>CM074693.1:40907059-41313378 GCA_037355405.1 Vitis amurensis | reverse complement strand
GCTGAACGAAAAAATCAGCACTTGTTAGAGGTTGTTCGTGCTTACTTGATAGCAGTAAAAACATCGATATCTTATTGGGGAGAAGCAATCACATCTGCCGCATACTTGATCAATCGGGTACCTTCCAACTCAATTAACTTCCAAACACCTCTCCAAGCTCTTACTAATGTCGTAGTTGTCCCAACTGTCCCAAATCTACCTTCTCGTGTTTTTTGTTGCGTGGCATTTGTGCATCTACACAAACACCAACGCACCAAGTTAACTTCCCATGCATTGCAATGTGTGTTTGTTGGATATGCATTACACAAAAAGGGATATCGATGTTACCATCCTCCAACTCAATGAATGTATATTACAATGGATGTGGTGTTTCATGAAGATTCGATGTATTTTTCATCTGAGTCTGAACTTCAGGGGGAGTACCATAAGGAAATTTAGACTCTCAATTATGATTATCATATCTCTGAGGATGATGAATCTGGAGAATCTGAACTAGTGAACCAGGAAGCGGGTGAGTTGGATATGAGTGGTCAACAATTTGGGTCCGAAGATGTCTTCACTGAAATACCAAACCAATCATCGTCTGTTAAGGGTGTTCTTAATTTGGAACCTAATCTATTCATGAAACGGTTACCACACCGTCACAATAGAGGTATTCCTAAACTCACATATGAACCTGAATTGTCTACCAAAGTCAAATATCCCATGAGCAACTATGTGTCTAACCATCATTTGTCTTAATCAAATAAGTCATTTGTAAATCAATTATCTGCTGTAGCTATTCCTAACAGTGTGTAGGAAGCCTTAGCTAATCCAAGGTGGAAAGCAGTCATAAATGAAGAGATGAAATCATTGCAGAAGAATGAAACATGGGAACTCATAGAATGTCCACCAGGAAAGAAGCCAGTTAGGCGTCGTTGGATCTATACTGTGAAGTACAAGGCAGATGGTAGTATCGAACGATTTAAAGCAAGATTGGTAGCAAAAGGGTACACTCAAACTTATGGAATTGACTACACAGAGACATTTGCACCTGTAGCTAAGATCAACACAGTTCGAGTATTCTTTGTCTTTAGTTTGCAAACCTAGATTGGCCATTACAACGATTCGATATGAAAAATGCCTTTCCGTATGGCGAGTTATCTGAAGAAGTATATATGGATCTTCCACCAGGATGCATGGTGTCAGAAAAGCAATGTCAGAAGGTGTGCAAATTGAAGAAGTTATTGTATGGGTTGAAGCAATCCCCGAGAGCATGGTTTGGAAGGTTCACAAAGTTAATGAGAGCTTTTGGCTATCGTCAAAGTAATTCAAATCACACTTTGTTCCTGAAAAAGCAACATGGTAAGATTACGACACTCATTGTATATGTGGATGACATGGTAGTTACAGGAAATGATCCTAAAGAAAGAAAAGCTCTGCAAAATTATCTATCTATAGAATTCGAAATGAAAGATCTAGGTTCTTTGAAATACTTTCTTGGGATTGAAGTTTCTCGATCAAGTGAAGGAATTTTTCTGTCTTAAAGAAAGTATGCTTTAGATCTTTTACAGAGAAGCTGGAATGTCGGGATGTCAACTTATTAATACACCAATAGAAGAAGGTCTGAAATTATGTGTTGAGCCTAATCAAGTATCAATCGATAAGGGAAGATACCAGAGACTTGTGGGGAGATTAATGTACTTAGCTCATACAAGACCAGATCTTGCTTATGCATTGAGTGTAGTGAGTCAATACATACATAATCCTGGAGAGCAACATATGAATGCAGTCATGCGTATTTTGAGGTATTTGAAGAATGCTCCTAGGAGGGGAATTTTGTTCGCTAAAAATGTTGATCATCAGAGTATAGAAGTATATATTGATGCTGATTGGGCGGTGCGAGTGGATGATAGGCGATCTATATCTGGTTACTTTACCTTTGTAGGTGGTAATCTTGTGACATGGAAAAGTAAGAAACGAGAATGTCGTCGCTCGTTTAATTGTAGAAGCGGAATTTAAAGCTATGACTCTTGGACTTTGTGAGGCATTATGGCTAAGACTCCTCTTACAAGATTTAGGTTACCTATCTAGGCAACCAATCCGATTATTTTGTGACAATAAAGTCGCATGTGACATTGCTCATAATCCAGTACAACATGATCGTACAAAGCATGTCGATGTGGATAGATTTTTCATTAAGGAAAAGTTGGATGATAAGATTGTGGAATTGCCTAAGATTCGATCAAAAGATCAATTGGCCGATATCCTCACCAAAGCTGTCTCAAGTCAAGTGTTCTCAAATTTTTTAGACAAGTTGGGCATGTGTGACATCTATGCACCAACTTGAGGGGGAGTGTTGAGATATTAGGAATGTTTAGATATTAGGAAAGTAGAGATATTAAGAATGTTGAGATATTAGGATATTAGTTGTTATTTCCTTATATCATTGTTTCCTTGTATCATTCTTTCACATTCTTAGAATGATGATTACCCTCTATATATACTTTGTACATGAATGAATGAAAGAATGAATGAAAAAACTATCATTTATCAATTTGAAGATTAACAATCATGTCTTTTATTGGCATGAGAGAGACGCAACCAAGGAAGTCTTTGATTGGCTGCTACAAAACCCTAAGATTGTTAGAGCTACCTACATAATCATTAGGCTCATGGATGACATGGCTTCCCACAAGGTACAATGAAACAACACTTCCCTACCGATACTTGGATATCAATCCCTTAAAGATAAAGAAAATCTAATGTATATCAATTTCTTTTTAACACCTTATATTACTATTTCTGCAGTTTGAGCAAGAGAGAGAGCATATTGCATCAAGCATCGAATGTTACATGAAGCAACATGGTGTGTCGGAGCAGCAAGCATATGATGAGTTTCACAAGCAAATCGAGAATGCATGGAAGGATATAAATGAAGAGTGCCTCAGACCTACTGCAGTTCCAATGCTTCTCCTTAGTCGTCTTCTCAATTTTGCTCGATCAGGAGATGTGATGTACAAGAGCCACAATGATATATTCACACATCCTAGAGAAGTGACAAAAAATAATATTTCAATGCTGCTCATAGACCCTGTGCCAATATGAGAGTGGAGATATATGTGACACAAATAAAGATAGTATACTCTAGCTTCTGTTTCATGTTCTACAGTATACTATGTTTGGAATAAACGCTTTCTGGTTTCTTCAATTCCTGCTTGGTGGCTTTGGTCTATTGAGGTCTATCTGGTCTATTGAAATTTCCCATATTTCAATATTATGACGACGATATAAATAAATGGTAGGGTTTGCATAATATCAGTAAGGTTCACAGTTCACCTTCATGACCTCCTATATTACATCAAGTTACCTATTAGACCAAAAGACTAAGTCAATATAAATCATGTCAATTGGGCTGATACCTTAACATCAAAACTAATGAGCGTATGGGACGAGAGAGAGAGAGAGAGAGAGAGAGAGAGAGAGAGGAGAAAAATAAATTTGAACTTCTTTTTTTTTTTTAAATAAAAAAAAACAATAAGATTGAAATAAAACAATATAGTGTTTTTCCAAATAAAACTGCAAAATCCATTTTTAAATAAATTGTAAATACAATTCGAAATTCATTTTTTTTTCTTTTTTGTAAAAAAATAAAACTATAATTTTTTTTGACTTGTGAAAATCATTTTTTTAAATAAAATATAAAAAGAATTTTGTTTTAAATAAAACATTGAAACCATTTTTTTAAAAAAAAATTCAAAATATTTTTAAAAATAAAATTGTAAACATTTTTTTTTTGTAAACGACATTGTAAAAATCATGTCTTAATAAAAATAATAATAATTTTTTTTCTAGTATTAATAAAATGGAATTGGATTTTCATACTAATTAAATCAAATTCTAAAAGTCTTATTTTCAATAAAAACTAAGAAAATCATTTTTTTTTTCTGTAAATAAAATTGGATCTGAATATTTATTTTTTGTTAATAAATTTGTACAAATCTTTTTTAAAGTAATTTGTAAATATTTTTTTAAATAAATTTTTAAAAATCCTTTTCCTAATAATTTGTAAAAAGATTCTCGTGCACATAAGATTAGATTTGGATACTTTCTTTTAAAATAAAATTGTAAAAATCATGTTGTAACAAAAATTATAAAAGTATTCTCTTCTGCATAAAAATAAAAAAGGAATGTTAAGGTAAATAGAATTTGTGTAAATTATATATTTTTAAGAAAAAGTAAATAAAAACTATTTCTTTATAAATAGAATAATTTGAAGCATTTTTTTCTTAAAAAAAAAAAATGAAATCAAAACTTTCTTTTGTACTTAAAATCGATTGAAATCATCAAATTGGAATAACTGTTTTAATCCTTTGAATTTAGAAATAATTAAACCCATGTTTTTAATTAGTTTCATAAATCAATTTATGTAAATTCTCTTATCATTTGTTTTTTACATTTTTGTAACATACAAACACCATGACTTGTTTTATAATTGTGTTTTTCTTTTCTTGAGTATCCATAATCAATTATTTAATCGCCATAATTCATTTCATTTGCTTAGTAAATACTATAGGTATATAAGCTTTGAGGGTTGTTTTGTATGACTTATCTTCATATTTTTTCAATAGGTAATTTGACTTTTAACTCAATCTTGGTTTATGAACTCGTCTTTTTTTTCTTTTTTCTTTTTTTCAAATAAGGAGTTATACAAGGTTTTTCTCTTCTTCTTTTTTTCTTATTTTGTTTTTCTTTTTATAAAATAAATGATCACTCTAAAAAACCTAAAAAAGGTTTTCAAATAATCATTTTTCATAATAAATGAGTATCCTCATTGAGTAGGAACATGTGAAAAATGTGCATGAGTCATAATAATATAAATTATAATTATTATATAAATATTATGTCAACTTTTGGTTAGATTCGAGATGTCACAACCTTGGTAGTACTTTAACCTATGCCCAATCAATTTAAGTGTTAGAAATAATTCCTATAAATATTATATATATTTTTTATATTCGAGCCAATCAATTTAATTCCTAGTAGATATTCTGTTTGGTATAGATTTTGTAGTCTTACTTGGCTGCTTTGCTTAAGAAGAAAGTTGCTACCTATAAATATTATATATATATTTTTTATAAGGATATTTATATATATACTCTGTTGTGTAATGGATAAAATATGAATTAATGCCTTGAAGTCAAAATAATGAGTCTTATTTGTAATGTATGGGAAAATTATATGCTAATAATGTCTGAAAGCTGATGGCTAGTGAGGTTTGTGTCTATATGAATGTGCTTTTGAGTATTGAACCTTAATTTACAATCTATAGATTAAATATGGAATCTTGTTTTTTCCACAAATGTTGGAGATATTACAATATTAGAACTATTGATTTTCTATGATGCGTTGATGTTTTTTGATAATCTTAGAATGAATTGTGGACTTGGAAGGGAGGATTTCATCAATAATCATGTAAAAAACACCATAAGCACATGTCGATATGAAAATGACTAAATTGGGGCATAAATACCAAAAAATGTAAACCTTGTACCTATAGTAAAATAATGGAAGTTCAAACTCTGGAAATCATGTGTTTTTCCTTATCCCTAGAGGGATACCACCAATCATAAAGAGAAAATTTGTAAAAGTACACCATTGGGCTAACCTAGAACTACAAGCTAGGACAAGAATTGGTCACAACCATGTACTTACAAAATCTACTTATAATTTCTAGGGAACTTTGGATTGCATATGTATGTGTGTGTGTATACATGTTTGGATGTATATATATGTTTACAAGATAAAAACAAAACCTTGTACTAGATGTAGGCAAAGGTATTCACTAGATACAAAATTTCCTTGTGTCACTTGTTGAGACTAGAGAAATACCTATTTGGATGTGGTGATTAGATTTCAACATAGCCTTCTTGATGGTTTTTGAATTATGAGGTGGTGGTGTTTATTGTACCCTTAAATTTTACTCCGTATCAAGTAATTACTAATTTATGGAGGCAAAAATTCCTTGTATCATGAAAGGAATAGCAGTTTCTTGTTTATACTATTTTGTTTGGAAGTTGGGTTCCTATATTGTTCAAAATGCTATTTTGATTGTTTGATTGTTGCAACTCACATTTAAATCCGTTGTTTGTATTTTGCGTGCGAGTAATATGATACTATCAAATATTGAACTTGTTGAGAAGCGAATATATCATGCTACTCTCAATGGTAATAATAGCATGCCTAGTGTTTTGCATCAGAAACACAATTGATAATATCATGGCCTCGCCCCCTAGTCCCGGTTGGTTTCTTTAGTTTTTGTCCATGAATAACACTTTATTCAAATTGCATTCGTGTGTTGTTACTAGTGAAATCTTTTTTCTTATTCATAGAAAAAGTAACTATTTAAATATGTTGTTATATGTCCTCATGGATCTCTGTTAACAAAACATCAAATCTCAGAGTTTCTTGGCCTTTCTTTTCGAGTGTCAAGTCATTTTCTCAATATGTTGATCTAAAAAGTCTCTTTTGTGTTCCTGCAGATTTGTTTTGTCGATACTAATTGGAACTCACCATCCGTATATATACATTGTATGATTCTATTATTATTATTATTTTGTTGAAAAAAAAGGTTTATAATAGATATCATGTTCAGGAGAAGCATTTTTGTTGACCTATGAGTTTTGTATTTCTCCAAATTTTGGAATATTACCATGAAGCTTTTGTGCCAATCTTGAAGGGGTTAGCCCTTTTCTTTTTTTGTTTACCCAATCTACACTTGCTATGGCGTTGAAAAGGATAAGGCCAAGCTGTTATTGCAGCATGAAATTGAATGTCATATCAAAATTTCTAGATTCAAATTCTCAGAAGAAAAATGTTTCTGATCCACTCCATTTTTATGGTGTTTTGAAGGATTTAATGGGGCCAACTCCATTATGCAACTATGTGCCATTTAGTGGGGGTCAAAAACAAGATGCAGTTGTAGGAACCATAAGCTGCACTTTACTGTGGCTGCTTGCCCTTTACTTGTGGTTGCTTCTATTACTTTAACTTGTGCTTACGGTCACCTTCACAACTGCAACTATAAGAAATAGTTGCACCACCTATTGCTACACCATGTGGCGGCCAGCTGGGTGTGCAACCATAATTTGCAGCCACACCATTTCTGACCTTTAGTGAGGATCACTAGCCGCTGCTATAAGACATTATTCCCGTAGTGTTTATTTATATTTGTAATAGAACTTTTGCATGCACATTGTTTCCATGATTAGGAATTAGAGATAGAAGATTTTGTATAGATTTGAAAAGAATCGTGGAAGAAACTCAACTTAATTTCCAATTTTAAAAAGAATTGTGGAAGAAATTCAACTTAATTTCTAATTTTAAAAAAGAATTGTGAAATAAAATCAATTTAATTTCCAAATTTAAAAAGAATAGTGGAAGAAATTCATACTGTGGAAGAAATTTAAATTAATTTCAAAACTTAAAAAGAATTGTGGAAGAAATTCGAACTTAAAACGCCGTTTTGGCAAGGTAATCTACCGCATTCATTGAACAGACTTAGTCCCATTTTCCCAATCAACTTAGCACGTTGTTTGAATTAAATACCTACGGATTGATATTGGTTTGGATATCCTGAGTGAATTTGACCAAAGAAACTCAAGCAGACCAAAATTTTATAGTCTATTCTGAGCATGACTGTTTCACACCGTGGGCCCCAAAACTAAACCAAATCCCACATACCATTCAACTTAATACAACCGCTGCAATTCCTAAACCCAAAATCGCCCTGTGGGAAACTTTATAATTTTAGTAAATAGTACATAAAAAAAAGGACAAGAGACTCAAAATTGGGTCCATTAAAAAAAAGGAAAAAAGAAAAGAAAAAAGGTCCAATTCATACCTTAGCCGCCCCTAACTGTTTGGCCTTTTTGCGTGAATTTCAAGGGGTTTCTCTTTCATGTCATCAATCTCTTTCATACATTATATTCAACAACATACAGCTGCCCTATAAATGCAATGGAGCTTCCCAAGCTTTTGCACTCCTACTTTGCAAGTCAGTTTTCAAAGAAGTGTTCTACTACCATTCCAAAAAATTAACATGTCGGATCAAGTCTTAGCAAGCCCTCTAGGCCAATTTCCTGAACTGGAAAATCGTCCAGTGGTCAAGTATCACCCTAACATTTGGGGTGACCAGTTCTTATCCTACACTCCCGAAGACGAGGTAATTGAATGAAAATCTGTGTTAAATACCTGTATATTCGAAGGTTGTTTTTCTTGATGTGTTGTTTAGTAAAATTACTTGGTTGCCATAGGTAACACGTGCCTGCAAAGAGAAGCAGCTTGAAGATCTGAAAGAGGAAATTCGAAGGAAGCTAATGAATACAGCTTGTAACACTTCCCAACAACTAAAATTTATCGATGCTGTGCAACGTCTTGGGGTGGCATACCACTTTGAAAGAGAGATAGAAGAAGTGTTACAACATATTTATGATAGCTATCCTAATGGTGATGATATGGAAGGTGACATCTATAATGTTGCTCTTCAATTTCGGTTACTAAGACAAGCTGGGTTCAATATTTCATGTGGTAAGAGCCCAAAGAATTGTCATGTATAAGCTCAAATGTATCCTTCTCATAATTCCAATCTTACGTATGTTTAAATTACGGTATTGTGTAGGCTTGTTCAATGAGTTCAAGGATGAAAAGGGTAACTTCAAGAAAGCTTTGATCAGTGATGTAAGAGGCATGCTAGGCTTGTATGAGGCTGCACATCTCAGAGTTCGTGGAGAAGACATACTGGATGAAGCACTTGCTTTCACCACCACCCATCTTAGGTCCATGGTAGAACATTTAGAATATCCTTTTGCAGAACAAGTTGCTCATGCCTTGAAGCAGCCCATTAGAAGAGGTTTAGAGAGGCTAGAGGCAAGGTGGTATATATCTATCTACCAGGATGAAACTTCGCATGACAGAACTCTACTAAAGCTGGCCAAGTTAGATTTCAATCTAGTGCAGTCCCTACACAAGGAGGAGCTAAGCAATATTTCTAGGTTTGCTTTCAAATCACTAGCAGATATACGTAGTTACCTTCTCATTTTAACCTGAGCTAATTGTTTCAATGAATTTTAGGTGGTGGAAACAATTAAACTTTGCTACAAAGCTACCTTTTGCGAGAGATAGATTGGTGGAAGGCTACTTCTGGATACTTGGGGTGTTCTTTGAGCCTCAATATGTCTGGGCTAGACGAATTGTAACCAAAATAATTGCCTTGACATCCACTATGGATGATATATATGACGCTTATGGCACATTTGAAGAACTCAAGCTCTTCACCGCGGCAATTGAGAGGTTTGATACATGCAAATTACCAACCTTCATCATTTATACGGCCGTATGTGATACTTAAATCAGGCCTGGTTTTATTTTCAGGTGGGATATTAACAGCATAGATCACCTTCCAGAATACATGAAACACTTTTATGTGGCACTCTTAGATGTGTACAAAGAAATTGAGGAAGAGATGGAGAAAGAAGGAAACCAATACAGGGTTCAATATGCGATAGAAGCAGTAGGACATTCTGCATTGACTTTGTTTTGTATACTAACATATCGTTGGGATATAGATGTGACTTGATTGAATGTTTGACAGATGAAAAAACAAGCTAGAGCTTATTTTCATGAGGCTAAATGGCTCCATGAAGGACGCATACCAACAATGGAAGAGTATATGAGTATAGCACGGGTATCCTCAGGTTACCCCATGCTTACAGCCACGTCTTTCATTGGTATGGGAAAAATCGTAACAAAGGAGGCCTTTGATTGGGTGATCAGTGACCCCAAGATTGTCACAGCATCAGCTGTAATTGCTAGGCTCATGGATGACATCACTTCACATAAGGTATTGTGAATGTAGTATTTCTTGTTAAGCTATAATTTGACCTTAACCTTAAATCTCAATCAAATATATTTACTGCACTGTTCTTCTAAACCATATATGCAGTTTGAGCAAAAGAGAGGACATGTTGCCTCAGGCGTTGAATGTTACATGAAGCAATACGGTGCCTCTGAGGAAGAGGTATACGATAAGTTTCAGAAGCAAGTTGTGGATGCATGGAAGGATACTAATGAGGAGTTCCTACGACCTACGGCTGTTCCGATGCCTCTCCTTATGCGTGTGCTTAATCTTTCTCGAGTGATGTATGTGATCTACACGGGGGGAGATGGGTACACTCATGTTGGAAAAGTGATGAAGAATAATGTTGCATCACTGCTCATTCACCCTATCGCATGACCAAATGGATCAAGTTGATGAGCATCTACATATTCTGCCATACCTAAGGAGTACTAAGATGAACAAATATGATTGTCTCCATATAATGTTTGATACTAGTTTCTCTCTCGGTTTGGTCGTGCTTTGCATCATACTATCACTTGGGCTAAATGTATTAATGCTGTTGCATCCATTTTAATATATATTTAAAACACATGGATCAAGTTTGATACTTTTCTGCCATTTAAAGTTCACGTGATAAGGGAGAAAATTCTCCATAGAAAATCACTTGGCGGAGAAAATTCAAACAACACGTGTATTCACTATGGAGGTTACCAGGAAAGAGATGTTTTGGTCAGACCGCTTATATGGCCTTATTAGCAGAAGAGGGTTTAGAACATACAAAGACATAAAAAACTAAAAAATTCATCCTAACAGGTAAAATATTTTTTTTATTATTATTATAATATTAGACATTCTAAAAGTTTTATTATATACCATGTAAAAAATAAAAGTTATGACGTTACATAAGATTGGAATTCAAAGTTCAAGCACATTAAATTATGCAGAATTTAAATTTTTGCCAAAAAAAAAAAAAGAAAAAAAAATGGAGAATCAATTCAATCAACTCATCATTTTCCTAACAAGGATTACGATATTGAAAATTATAGACAAGGTATAGAAAAAAAGACTTACAAAAAGAATTATCATGAGGTTTTATTTTTTTAACAATAAGTTAAAATAAATTTGAAAAAAATAATAATTAAAATTAATATATTTTTTAACATTTTATTTAATATTTAATATTGTGCATAGATATGTCATAAGATTAGGATAAATATATTACATGTGATTGTAAACAATAAGGCCAAGTAGCTTAGGTGGCAAAGTAGCCACCTCCCTTCCTACATGCACTTTCAAGTTTTTTCAGCATGCTAATGTAGCTTAAATTAGTGATTAATTGAAAAAATAACAAAAGAACATGATTAATCAAGATAGATTATCAAAATTTAGACAAAAATTCATTAAGTGAAATTCTCCCATAATTTCCTATATTGGTGATATTTCGGGAACATTAATCATGATTTCCAAGTTCAAAAGTTTACAGTATCTACAAATTAACATGTCGAAGAAGTTCGAGAATAATTTTTAGAGGATTATAAATGTCTTTTAATAATCTTAGGATCGCTGGTCACCCAATCAAAGGCCTCATTTGTTGCTATTTCTCCCATTCCCACAAAGGACGTGGTTGCAAGCATGCAGTATCCAGAGCTTACTAGTGCAACACGCATGTACTCTTCAAATGTTGGTACGTGTTCTTCATGTAACCATTTGGCCTCAGCAAAGTAAGCTCAAACTTGATTCTTCATCTAAAGAACATTCATCCAAGTTATATCTATGTATATATGAGACCATATAAAATATCATCAATGAAAAAGGTGGGGATCCAGAGTTAAAGATGTCCTACTACTTCTTTGGCATAGTGAACCCGATATTGGTTTCCTTCTTTCTCCATCTCTTCCTCGATTTCTTTGTACACATCTAAGAGTGCCACATAGCAGAGTTTCATGTATTCTGGAAGCTGATCTATGCTGTTAATATCCCACCTGAAAATAAAACAATGACCCTTGATTTGGGTATATATGAATACATCTATTATACACAATCAAGGTTGGTAATGTGCAAGGAGCAAACCTCTCAATAGCTTCCATGAAGAGCTTGAGTTCTTCAGGTGTGCCATATGCATCATGGATATCATCTAGAATGGATGTCATGACAATTACTTTGGTTAGAATTCGTCTACCCCGTAAGTATTGAGGCTCAAAATACACCCCAAGCATCCAAAAGTAGCATTCAACCAATCTGTCTCGTGCAAAAGGTAACTTTGTAGCAAAGTCTAATTCTTTCCACCACCTAAAAGACATTAATATTATCAGCATACAGGAAAGTGATAACAATGGCCAAGTACATGTGGGGTGATCTAAAAACCAACCTTGCATGATTGCTTAGCTCTTCCTTGTGCAGTGACTGCACTAGATTGAAATCTAATTTTGCTAGCTCTAGTAAAGTTTTATCATGGAAAGCTTCATCTTGGTAGACAGATATATACCATCTTGCCTCTAGCCTCTCCAAACCTTTTCTAATGGGCCGGTTCAGGGCATGAGCAACTTGTTCTGCAAGATGATATCCTAAACTTTCTACCATGGCCTTGAGGTGAGTGGTGGTGAAAGCAAGTGCTTTTGCAAGTATGTCCTCTCCATGAACCCTCAGATGTGCAGCTTCATACATGCCTAGCATGCCTCTTACATCGCTGATCAAAGCTTCCTTGAATCTACCTCGTTCATCCATAAACTGTTGAATATGCCTACACAAACATCACTTGAACATAAGATTTAAATGATAAGAAGGTTGAACATAACATTTTTTTCTTAGTCTCTTACCACATGAAATACTGTACCCTTGTTGCCTTAGTAGTCGAAATCCAAGACCAATATTGTAGAGATCACAATCCATATCATTGCAGTCATGAAAACTGTTACAAATATGTTGCAATGCTTCTTCTATCTCTTGCTCAAAGTGGTATGCCACCCCAAGACATTGCACTGCATCAATGAAGTTCAGCAATTGGGAAGGGTTAGCAACAGCAGCAGCCGTTAATTTCCTTTTCACTTCCTTTTTCAGATCCACAATCTGCTCCTCTTTGCAGGCACGTGTAACCTGGACCAAAAATTTTTATCATCCAACACACTAATAAAAATAACTGCCAAATAAGTATATAAGCCATTAAACTTGATGCATATTTTCATTCAATTACCTTGTCTTCAGGAATGTAGGAGATAAACTGGTCACCCCAAATGTTGGGGTGATAGTTTGCCACAGGACGATTTTTAGGTTTGGGAATCTGGGCTAGAGAAGATGCTGAGACTTGAGTAGACATGTTAATTCCTTGGAACAATGATAGAACAGTACTATACCTTGAATGATGAATTGGTAGGTATGAGAGAAATAGCTTGGCAAGCTCCATATTATTTATAGGGCAGCACTGGCATTCATGGTTGTATTTAGTTGAAATGTATGTGGAATTTGGTTTGTTTTTGGGGCCCATGATTTGAAAGGGTTGTGCACGGAAGAGACTGATGGCAAGAAAAATATTGGAATCCATTCAGAGAAAGATTCGCTTTCTAATGAAACTCTAAAAGGCTTTGATATAATTGACTCCATCAAGGAAGAGCTGGAAGCAACCTACCCTGGAATTGTTTCACGTGCTGATATTCTTGTATTAGCTGCCAGAGAAGGTGCTGTTCGTGTAAAAAGTCTCTCTCTATGTGTTCATGTGCTTGTATATACGCTATTTGATGGTGTTATGAAGCTTTGAATTTTAGGCTGGTGGCCTATTCTACCCTCTGGATATTGGCAAGAGAGATAACAGTTAGGCTTTTGCAGATGTCGCAACATATGGATCTCTTTGCCTAATGAAGAGCTAAGAATAACCTTTGCATCTTTTACATCAAGGGGATTCAATGAGAAGGAGACTCAGTGTTTTAGGTATTGTCTTTTTCTTCCTTTCTTTGTCTTCTCCATGAAAATAATTTATGGTTTTGAGATTCGGATTGGAGTATATATTTAATTTGAAATGTTTTTTTTTTTTTTTTTTTTTTTGTCTTCTACCTAATTGGTTTGATTCTCGGCTGCGTATTTGTTTTTTTCCCTATCTTGGGATTATGAATCTTTTATATTAACACTAGGCTAAGATAGATCACTTTGTGTGATTTCTTAGAATATTTCCTGGTTCATTAACACATCGTCTAGAGTTTCATAGGTTTTGAATGACCTCTGCTCTATTTAAAATGATTGTGATTTGTGTTTCATTAATTTGATTTCTCTTTTCTAGCAAATGGATCACTGGTTTTGGACCTTTGGTGTTTGATTACTATGATTTTACAGGTTCTACTCTTGGTCTAGTTCTTGTAGTGTAACAAAAAATGGTTTTTGTCTGTTCCCTTGCTTTGATTTGCAGGTGCTCATACCATTTTTACAACTTCCAGGGGAAGGAGGCCTGATCTAAGTATTAAATATACCATTGAGTTGTATTCGTTTATTGAGTCTATCTCCTGCTGGTCTGCACTTTATTCTTCGCCTGTAACTACCCAAAAGGTCTTTTAATTTGTAGTGATCTGAAATGTACCAATACTTGAATTGTTGCTGTTGTTACATTTTTGTTTTAGCTAGTAGATTATATCAATGGTTGTTGATACCTTTTCATTAGATGAAATAAATGATGTAGATGAGCAGATTTATGAGTCCCTTTATTACCCTTCATCAATTAGGTAAAGTAATCCTTTGTTGAAAAAATTATAACTCATGCAAATAAATATCATAATATAATAGTTTTTAAATTAAATGAAATGTAAATCTAAAAAATATGTATATAATTACAATATCAAGTTAATTAAAGAAAATTCTCAATTAAAAAAAAACAACTTCCCAAATATATTTTTTGTTTTACTTGTTCTAACAAACTTTTTTATTAACTCAACTAAACATGTTTTTTTTGTTTTTGAAAATAAAAAGTATTTTTCAAAATTCAATTCCCAAACACAATTATGTTTCTAAAAACATCAAAAACTGTTCTTAAAATTTGGTCTTAAAAACTGTTTTATGAGGTGTTGTCCCTCTTGGTGGTTTGGTGTACATGTTAACTACTGAACATGTTTCTGTTAGTAGGTGTGGCGTAGGGTGACCTTTTGCTGTGAGTTAATATTTGTGGTTCAACGTGATATTTTGTTATCAATTTTTTTTTTTTTATGGTTCAAAGTGACTTTTGCTAATAATTAATACTAGTGGTTAAAACTGATATATTTTTCATAATTTTTTTACTCCTAGAAATGACCTTTTTTATTAATTAATCTTCTTGTTTGAACGTGACACTTGACCAGGAATTTGTTTGATACAATTGTATAATTACCTTATGCATGTATGTCAAACTATTCTCTTAAACCAAATAGAACAAGGATCAATATTATAATCTAAGCATCATTTTTTTTTTTTTATGTGAATCTTTTGTTTCTTAGATATAAACAAGCATCTTTGAGACAAACGTACAGGCATCTCTTTGACCAACAGGCATCTTATCATTCAGCCCCTTACAGAATATAGACAAATATATATTGTTTGATATAAACAACATCTTTTAAGACGACCTACATGCATCTCTTTCACCAACAGGCATCTTATCATTCAGCCACTTACAGAATATAGACAAAATATATATCGTTCTTTGGTACCCACTTAAAAAAAAAAATTAAAAACTTATTAAACCGGTAAAGATGACTTGTATGTGAGAAATAATCACATGCAATTCATACATATCTAAATATTACAAATTTTTTTATAATTTATTATTAAATATCAAATATAATTTGTTATTTAATGCTACCTAACTCTATCAAAAAAAAGAAAATTCTACCAACTACCCTTATACTCTCATTATTCATATATACAAAAAGGGAAACTAATTTAATATGAAAATTAAATAGTTTCAACTACCATATTATAAAATATGTGAGATGTGTTTTGATAAATTAAATTTGAAGATTAAGTTTGAAACTTTTTGAGGGAGAAAATTTAAAATATCAATATTTTTTTATTTTCAAGGAAATTAATACAATCTTCCAAGGACATTTTTCGATTTTCGGACACCAACATTTTTCCAATCATATTTTCTATTGACCTGCCCTAACCACCAAATTTCGGCATATATCAAATATTTTTTTCTCGTCTATAGATACCTAAAAGAAAATATTTTTATTAAAGTAAGTTTATTTCCATGAAATGTAATAAAATTAAATAGTTTCGGTATAGGTTAAGATTAGAAATGTTTTTAAAATAAAAAATATTAGCAATTAGTTTTTCTACAAGGATTTTTATTATTTTACTATTTTTTTTTACACAAACTTACTTTTGTTCATTTATTTATTTTTTGTTTTTCTTATATGATTGTTATTACTTTGATTTTGTTTGTCATACTAATTGATTTTTATTATGTTTTATTAAATTAATATGTAAAAATACATATAAATATACACATGTATTGATATGCATACACATATTTTTATATAATTATATCCTCCCCTTTTTAAAATTTTTTGGGAGAATTACCCTTAAGGGTAGGCTGGGAAAAAAAATCACTGAAAAGGGTGGGTAGATTTGATAATTCTTATGAAGGCCGCATATTTTTATTAGACCAATTTACCCTAAATTTCTTAAGTCCATTTACCAATTGAGAAGTACATCTTCTTTCCTAACAATTATAAAGTATAAGTACAATACAAATGCAATATAGTTACAATGAAAAAATATTAACATTACGATACATTACAATATTTTCATTTTTTACTGAACTAATGTTTCTAGGCTATCATGTTGTATTCCTATCATAAAGCATCCTTGCAAGCCAAAATTATAAAAAGACAACAAAAATACAATATTGTAATTTCAATACATGAAGTTGTTGATGGTAATCCAAACGTATAAAAAAAAAATTTATAAAATTACTTTTTTATATAAAAATACACTACAATTACAATATAAATACAATAACATTACGATACATTACGATAAGGTAAAATTTTCAAATTTTCAAATTTTTTATGAAATTGGGCAATTGTAGGGTTTTTTTTATATAAAAATATAAATTTACAATAAAAATACACTACAATTACAATATAAATACAATAACATTACGATAAGATGAAATTTTAAAAATTTCAAATTTCTTATGAAACTGGGCAGTTGTAGGTTTTTTTGGCATATATATGTATAATATACAACAAATATTGTTCTTTATTATACAAAATATGTCTCAATTGATTACAATTTTGAGTTTTCAATGAAAATTCAAATATGTTCATAAATACCCAAATAAAGTGATTCCAAACAACCAAGAAACAACTGAGAAAATTTTTTCTTATGCCATGTCAAACAAGTCTCAACAACAAAACTAAAGTACAAACCTTTTCAGTGGAAATCAATAATAATCATATCAAACAACCCGGAAAATAAATTAAAAATAAAAACACATCTTCAATATGACCAAAATAAGATAAAAAAATTCAAAATAATAAATTTAAATAACATTTTATACAAAAAATGTAATTTCTTTCTCAAAACCTCCTTCAATATTTCAAATATAATATCTTACATCTACATTGTTAAAATTATTCACTTTTAGTTCCTTCAATCCGATTTTTAAATTATTTATTTATTTTTTCCATAAACTTATTATTATTTTTTTTTGGCATTTAAAAAAAAACTCACCTTTAATGGATTTATTGCTAGATTCACACAAAAAAAAACAAGTTTTGTGTAAACGATTTCAGATCATGATCTGAAGTGCTGGACCTTTTTCCTCTTTCCCTTTTTTCTTCTACAACACCACCGACAAGCTAGAGGTAGGTTAAAGAAAACTCTTTTCACTTTGTTGTTACTTTTCACTTTGTTATTGCTTTTCACTTATTAAGGGTAGTCTTGGCATTTAAACAAAATAAGGCCTTTAGAGGAATTATCATAATTTCACCCTACACTTCACAATAATTATCAAATTTACCCACCCTCATCCGTCATATTTTTCCCCAGCCTACCCTTATGGGTAATTCTCCTAAATTTTTTTCTCAAAATAATCATTAAAAAAACCCTTATTATATTAAGTTTGTATATAAGGAAAAGTCCTTGTTCCGTGTTGTCATCCTCCAATTATTTAACTTTTAGCCAAGTCACTTTGAGACCACCACAATTATTTTTTTTTTTATGTGCTTCTTTTGTTCTTTGAGGAAATTATTCTTTAAGAACTACCAAAAAGTCAATTAACATCCACTAAATTTTCACATGGAAAGATAATGCTCCTCTAAGGTAAAGTATGTCAGTTGATCACATAAGAAGTGAGATCTATAATTTAAGGATTAAAGAGATAATCTTGATAAGTAATAACACTATCTTGTTAAATTACAGACATCGATTTATGAAGAGCCTACATGTAATGAATAGTAGGTCATAGACTTGATCTTTGCTCGTTGTAATTTCATAAGATATTAGGGTGCAGTTAACTCTCTTTAGTAGAGTGTCAAGTCAAATTCAACATTAGATTATGAAGGAATTAGTATTTTCCTATAGGTCTCAATGGTGTTTACTTGAGCTCCTATTTCATGGTGGAATGCTTTGAGAGTATTTTGGGTATTTGTAATTCATAAGTCTACATAAGGGCATTTTGGTAAAAATGCAAGCTTGAACTAGATCTTATAAATTGACTTTTTGGAATGTGCTATTAATTAATTAGAGTCACTTAGAGCTAATCACCAAATTTCCAATCATATTTTCTATTGACCTGCCCTAACCAACAAAATTTCGACATATATCAATTTTTTTTTCTCGTCTATAGATACATAAAAGAAAATATTTTTATTAAAGTAAGTTTATTTTCATTAAATGGTTCCGGTATAGGTTAATATTAGAAATGTTTTTAAAATAAAAAATATTAGCAATTAGTTTTTCCACAAGGATTTTTATTATTTTACTATATTTTTTTGACACAAACTTACTTTTGTTCATTTATTTATTTTTTGTTTTTCTTATAGGATTGTTATTACTTTAATTTTGTTTGTCATACTAATTGATTTTTATTTTACTTTATTAAATTAATATGTAAAAATACGTATAAATATACACATGTATTGATATGCATACACATATTTTTATATAATTATATCCTCCCCTATTTAAAAATTTTTTCCCAAAATAATCATTAAAAAAACCCTTATTATATTAAGTTTGTATATAACTGTTTGAAAAGTCCTTGTTCCGTGTTGTCATCCTCCAATTATTTAACTTTTGGCCAAGTCACTTTGAGACCACCACAATTATTTTTTATTGCATTTTTTTTATGTGCTTCTTTTGTTCTTTGAGGAAATTATTCTTTAAGAACTACCAAAAAGTCAATTAACACCCACTAAATTTTCACATGGAAAGATAATACTTCTCTAAGGTAAAGTATGTCAGTTGATCATATAAGAAGTGAGATCTATAATTTAAGGATTAAAGAGATAAGCTTGATAGGTAATAACACTATCTTGTTAAATTAAAGACATTGATTTATGAAGAGTTTACATGCAATGAATAGTAGGTCATAAACTTGATATTCGCTCATTTTAATTTCATAAGATATTAGGGTGTAGTTGACTATCTTTAGTAGAGTGTAAAGTCAAATTCAACATTAGATTTTGAAGGAGTTAGTATTTTCCTATAGGTCTCAATGGTCTCTACTTGAGCTCCTATTTCACGGTGGAATGCTTTGAGAGTATTTTGGGTATTTGTAATTCATAAGTCTACATAAAAGCGTCTTGGTAAAAATGCAAACTTGTACTAGATATTATAAATTGACTTTCTGGAATGTGCTATTAATTAATTAGAGTCACTTAGAGCTAATTTATTAATTAGAGTCACTCAAAAAACATGATTTATTACCTAAAGATTTTCTCACTTTTTGTTCTTGCAATTTTTTTTTTGTCTTGCCATTTAAGGATTGCACACTCTCATATCACACATTCTTCTATCACACACCCAAGTCATGCACTTTATTTAACTTGTACATGACAATTCGAATACTTATCTCACTAATGATGTTTGAGGAAAAATTTTGTTTTTACGTCTTCCACTATTTTGTGAATTAAACTAGTGGAAACATGTTTAACCTACTTATCTATGGACACGCATTGAGTAAAGGGTATATGAAATTTGGTTCACTATGCAATATATTTACATTAAGTATACAAGGCAAATATTCTAACTGTACAAAGGTGCACAAGGTTGTCATTTGTGAAGAATTTAAGTGATTCTGCCGATCAAGGATGGATGACATTCCTCATACACATCGATTAATCATATACTCATCTCATGCACTTTATCTAACTTGTATATGATCATTTGAATATATACCCTATTGATGATAATTATGGAACAAAATTGTACAACAACTTTTCATGTTCTCTTAAACCAAACCAATGCAAACATGGTTAATTAACCTATTAACATATATTAACAAGGAAATATATGGAATCTGAATTATTGATTACACTAATTGTACAAGACAAATTTACTAACCATACAAGAGTGTACAATACTATTTTTTGTCAAGGATTTTAAGTTATTCTCAAAAACTCTCCCGCTTTTTTCTTTTCACTCAAGAATTGCATAATCTCCCCAATCAAATTATCTCACCTAAGAATTGTTTCGACTCTTATTTTTAAATTTCATTATCAAAATTTTGTAATTGCATATTTTGTTTTTGTAGTTTTAGCAATGTTTTTTTTTTCATCATTTTTTTTTGTGAAATTTTGTCCAAATGAATATATATATTTAAAAATCTAATTTAAAATTATAATCACATTTATCAAATTTTTTACTAAGATTATCTTAAATTTTTAAAAAATATTTATACTCATTTATTTAAAAAAATGAAAAACTAATTTTCTTTAAACATGTTCTATTATCTTTCAAGTAAAAATTTTAATAAGTTTGAAAGTCAATAAAAAAAAAATTAAATACCACTTTCAACATATTTTAGATAAAATTTGATATAACATACTTTATTTGAAATTTAATTTCTAAAGTTTCACTAAAAAATTGTGTTCACAATTTTCTTGTTGTTAGTCAAAATACTTTTCATTAGTTTATCTAGATAAGAAAAATTATTAATATAATATTAGAACTTTATATATTAGTTATTTTCTCAATAAATTTATTTATTTTTAAATTTAAAATAAAAACATTAAAACTTAAAAAGCTATATAAAAAAAAATTAAGAGTGAAGTGATAGTCAATTTTAAAATTTTAAAAAATATGGTTAATGTGGAAACTATAGAAAATAATTAAAAATAAGGGAAAAATATAAATAAAAGGGTAATGTAAATTTAAAATAAAAAATGCAAGTTCAACTAAAAGATAAATACAAATGAAAAATATTTGGATGAATTGTAAAGGTAAATATAAAATTAATAGCAATTAATATGGTTGTTAATGATATAATAATGGATTGAATGAAAATGGGAATATAATTATGAGAGATTAACATTGGGCATAAAATAGAACTATAGATGGGAAGAAAAGAAAAAAAGAAAAAGAAAACAAAAAGGTAGAAATGGGTAATGGGTAATAGGTAATAGGGAATAGACTGGGAAAAAAAATACAAAGAAATTGAAATTTACATTCATTGTGTGTTTATGCAAGGGTTAAGGGCATTTTAAGGATTAATGAATGATAATATCTTTCAACTCAATTTTTACACTTTATTTGAATCTTGAACTTAAATGTGGATGATAAGAGGATGTTATATCAATTTTCAGGCCCATCTCACTTCAAAGCACAATT
The DNA here is from genome assembly GCA_037355405.1 of Vitis amurensis. Lineage (NCBI taxonomy): Eukaryota > Viridiplantae > Streptophyta > Magnoliopsida > Vitales > Vitaceae > Vitis > Vitis amurensis. The sequence continues at coordinate 41,291,708 of CM074693.1, read as the reverse complement.
CTTCAGAAAAAAAAATGTTATCAATTTCACTTTCATATTCAGGCAATTCCAAAGTTTCGACATTGAACTAGAAATTTGTATATTCTTACACGTAAAAAGGTTTAAAAAAACCTTAATTAGTAAAATGATAAGTTAGTTGAATTATTTAATTATCCTATAAATGCATCGAATTTTTTACAAAATTAGTGAACCGCTAAGTAAATTGTGCCATACTTAAATGAACTTGAACTTCCAATTTCAACCTAATAAAAGATCATAACTTGTAATTTTATGAAGTATATAATAAATAACAAGAAAGAAAAGATGTAAAGGAAAAAACTAAAATTAATAGCTAATAATAATAATAATAATAATAAAAATTAAATAGTAATAATAATAATAATAATAATAAAAATTAAATAGTAATAATAATAATAATAATAATTTTCATAATAATGAATTAATAAAATAATAATAACTCTATAGAGTTAAATATTTAATTAACATTAATAATTCACAAGTTAGTGTACATTATAAAGTGAAAAGAAAATATTTGGTGAGTATTGTAGTACTCCAAAACACCATTACACATTAACAAGGAGATCCAGATTTGTTGTAGGCATATATTCTACATACATATGTATTTTAAGACTCAGTATCAATACTCCTCATATTGAATGACAATAATACATATGTATTAAAGAATATAATATAATAAAGTTTATTATATATATATTAGGTGATTTAAGTAATACATCTTCTTATTTAAATATTCAGGTAATATTCCAAAGTAAAACACTATGAATCCAGAGAAACTAGGTGCTACATATAATGTGTCCCCTTACCGTATTAAAATGATTTATTACATATCACTCGTTCACCTTATTATAGTGATTTATTAGATATTACTTCTTCCACAAGGCAATACATAGGGGACGGTAATCAACTACTCCATTTGGTTATATTACAGCGTTAATGAAGACAGACGCAATGTTATCCCTCATCACTTTCCCAACATGTGTGAACGAATCTTGCTCTTTGTAAAAGACATCCGCGGTTCGTGTAAGATTGAGAATACGAGCAAGGAGAGGCATTGAAACAGCAGTAGGTTTGAGGCATTCCTGGTTAATATCCAGCCATGCATTCTCAATTTGCTTTTGAAATTCACTGTATACTTGTTCCTCAGAGACACCATATTGCTTCATGTAACATTCAACAGCTGAGGCCACATGTCGTCTCTTTTGCTCAAACTGCATGTATAATACAAAAGTTGAGGAAAAACCATAGTGTTTTAGTCTCCCCATTTGAATCACATATTCTGCATACCTTATGTGATTTGATGTCATCCATGAGCCTCGCAATGAAATTTGAAGATGACATAATCTTAGGATCGCTGGTCATCCAATCAAAGGCCTCCTTTGTTGCTATTTCTCCCATTCCCACCAAGGACGTGGTTACAAGCATGGAGTATGCAGAGCTTACTTGTGCAACACGCATGTAGTCTTCAATTGTTGGTACGTGTTCTTCATGTAACCATTTGGCCTCAGCAAAGTAAGCTCGAACTTGATTCTTCATCTAAAGAACATTCATCCAAGTTATATCTATGTATATATGAGACCATATAAAATATCATCAATACAAAAGGTGGGGATCCAGAGTCAAAGATGTCCTACTACTTCTTTGGCATAGTGAACCCGATATTGGTTTCCTTCTTTCTCCATCTCTTCCTCGATTTCTCTGTACACATCTAAGAGTGCCACATAGCAGAGTTTCATGTATTCTGGAAGCTGATCTATGCTGTTAATATCCCACCTGAAAATAAAACAATGACCCTTGATTTGGGTATATATGAATACATCTATTATACACAATCAAGGTTGGTAATGTGCAAGGAGCAAACCTCTCAATAGCTTCCATGAAGAGCTTGAGTTCTTCAGGTGTGCCATATGCATCATGGATATCATCTAGAATGGATGTCATGGCAGTTACTTTTGTTAGAATTCGTCTACCCCATAAGTATTGAGGCTCAAAATACACCCCAAGCATCCAAAAGTAGCATTCAACCAATCTGTCTCGTGCAAAAGGTAACTTTGTAGCAAAGTCTAATTCTTTCCACCACCTAAAAGACATTAATATGATCAGCATACAGGAAAGTGATAACAATGGCCAAGTACATGTGGGGTGATCTAAAAACCAACCTTGCAAGATTGCTTAGCTCTTCCTTGTGCAGTGACTGCACTAGATTGAAATCTAATTTTGCTAGCTCTAGTAAAGTTTTATCATGGAAAGCTTCATCTTGGTAGACAGATATATACCATCTTGCCTCTAGCCTCTCCAAACCTTTTCTAATGGGCCGGTTCAGGGCATGAGCAACTTGTTCTGCAAGATGATATCCTAAACTTTCTACCATGGCCTTGAGGTGAGTGGTGGTGAAAGCAAGTGCTTCTGCAAGTATGTCCTCTCCATGAACTCTGAGATGTGCAGCCTCATACAAGCCTAGCATGCCTCTTACATCGCTGACTAAAGCTTTCTTGAAGTTACCCTTTTCATCCTTGAACTCATTGAACAAGCCTACATTAATACCGTAATTTAAACATACATAAGATTGGACTTATGAGAAGGATACATTTTAGCTTATACATGATAATTCTTTGGGCTCTTACCACATGAAATATTGAACCCAGCTTGTCTTAGTAACCGAAATTGAAGAGCAACATTATAGATATCACCTTCCATATCATCGCCATTAGGATAGCTATCATAAATATGTTGTAACACTTCTTCTATCTCTCTTTCAAAGTGGTATGCCACCCCAAGACGTTGCACAGCATCGATAAATTTTAGTTGTTGGGCAGTGTTACCAGCTGTATTCATTAGCTTCCTTCGCATTTCCTCTTTCAGATCTTCAAGCTGCTTCTCTTTGCAGGCACGTGTTACCTATGGCAACCAAGTAATTTTACTAAACAACACATCAAGAAAAACAACTTTCGAATATGTAGGTATTTAACACAGATTTTCATTCAATTACCTCGTCTTCGGGAGTGTAGGATAAGAACTGGTCACCCCAAATGTTAGGGTGAAACTTGACCACTGGACGATTTTCCAGTTCAGGAAATTGGCCTAGAGGGCTTGCTAAGACTTGACCCGACATGTTAATTTTTTGGAATGGTAGTAGAACACTTCTTTGAAAACTGACTTGGAAAGTATGAGTGAAAAAGCTTGGGAAGCTCCATTGCATTTATAGGGGAGCAATGGCCTCCAGAAGCTGTATGTTGTTGAATATAATGTATGAAAGAGATTGATGACATGAAAGAGAAACCCCTTGCCTAAATTCACGCAAAAGCCCAAACCGTTAGGGGCGGCTAAGGTATGAATTGGTCTGCTTGAGTTTCTTTGGTCAAATTCACTCAGAATATCCAAACCAATATCAATCCGTAGGTATTTAATTCAAACAACGTGCTAAGTTGATTGGGAAATTTTTTTTTTTTTTTTTATGTGAATCTTTTGTTTCTTAGATATAAACAAGCATCTTTGAGACAAACGTACAGGCATCTTATCATTCAGCCCCTTACAGAATATAGACAAATATATATTGTTTGATATAAACAACATCTTTTAAGACGACGTACAGGCATCTTATCATTCAGCCACTTACAGAATATAGACAAAATATATATCGTTCTTTGGTACCCACTCTTTATTTTGGGTACCTACCCACTTAAAAAAAAAATTAAAAACTTATTAAACAGGTAAAGATGACTTGTTTGTGAGAAATAATCACATGCAATTCATACATATCTAAATATTACAATTTTTTTATAATTTATTATTAAATATCAAATATAATTTGTTATTTAATGCTACCTAACTCTATCAAAAAAAGAAAATTCTACCAACTACCCTTATACTCTCATTATTCATATATACAAAAAGAGAAACTAATTTAATATAAAAATTAAATAGTTTCAACTACCATATTATAAAATATGTGAGATGTGTTTTGATAAATCAAATTTGAAGATCAAGTTTGAAACTTTTTGAGGGAGAAAATTTAAAATATCAATATTTTTCGATTTTCGGGGAAATTAATACAATCTTCCAAGGACATTTTTCGATTTTCGGACACTAACATTTTTCCAATCATATTTTCTATTGACCTGCCCTAACCACCAAATTTCGGCATATATCAAATATTTTTTTCTCGTCTATAGATACCTAAAAGAAAATATTTTTATTAAAGTAAGTTTATTTCCATGAAATGTAATAAAATTAAATAGTTTCGGTATAGGTTAAGATTAGAAATGTTTTTAAAATAAAAAATATTAGCAATTAGTTTTTCTACAAGGATTTTTATTATTTTACTATTTTTTTTTACACAAACTTACTTTTGTTCATTTATTTATTTTTTGTTTTTCTTATATGATTGTTATTACTTTGATTTTGTTTGTCATACTAATTGATTTTTATTATATTTTATTAAATTAATATGTAAAAATACATATAAATATACACATGTATTGATATGCATACACATATTTTTATATAATTATATCCTCCCCTTTTTAAAATTTTTTTGGGAGAATTACCCTTAAAGGTAGGCTGGGAAAAAAAATTACTGAAAAGGGTGGGTAGATTTGATAATTCTTATGAAGGTCACATATTTTTATTAGACCAATTTACTCTGAATTTCTTAAGTCCATTTACCAAGTGAGAAGTACATCTTCTTTCCTAACAATTATAAAGTATAAGTACAATACAAATGCAATATAGTTACAATGAAAAAATATTAACATTACGATACATTACAATATTTTCGTTTTTTACTGAACTAATGTTTCTAGGCTATCATGTTGTATTCCTATCATAAAGCATCTTTGCAAGCCAAAATTATAAAAAGACAACAAAAATACAATATTGTAATTTCAATACATGAAGTTGTTGATGGTAATCCAAACGTATAAAAAAAAAATCTATAAAATTAATTTTTTTATATAAAAATACACTACACTTACAACATAAATACAATAACATTACGATAAGGTAAAATTTTCAAATTTTCAAATTTTTTATGAAATTGGGCAATTGTGGGTTTTTTTAATATAAAAATATAAATGTACAATAAAAATACACTACAATTACAATATAAATACAATAACATTATGATACATTACGATAAGATAAAATTTTAAAAATTTAAAATTTCTTATGAAACTGGGCAGTTGTGGGTTTTTTTTGGTATATATATGTATAATATACAACAAATATTGTTCTTTATTATACAAAATATGTCTCAATTGATTACAATTTTGAGTTTTCAATGAAAATTCAAATATGTTCATAAATACCCAAATAAAGTGGTTCCAAACAACCAAGAAACAACTGAGAAAATTTTTTCTTATGCCATGTCAAACAAGTCTCAACAACAAAACTAAAGTGCAAACATTTTCAATGGAAATCAATAATAATCATATCAAACAACCCGAAAAATAAATTAAAAATAAAAACACATCTTCAATATGACCAAAATAAGATATAAAAAAATTCAAAATAATAAATTTAAATAACATTTTATACAAAAAATGTAATATCTTTCTCAAAACCTCCTTCAATATTTCAAATCTAATATCTTACATCTACATTGTTAAAATTATTCACTTTTAGTTCCTTCAATCCGATTTTTAAATTCTTTATTTATTTTTTCCATAAACTGATTTTTTTTTTTTGGCATTTAAAAAAAAAACTCACCTTTAATGGATTTCTTGCTAGATTCACACAAAAAAAAAAACAAGTTTTGTAAAAACGATTTGAGATCATGTTTCTTTTCCTCTTCTTTTTTTCTCAACACCACAATTAAAACTTTTCACTTTTTTTTTTTTTTTTTTTTTTATTCTTTTAAACTTTTTTTTTCCTATTAATTATCATTTACCACCTCATCGTCATATTTTCCCCACCTACCTTTAAGGGTAATTCTCCCAAATTTTTTTCTCAAAATAATCATTAAAAAAACCCTTATTATATTAAGTTTGTATATAAGGAAAAGTCCTTGTTCCGTGTTGTCATCCTCCAATTATTTAACTTTTAGCCAAGTCACTTTGAGACCACCACAATTATTTTTTATTGCATTTTTTTTTATGTGCTTCTTTTGTTCTTTGAGGAAATTATTCTTTAAGAACTACCAAAAAGTCAATTAACACCCACTAAATTTTCATATGGAAAGATAATGCTCCTCTAAGGTAAAGTATGTCAGTTGATCACATAAGAAGTGAGATCTATAATTTAAAGATTAAAGAGATAATCTTGATAAGTAATAACACTATCTTGTTAAATTACAGATATCGGTTTTTGAAGAGCCTATATGTAATGAATAGTAGGTCATAGACTTGATCTTTGCTCGTTGTAATTTCATAAGATATTAGGGTGCAGTTGACTCTCTTTAGTAGAGTGTGAAGTCAAATTCGACATTAGATTATGAAGGAGTTAGTCTTTTCCTATAGGTCTCAATGGTGTTTACTTGAGCTCCTATTTCATGGTGGAATGCTTTGAGAGTATTTTGGGTATTTGTAATTCATAAGTCTACAAAAGGGTATTTTGGTAAAAATGCAAGCTTGAACTAGATCTTATAAATTGACTTTTTGGAATGTGCTATTAATTAATTAGAGTCACTTAGAGCTAATCACCAAATTTCAAATCATATTTTCTATTGACCTACCCTAACCACCAAATTTCGACATATATCAATTTTTTTTTCTCGTCTATAGATACATAAAAGAAAATATTTTTATTAAAGTAAGTTTATTTTCATTAAATGGTTCCGGTATAGGTTAATATTAGAAATGTTTTTAAAATAAAAAATATTAGCAATTAGTTTTTCCACAAGGATTTTTATTATTTTACTATATTTTTTTGACACAAACTTACTTTTGTTCATTTATTTATTTTTTGTTTTTCTTATAGGATTGTTATTACTTTAATTTTGTTTGTCATACTAATTGATTTTTATTTTACTTTATTAAATTAATATGTAAAAATACATATAAATATACACATGTATTGATATGCATACACATATTTTTATATAATTATATCCTCCCCTATTTAAAAAAAAATTTCCCAAAATAATCATTAAAAAAACCCTTTTTATATTAAGTTTGTATATAACTGTTTGAAAAGTCCTTGTTCCGTGTTGTCATCCTCCAATTATTTAACTTTTGGCCAAGTCACTTTGAGACCACCACAATTATTTTTTATTGCATTTTTTTTTATGTGCTTCTTTTGTTCTTTGAGGAAATTATTCTTTAAGAACTACCAAAAAGTCAATTAACACCCACTAAATTTTCACATGGAAAGATAATACTCCTTTAAGGTAAAGTATGTCAGTTGATCACATAAGAAGTGAGATCTATAATTTAAGGATTAAAGGGATAATCTTGATAGGTAATAACACTATCTTGTTAAATTACAGTGAAGAGTTTACATGCAATGAATAGTAGGTCATAGACTTGATCTTTGCTCGTTGTAATTTCATAAGATATTAGGGTGTAGTTGACTCTCTTTAGTAGAGTGTAAAGTCAAATTCAACATTAGATTTTGAAGGAGGTAGTATTTTCCTATAGGTCTTAATGATCTCTACTTGAGCTCCTATTTCATGGTAGAATGCTTTGAGAGTATTTTGGGTATTTGTAATTCATAAGTCTACATAAGAGCGTCTTGGTAAAAATGCAAGCTTGTACTAGATATTATAAATTGACTTTCTGGAATGTGCTATTAATTAATTAGAGTCACTTAGAGCTAATTTATTAATTAGTACCAAAGTGGGTTGGATAAAGTGACCTAAACCCAATTTGGACTTAAGTCAATTAAGCCCATGGGGAAGCTTATATAAACTCCTTTAAAGGGTTAAGGTTTCATTCTTTCTAGTAAGATTTTTTATATTCTAGAGAGATGAACCCTAGCCACCCTCATGGGGGAGGGGTAAAGAGAGAGAGAGAGAGAGAGAGAAGCTCACTCTTTTCTCATGTTAGGTTCCATAGAAAGAGAGATCGGGTGGAAGGCTTTTAGGTAGACAAGTTCTACGATGCTCACGACATCTTCATCGACTTGGATTCAAATCTCTAGATTTTTATTCTAAAATGGTTTTTGAAATTATTACTTTTTGTTGCATTAGATCTAGAGAACTCTAGGGATACATGCATTCTTACAAGATCTAGGACTTGATAACGAAATAATATAGAGTTCCTAGCATAAGCCACCCTTGAATTTCCTGAACCCATATTTGTTACTCAAGCGCTCAAACCCTCAACATAGCATCCAACATTGTTTGATGAGTTTGTTGTCCTACTTCACAACAGAACATGGGACTTAGTTCTTGCTTGAACAAAAAAAATTACCGGTTCACAGTTCAGTGGTTGGATTGGTGGTTGAACTACGGTCGAACCGATGATATAATAAATATATAATTTATATATTATATAAAATTAAAATTATTTATAAAAAAATAAAATAAAAAAATAATAATGCATTCTTTGTATTTGATGTTATCAAATTAAATGGTAAGGATAAATATTAATATTTTAAAATTTATTAAATAAAACATATATAATATTATAAAGAAAAATTATAATATTTAGTTTTATGTCCAAAATTGTATATTATTTTATAATATTTAAAAATATCATAGTATTTTCATAAATATTATTATATAATAAGTATAATTATTTAAGGGTTTTAAATAATAAAATTTTGAAAGAAGGACTTCTTTAATATATAATGTTTTACAATAACAATAATTTAAAATGCTTCTTTACCCTAATGGTTTACTTCTTATTTTGGTAATCTAAGGTGTAACGGTTGAGTCTTCAGTAAAGCAAAATTTTTATCTACTTTTTCTACTTTTGAATCCTAATCAAAAGATCACTAGTTATGCAGCAGGAAATATGGGTATAAACAAGGATGAAAATATCAATAATTATGGATATATTAGTACTTCGATTCTACAAATATATTAATAGATATGTTGTAAAAAATTATCGATAAACCTAAAATTGATCAAAATTTTATAAATATAAGAAAAACTTCATAAAAATATAATTAGAAGTATAAAGTTGTTTTATTAAAGAATTTGACATATGTATAATATGATTTATCATATTTGATAATAATATCGTATGCATCAATAAAAGTATGAATTTTATAAGTGTATATTTATTATTAAATTACATCAAATATTATTTCATAATAATATTATGATATTTGATTATAATATTTCTAATTTTAAAATATATATTAATATTAAAATTATGATCCATTTAATTCAATTGTATTAAATGATATAAAATTAATATTTAATTAATCTATTAATGATATTAAAAACACTATGAAGAAAATTATCATGATAGTTTTTATATTTTTGGTAATCAATTAAAAGAAAATTTTGCATTTAATTATAAAATAATTATAATTAATTTTCCTCTCTAAAATATTCTTTTAATATTTTCTTTATATGATGACTTTGAATATATATATATATATATATATATATATATATATATATATATATATATTGCATTATATTTAACAAGGGGTAAACTTGCCCTAGTGGTAAGGTGAAATAGGCATTTTTGAGAAGGCATTGTAGCGAAGCACTATGATTGGTACTATAGCGAAGCACTATAGTGCGTTTGATCGTCATTGAATCTCGTTGACCATTCGATATATTAGGAAATATCTGTGATTTTTTCTGAAATTTTGCTAGAACAATATTTCTTCACCAAATATCATTTCCATAACCTTTGATACATGATATCTCGATATTTTCATCCATGGGTATAAATACCCTTTCCAACTCTATAACAACAGGTATAGAAGTTCATGGGTCATAATCAGCCCACTGAGACTTAGACTATTATAATTATGGGCAAGAAGCAATAGACCCAAAGCAGTTAAAATGTTAAAATATTTTGGACAATTTTAGCTTGATCGGTGCTTGAAGAATCGAACAGTTCAACCCTAGTTTGATCCAAGAACAGGCCATTGATCGGCTAGTTCGGTTTGATTTTTAAAATCATGGGAAATGTTATTACCCTAATTTTTGGGAATATTGGAGTAGAATGTGAAAATATTAAAATAGTCAAAATTCAACACCCTCATGTAAATAATTAAGAAAGAATCAATACTAAGTGGTGGTTTTTTTTTAATTTTTATTGAAAACAATTTTCTTTTAGAGGAGTTTGTTTTTCTATTTTTTTCATAACTTATTATAAACTTTTTACTGAATAGAAAAAACCAAAATATTTGTTTTTTCTTAATGAAAAAAATAACATGTTGATTTTTCTTTACCTTTTAATGTCTAATAGAAAGAAAATATTTGTGAAACCAAGGTTTGGTTAATCTTGATTTTGATGAAAACAAAACAAGGTTTAGAACTAATGATAATATTTCAAGTGTGATTAGGCAAGACGATTTCCAAAGTGGCAATCACAAAGACAAATCAAGCCAAGGAGAAATCATGAAGAAGAAGACCACCTCAAAGAGAAGAGTTTTTCAAGACCAAAGCTTCATAAGATCTCTTTGTAAGGTTGTTGGTGGACTAGGACTTTCATGCATTTCATTCTTTATTTATGCACCAAAGTCATCCAAGAGTAATATTGTTTTAAATATCTTTAGAATTGGATGATTTCATGTTTTCAACTAAAACCTTGTGTTAAATGATTTTCAAACTTGTGTTAAAAGGTTTTAAGTTGAAAAAGGTTGGGTGTTGAGCCAAAAAATGGTTCAACCAGTCGACCAGTTGTGCTCGTCTAGTCGAGGACCGGTTGAGAGAGGCTAAAAAGTTTCTCTCTCTCCCAGTGGCTTTCTCTTCCCGGTCAAGGTTGAACCTCAATCGGTTGAGGTTCGGTCAAGGTCCGGTTGAGGCCCAACGGTCACTGGCCAAGCATTAAATGCTAATGGCTAGTCAACCGGTCGACCCCTAGCTCGACCGGTCGAACCCCCAACGACTAGTTTGACTTTTTTCTTCTATAAAAAGGCTATAATCTTCATTGTTTCAAGAGCTTAACCTTCTCAAATCATTCTTGAATATATTTGAGCCTTGGAAGAGTGTTTTTTAGTGCACCATTATTTCATAACTTGCATATCTTTAGTGCACCATTCAATCCTAGTTTTTCTTGTATCTTTGAGTCTAAAGCTCTATTACTAGGATTTTTGTGAGATCAATCTTTGTATATCTTTGAGAGGAATTTTCTCAAGTGAGGGGTATCACTTGAGAGGTTGTTCAAGAGTGGGATAACTCTTGAGAAGTGTAAAGGGTGCTTGAAGCCAAAAGTCCAAGAGAGTGAATTGAAACCATAATCCACTTGTAAAGAGATTGGAAGCTTGATTGAAGCTTCAAGATAGTGGAACCCTCACTCGGTTAGGAGGTTGAGGAGAGTGGACGTAGGCAAAGAAGTGTCGAACCACTATAAACTCTTGTGTTTGCACTCTCTTCCCTAACTCTTTTAAATTATATGCAATTGTGTTTATATTGTTTATTATATGTTTGCATATAATTGTCTCTTATTTTTGCATAGTTTAAATTTGTGAAAAAGAGACCATCACCCTATTTATCCCCCCTCTAGGGTGATTACCATAGTTTGGATTAGCCTCAAATTTCCAACAATATTAAAAAAAACAAACAACTAATACTTAATATTGTTAAGCATTAAAGTTCTATTTAGAATTAAGTAAAAAAAAAAAAAAACACCACCTAAACTTCTCTTGATGAACATTTTCTTCCTGTCACAGTGGAGAAGGTAGCCCATTTGAAGATTCTGTTAATGACCCTTAAAAAGGGAACTCAATCCTTGGATGAGTACTTGAAGGCCTTCAACTCAATTTGTGATAGTTTTGTTGCAATAAAAAGGCCCATTGATGATCTTGACAAGGTATTTCAGTTTATGCATGGATTGGGACCAATGTATGAAAATTTTTGTCTGTCCATGCTAATGGGATAAATACAAACAATGCATAACCAGGTTTTATCCCCTTTTGTGAGAACCTAATAGGAATCAATCAAATAGAGGAATAAGAATTCACCCAATCAACAAGTATATGAACACCAATAATTTTTAGCGTGGAAAACCTTCTTCAATATGAGAAGTAAAAACCACGGGACCCTTAGGCCACTTAAAAACTCCACTAATATAATCAATGGGTTACACAATTCTTTCTAGATAAAACTAGAGGCATACATCAACCATATCTCAAGACAGATTAATCTTGGAAATTTCAACAACTTTGCATAAAAACAATGGAGAGATCTCACCAAACACATCATTGTTCTAGGACTGAGATATAACTATTCCGAACTCCAAATCCAATCTCCACCGTTAGAATGAAGATCAATGAGTTCTGAACGTGCTCTCCAAAAATCGGCTCAATCGAACCACAGATTAACCATGATCGGAGGTCATGATCAAAATTGTCCGGATAGAAAACAAAACAGAGGCTCTATTATTGGACTGAAAGACGATCATCTGGATCTCCAAATCCAATCTCCACCATCCAGATTGAAGATCAATGAATCATGAACCCCTCCTCAAAATTTCAGGTTGATCAGCCCACAGACGAAGCGGGATTGAACCTTTGATGAAATCTGGCCAATGAAGAAAAACTGAGTTTTTCTTTTCAAAAATGGTGGTTCTCCCCTTCTCTCTCTTTTCTCCTTCTACTCTATTTTCTTCTACATTCGATGGCTGCAAAGAAAATTGGAAGAAGAAGAAGAAGAAAAGGGATTCTTCTTCTAACCCTTTTTTATATAAAGGCTTAAGAGGCCTTAAATTTTGGGCCTTCCACATGAGGAAAAACCTAACAAATCTTCCCCTTTCTGATTATGTGGAAGGACTCGCCATCTTGGTGATTGAACAACAAACTTCAAGCTTCTCCCTTGGTAAGGACTTCGTTAACATATCTGAGCCACTATGATCGGTATATATCTTCTCAAGTTCAAACAAGTTGTCATTAAGAGCATCTCTCATCCAATGATACCTCACATCAATGTGCTTCGATCTTGCATGAAAGGTAGAATTCTTACTAAGGTGAATGACGCTCTAGTTATCACAATATACCACATAGCGCTGCAACTGAAAATCGAGCTCATGTATGAAAGGCTTCATCCATAGCAACTCTTTACATGCTTATGCTATTGCAATGTACTCTGCCTCTGTTTTAGAAAGTGCAACACATTTCTGTAGTTTTGATTGCCAAGACATAGCACCTCATGAGGTAGACTTTCTATTATCTACATCCCCTGCCATATCTAAATCAGTGTAGCCAACAAGTATTGGTTTTCCACTTCCAAAAGTGAGTTTCAATGTGGAAGTGTCTCGTAAATATCTCATAATCCACTTGTCTGCCTCCCAATGTAGTCTTCCTAGATTAGACAAAAAGCAACTAACAACACCAACTGCATAAGCTATGTATGGTCTAGTACATACCATGACATACATCAAACTTCCTACTACTGAGGCATACAAAACTCTTCTCATGTCTTTCTTCTCCTTATATATAGAAGGGCTATGTCTACTGCTTAGCTTAAAGTGACTAGCTAGAGAAGAACTAACCACTTTAACTTTGCTCATGTTAAATCTTTCAAGCATCTTTTCAATAAATTGCTCTTGTGACATATACAACTTCTTGGATGCTCTAGCTCGCTCAATTCTAATACCAAGAATTTTCTTTACTGGCCCCAAATCCTTCATGAAAAATGATTTGCTTAACTACTTCTTTAGTTTATCAATTCTTGAAACATTTCTGCCTACAATCAAGATATCATCAACATAGAGCAACAATATAACAAAATCATCATCAAAGAATTTCTACACAAATACACAATGGTCAGAAGTAGTTTTTCGGTAGCCTTGCTACTCCATAACTGATTCAAACTTCTTATACCACTGCCTCGGTGCTTGTTTTAAGCCATAAAGACTTTTCTTCAACTTACAGACATAATCCTCTTTTCCTTTTATTATGAAACCCTTTGGTTGTTCCATATAAATTTCTTTGTCTAAATCACCATGGAGAAATGCAATTTTAACATCCATATGCTGAATCTCAAATCAAGACTAGCTGCCATGCCCAAAACTACACGAATAGATGACATCATAACAATAAGAGAAAAAATCTCATCAAAATCAATACCTTTCTTTTGACTGAACCCTTTGACAACCAATCTAGCTTTATAACGTGGCTATGAAGTGTGTTCTTGCTTCACTCTATAAATCCACCTATTCTTCAAAGCTCTTTTTCCCTTTGGCAACTTGACAAGTTCAAAAGAATGATTCTCATGCAATGACTTCATCTCATCTTACATAGCATCAACCCACTTCATCTTATTTTCATCTCCCACGGCTTCCTCATAACTTCCAGGTTCTCCCCCGTCAGTTAGTAATACATAATCATCAACAAAATACCGTGTGGAAGGATGTCGGTCTCTGATAGACCTTCTGAGTGGAATATCTGGTGGAGCCTCTACTACCGGTGACTACTCATGAACATCATCATCCATCTCAACCTTTGTGTGGGAGTTTCAACATCACCAATGTCAAGTTGGACATCCTATGCTTCATCTTCAACTTTGTGTAGGAAAATGTTTCAAAGGAATTGGATCTAAGTCAATCAGATTATCACTATCTTGAAACTCTATTGCATTAGTCTTCTCAATGTCCTGTATGGTATGATCTTCCATAAACATAGCATCTCGGCTTCTTACAAGCTTTTTCTACACCGAATCATAAAACCTGTAACCAAGCTCATCCTGACCATAGCTAATGAATACACAAGGTCTTGTCTTAGCATCAAGCTTAGACCTCTCATCTTTTGGAATGTGCACGAAAGCCTTGCATTGAAAGACATGCAAGTGATCATAAGAGATTTCATTATCTGACCAAATTCTATCCGGAACATCAAATTCTAAAGGAACACATGGTGTAAGATTGAGAACATGTACAACAATATTCAAAGCCTCACCCCAAAAGGATCTTGGCAATTGTGTGATGTGAAAGTAAACATCTCACCCTTTCAACCAGTGTTTAATTCATTTCTCTCAGCTAACCCATTCAACTGAGGAGTCTTAGTAAGTGTCTTTTGATGTCGAATACCATGTTGTCTACAATACTCATCAAAAGAACCAAAATACTCACCCCCATTATCAGTCTAGATGCATTTCAATTTTTCACCAGATTGTCTCTCAACAAGAGCATGAAACTGCTTAAACACTTTTAACACTTGGTCTTTTGTTTTCAAGGTGTACACCTAAATCTTTTTTGAATGATCATCTATAAAAGTCACAAAATATAGAGATCTACCAAGTGTTTTTGTTTTCATAGGGCCACACACATCAGAATACACTAAATCAAACATACCTGGCTTCCTTTTATGGCAGTGTGTTTTGAATGCAACTCTAGTCTGCTTTCCTGCTAAGCAATGAACACACCTTTTCAAAGATCCCTTCTTTATACCAGAAAAAAAATTCTTCTTAGCCAAAATCATCAAGCCTTTCTCACTCATGTGACCGAGTCTGTTGTGCCAAAGCTCAACTATGCTATCATCATCCACTGCATTGATATTGGAATCAATTACCCTTGCCTGCATCAAATACAATGAGGAACACTTCTTTCCTTTTGCTACCACCATAGAACCTCTGGTGAGCTTCTACTGACTATCACGAAAGGTGTTGCAGAACCCTTCATCATCAAGCTTACATGTGGAGATTAAATTCATGCGGATATCCGGAATGTGTTTGACATTCTTCAAAATCAACATAGTACCATTACTAGTCTCCAAACGCACATCTCCCATAGCAATGGCTTTAGCTAAGCCATCATTACCCATCATAACACTTCCAAAATCACCGGATGTGTAGGATGTAAAGAAATCTTTCCGAGGTGTAGCATGGATTGAGGCACCGCTATCAATCACCCAATTGGTCTCCTGGCAAGCAAAATTAACAACATCACTATCATAAACAATGAGGAAATCTGAAGTGGTAGTGGCAACTTGATCATCTTCACCATCATTATCATTCTTCTTGTCCTTCACTTTCCCTTGTTTCATATCTCTCTTCAATTGGCGACAATACTTCCTTATATGCCTTTTCAAATGGCAATAATGACACTCAACATTTGTAAACTTGTTATTCTTGCTTTTGCTTATGTTTCTGTTCTTCGGACCTCTACTCTTATTCCTCTCTTTCTTTTCAGTAACTAGGACATCTGACTGTGAAGAAGAACCTTGTGACTTTCTTCTCATCTCTTCATTCAGAACACAACACTTAACCAAATCCATATTCATACTAAAATCTGGGATTGAGTTAGACAAATAAGTTCTAAACGTCTCCCACGAGTCCGACAATGTACCAAGAAGCCATAACCCTTGCACCTCTTCCTCAAACTTGATATTCATTCCAGCCAACTGATTAATAATACCTTGGAATGTATTCAAGTGATCTGTCATAAGAAATCCATCTTGATACTTCAAGCTAATCATCTTCTTGATAAAAAACAAGTTATTGTTACCAATCTTTCGAGCATATAATTGTTCAAGCTTGTTCCATAGACTCTGTGCATGTTTCTCTTCACTAACATGATTGAGAACATTATCATCTACCCACTGTCTGATATAACCACAAACCTACCGACTAAGTAAATTCTATTCTGCATCAGTTTTATTTTCTAGCTTTTCAAGAAGCAAACACAGGCAAATAATAATCCTTCACATACAATAAGTCTTCCATCTTTCCTTTCCAAACATGATAATTGGAGCCATTCAGAGTAATCATTCTACTTGTATTGTTTTCCATTGTTCTACACAAGGCACAAATTATCTTGAACCAATGCTCGATACCACTTTGATGGGATAAATACAAACAATGAACAACCACGTTTTATCCCCTCTTGTGATAACCTAATAGGAATCAATCAAATAAAGCAACAAGAATTCACCCAATCAACAAGTATATGAACACCAATAATTTTTAGCATGGAAAACCTTCTCCAATATGAGAAGTAAAAACTATTAGACCCTAAGGCCACTTAAAAGCTCCACTAATATAATCAATGGGTTACACAATTCTCTCTAGATAAAACTAGAGACATACATCAACCATATCTCAAGACAAATTAATCTTGGCAATTTCAACAACTTTGCATAAAAACAATGGAGAGATCTCACCAAACACACCACTGTTCTTGGACTAAAATATAACTGTTTTGAACTCCAAATCCAATCTCCACTGTTAGAATGAAGATCAATGAGTTCTGAACATGCTCTCCAAAAATCGGGTCAATCGAACAACGGATTAACCTTGATTGGAGCTCATGATCAAAACTGTCCGAATAGAAAATGCATCAAAATAGAGGCTCTGTTCTAGGACTAAAAGACGACCATTCGAATCTCTAAATGCGATCTCCACCGTTCATATTGAAGATCAATAAGTCACGAACCTCTCCTCCAAATTTTAGGTTGATCGGCCCATAGACGAAGTGGAATAGTACCTTTGATGAAATCTGGGCAGTGAAGAAAAACTGAGTTTTTCTCTTCAAAAATGGTGGTTCTCCCATTCTCTCTCTTTTCTCATTCTACTCTCTTTTTCTTCTACCGCCGATGGCTGCAAAGAAAATTGGAAGAAGAAGAAGAAGAGGGATTCTTTTTCTAACCCTTTTATATAAAGGCCTAAGAGGTCTTAAGTTTTGGGCTCTTAATTTTGGGTCTTCCACATGAGGAAAAACCCAACACATGCTTACAAAACCTCCATATCCATCATTTAACCAATTCATGTTAGCACTTCAAGGTCATGAACAATCACTAAATGCACAAAAAGAGGAGAAAATATTTATTGAGCATGTCCAACCCTTCTTTGGGCAATGTGGGCGAGAGGTACATGGTCGAGGTAGTCGAGGTCCCTTTACTTCCAAGGGTAGAGGATTCACCCTAGCTGGGTGCTATAACACTCAAACCAACGGATAGAATACTTAAAACAGCAATTATGGTAAGCTCAATAACAATATGTCACAACCAAAGACCAAACCCATGTTTAGACAATAACATTTAATAAGCCAAAATAATTCAAATAATACTGGTAAAGTCACTTTCCAAATTGTTGGAAAACCTATTCACTTGCTATTGATTGTTAACATAGGTTTTATTATTCGTATTAATCTAAAGATCTTCCTCGAGCCCTAGTTGCCCTTACCCTTAATGATGCAACTGATCACTCATTTTATGTTGATTCTGGAGCTACACTCACATGACAAATGATGAAGGTAAATTGTCATATCTCAAACCATATAAAGGTAGTGATGTTATTTATGTTGGTAATGGTGATAGGTTACCTATATTCCAAATTGGAAATGCTTGTGTTATTGCAAATGAGGGTCCACTGAAGTTGAAAGATGTACTAGTGGTTCTAGATTTGCAAAAGAATTTATTGCCAATTGGAAAACTTCAAATAATCTATGCACATTTGAATTCACTGTATCTAATTTTGTTGTTAAGGATTGCAATCAAAGAATAATAGTGAGAGGACATAAAAAAGGACAACTCTATGTCTTAGGTGAAACTTCTCAAGAGGCTTTGAGTGCAAGATGGAAAGGTGACTCTTTTGAAACTATTTGGCACCAACAGCTTGTACAACCAAATTTAAAGATACTTTCTCTTCTAAATGAGAAGAAAACTATTGATACTATCGATGAATCAACCTACCATATGTATTAGTTGTCAAAGGGGAAAGAGTCTGTAAATTACCATTTCATCATTTAAATAAAATCTCAAAATATCCTCTTGAAAACATACACTGATCTTTAGGGACTTGCCCTTCTGGCTTCCAATCAACATGGTCATTTTTATGTGATTTTTGTGGATGATCATTCCAGATTTACATGGCTTTACCCTTTAGAGAAGAAATCTGAAATTTTCATTTGTTTTCTCAAGTTTCAAAAGTTAGTGGAAAATCAATTAGGACAAAAAATCAAGATTTTCCAGTGTGATGGTGGAGGAGAATTTAGTTCTAATGCTTTTCTTGGTCATATTCAGAGTTGTGGGAGTGAATTACATGTCTCGTGTCCTAGAACTCCTGAACAAAATGGTGTGGCTGAACGGAAGCATTGGCATATTGTCGAAACAAGGCTAACCATGCTTTTTCGTGTAAACATGCCTTTATTTATTTGAGTTCATGCATTTTTTTAATTCAACAACTTTGGAAAATTATAATATGGAAGATTATTCACATACTATTTTTATAGATTGTTGTAACCCATCTTCTGGTGCAGGCTCAAATACTAATGGAAACCATGTTGTTGACCACAATGTTGGAGACAATGCAACTGTTAATCCAGAGTCTACACCTCTTGTTGCTGCAAAAAATATAGAATACAATGCATCTACTAATCCACTATTTACACCTCCTATTATTGTTGTTGCACCAAATAATGGAGACAATGTTACTGTCACTTCAGAATCCATGTCTCCTGAAAATCATTCTGGTTGTCTTGAAAACATCACCACATTAGCAGCAACTTCTTCCACAAATTCAGTTTCTCGAATTAGCAAAAATTCAAATGACAATTTAGATGTATCAGTGCTCTCTCTAGCCACGCACTTGCATGGAGAAATACTTATTGATCCATCTATCTCTCACAATGTTGTAAGTGCTCATAGCTAAGAAAATCATGAGCCTTTAGTGCAGCATGCTCAATGACCAGCTCGTGCTCGCCACCCACTAGTTTATTTATGTGATTATGCTCTTGTTAACACCATCGACAACTTACCAATTGAGCCTAAGACTTTGAAAAGTGCTCTCAAGGACTCACATTGGTTTGCCACCATGAAATATGAACACCAATCTCTTCATGATAATGACACTTGGGAGCTTGTTTCTAGACCACCTAATGCCAATATTGTTGGTTTGAAATGGGTATATCGGATTAAGGATCAAGAAAATGGGTCTATTGATCGTTTCAAGGAACAATTAGTAGCAAAAGGCTTTAGTAAAGTATATGGGGTAGATTATGCCAAAACATTCAGCCCAATGGCTTAACCAACTACCATTTGTCTTGTCATTGGCCTCTCTTTATCGCTTAATTGGAGTATGTGGCTACTTGATGTAAAAAACGCCTTCTTACATTATCATCTTAAGGAAACTATATATATGGAGTAACCACTGGGGTTTGTTGATCAATCTTTGCCCAATCATGTTTGTCTCCTTAAGAAATCATTGAATGGTCTCAAACAAGAGCCTTGTGCCTGGTTTGATAGCTTATCACAGTTCTTACTTCAACTTGGGTTTTACTGTAGCAAAGTTGATTCTTCCTTGTTTATTTATTGTATTAGTGATATCATAGTCAATCTTCTTATATATGTTGATGATGTCCTTATTGCAGGGAATCACAATAACTTTATTATGTCTCTTATTGCTAAGCTCGGTCATGAATTTGCTATAAGGGATCTTGGTCCTCCCCATTATTCTTGGGGTAAAGATCACAACTCTTCCTGGTGGCATATTTCTCTCCCAAACAAAGTATACTCAGGACCTTCTATTAAGGACACAGAAGTTTGATAGCTCCTCTATGCCTACTCCCATGGTGCTCAAGAACCAACCACCTTCTACAAATGACTCTTGTTGATGCTCATGCTTATTGTAGCATTGTATGTGCACTATAAATATCTTACATTCACTAGGTTGGATATCATCCATCCATGTTGTGAATCAGGTGTCCCAACACTTTTAATAATCCCACTCTCGCTTACATGACAATAGTTAAACGGATCTTATGTTATTTGAAAGGTACACAACATTTTGGTGTTTGATATCTTTCTTAAAGTCCCATTTTCGTTTATGGTTTTAGTGATGTCGATTGGGCTAGTTGTCCTACAACAAGGCAAAACACAACTAGGTTTTGTATCTTTCTTGGTGATAATTGTATCTTGTGGTGTTCGAAAAAGCAACCAACAATGTCACACCCAAGTTCAAAAGCTAAATATCGATCAATGGCCATCATGACAACTAAATTAACTTGGCTCACATTCTTGTTACAGGATATTGATGTCTCACTTTCTCACCTTCCTCAGCTATTTTGTGATAATATTAGTGCCCTTTTCACATGATTGTCAATCCTATGTTTCATTTTAGTTCAAATTGTTGTTTTAAGGATATGAAAACAAAGGACTAGCTCAAAACACACAAACAAAGAGCATAATGAATAACAATAAAACTTATCGGTGATAGGCTTAGGTGTGACAAGTACTGTCCTTGAAATAAATCCATGCTCCTTGAAAACGAACTCAGTGTACTAGGGTACTAGTGGTCTACCTCCAGGATTCAATAGCCAGTGAATCTCGCCTTGGGTGCACTCTGTAGGCGAGACGTGTATAGCTCGGGTTCTAAAATATTTCTCCAAATAGATGTATGAAAGACTCTCTGAAAAAAATTGGTGTTTAGAGAGTGAGGGGTGACCTACTTTTATAGGCCACTAACATAGTCCCAACGGGACTCTACTTGTAAGCGGAACAAGACTTTACTTGTAAGTGAAATAAGACTCTACTTGTAAGTAGAATAGGACTCTACTAGCACAGTCCATATGGGACTCTTCCCAGAGAGTCGACAAAAAATAAAAGACTAAGTCAAACGGAAAAAATTAAATTAAACAAAATAATTATTTTGAATTTTGTAAAAAATAGCCTAGTTCACTAAAACACTTTTTCACATTTACACTCTTCCTACAATCCCACACAGAGTGTAGATGTGAAAAAAAAAATTGAAAAAAAAAAATCCAATGCATCAGTACTGGTGCCCAAAGGCTATGAACTAGTCTTAAGACAAATAAGTATTGAGTCACAAAACACGGTGAAAATAAATTTCTATGAACTAGTAGTTCTTGATGAAACTCAAGGGTCCTTTATCCACATTGGTTTTCTCAACTACACTATGAGCTGTACATAACAGGTTGGCACAAATAGGCCATGTGCCCTGCTTGGATATTCATGAGAGCTCCAGAGAACTTGCCTAAGTCCTCATAGGAAGTGGCCCTACCTCCACTCTCATATAGGTGAATCCATTAAGTATGTTCTGTATTTAAATATACCATCCATAAGGAATATGGTATTCATTAAAAGTAAACACTCAACATTAGTCAATACAGAATATGCTATATCTACACCATAGGGATAAACTCTCATACAATTAAAGTTGATAGATAACCTCAAGTCAACAAGCGATTTGTTATTACCCATATGAACCTACTTCATGGAATTTCCATTCTAATATGTTGGGTTACCACTACTCTTCACTTCTATAATAAGCATAAGCCCCATCCTCCTCGATGTTTCTTCAACTAGTTTCTTATTTAGTGGTTGGGTCAAAGGATCGGCCAAATTCAACTTTGACCTCACAAATTCTATGGATATAACCCCTATTTCAAGCAACTGCCACACAATATTGTGCCTTAGGCGTATATGCTTATTTTTTCCATTAAATATTTTACTCTTAGCCTTAGCAATTGCAGCTTGGCTATCACAACGCATAGACACAGACAGGGTTGGTCTTGTCCATAAAGGGATATCTGCTAAGAGGCTTCTAAGCCACTCAACCTTATAACTTGTTTTTTCTAAGGCAATAAACTCAGTCTCGATAGTGGACCGAGTAATTCAAGTTTCCTTAGTGGACTTCCAAGAAATTGCACTTCCACCAAATGTGAAAACATATCCTCTAGTGGATTTCATCTCATCTAAATCCAAGATCCAATTTGCATCACTAAATCCTTCAAGAACACTTGGGAATTCACTATAGTACAAACCATAGTTAATGGTGCCTCGAATACACTTAAGACTCTACAAACAACAATCCAATGGTCCTGATTAGGACTTTGGATGTACCGACTCAATCTACCTATTGCATAAGCAATGTCAGTGCAGTACAGTTCATTAAGTACATTAGGCTTCTTATGCTATGAGCATACTCGATTTAGGCAACACTGTGTTCTCTATTTTTCTTTAGCTGTGAGCTGGGATCATAAGGAAATGACACTGGTTTACAATCAAAGTGTTCAAATTTCCTTAGGATTTTCTCAACATAGTGCTCTTAAGAAAGTTTAAGCCCATTAGGTGTTCTAGTTATTTTAATTCCTAGAATCACCTTTGTCTTTCCTAAGTTTTTCATATCAGACTTAGAACCTAGGAGTTTATTAGTCTTACACACAACCTCTAAGCTAGTTCCAAAGATCAACATATCATCAACATAAAGGCATATGACTACACATGTGTTATCCTCATACTTGTTGTGGATACACTTATCAACATCGTTAATGGAATATCCATTAGTTACTAACATATGATCAAACTTGTTGTGCCACTGTTTGGGAGCTTGTTTTAACCCATATAGTGATTTAACTAGCCTACACATTTTTTTCTCCTTCCCTAGAACTACACAACTCTCAGGTTGTTCCATATAATTTCCTCTTCCAAATCCCCATTCAAGAATGTAGTCTTGACATCGATTTGGTGTATCACCAGATTATGAATGAGAGCTAGAGCGATCAATACTCTAATTGACACTTGATAACCCGACTCTTGGTAGCTTGGCATGTAAGGGTATCAACAAAATTTATACCTAAGGTCCTTACACTAAAGTAGCAAAGCTACTATAGCATAGTGGCTCTAGGATCGAACATGGGAAGGGTTTTTACTTTAACTGGTGAAGTTCGGAGGATGGAGTGAACTTTTCTTAATAAAAGTTAGGTTAAGATGAAAACATAAAAAGATGAAGGTGTGTAAACTAAACTAACGTGAAAATAAGTTAAAAGATGGAAAAAGAAGTTTCTCAAAGCTTTGGATAGCCATGCTTAACTCACTGTGTAAAAATGGAGATTTTGGGACTTTTCACCTCGAGTTGGGGAAGCAACTAAGGTGATGCTTACTTCCCGAACCGGTATGAGTTTAACAACTGAGTTTTAGTCCTTGAAAACTTACAAAAAGGGTAGCTAAACCTCATAAATGCTCTTTTATGAATATAGGTCATCTCCTCGACTTGCAATACAATGGCTCGTAGGAGATAACTAACGAACATCAGTGGATCTAACAATAAGAATCCACTGAGACCAAAAGCTTATCAAGTATTGGCCATTCAAAGCAAGTCAGAGGGATTAAAAGCTTTACTTTGAATGAAAACATTTATGACGCTCAACTACTTACATTCATGGCTTGGAAATCTCCATCCTAACACGGGAGCTTCACATGGCATCCATTACTTCAAGAAACTAAAAGGTTTTAGCCTCTCATCCTTGGGGATTTCATCCTCCAAGGATGTTTGGCTACTAAGAAAATGAGAAAGAAAAGAGAAAAGAAACGTATGAACAAGGCTCTTATAACTTATAATTGGATGATCTCTGCTGAGGCTCTTCACCTCTATTTAAAGACAATAAAGAGCTAAATTACAAGACCTATTACAAAAGCAACCTTTTCATTGGTTGATTACAAGGCTAAAATAGGTATTTACAAAGCTAAAAATCAAGCAAAAGATCTTGGAGAACCGGTGGTGGAATAACATCAAAAACGTCTCAAAACAGGGGACTCAAAGGAATTTCGCACTGTGCCTAATCCTCCTTGCGAAATTTTCGCAATGTGGTTCTTCATGGTGCGAAATGGAAAATTTCGCAGCATGTAGAAAATCTCCTTGCGAAATTTTCGCAATGTGAATTCACATTGCGAAATTGGCCATTTGACATGATGCAGTTGTCTTCCGAAGGCCATATCTTCCTCATTTCAGCTCCAAATCATACACGGTTTGAAGCGTTGGATTCTTGACTTCCTAAGCTTTCAAATGGTATACAGCATGCAAAAATTGGACTTCGTAAAGTGCCTCAAAAGTGCGAAAGAAGACTGCAGCTGTTTTCTTCACTCTGTTTTCTTCACTCTCTTTTCCTCTTCTCCATTGCTTGTGCTCGTGTTTCCACTTGAAATTCAAGCATGTAAACGTACAAAATCCTTGCTTAACTTGCCCAAATAGCTCCTCCATCAATTGGCATGCTTGAATTGGTTCATAAGCTGATCAAAACATGTAAACTTGCCACAAAATGGTTAAAACCAATTACTAAGGACCTTAATGAATTAATTGGGTTAAATGAATATGATTACTACTCAAAGGTGCTTAAAACCATTATAATTAGGTCTACAAAATAGCACTTTTAGGTAGTAATCACACCCCCCCAACCGACTCATTGCTAGTCCCTTAGCAATGGAGGAGATAAAAACTAAGTAAACTATAATAATATACATAAAAGGGATCATGCAAATCACTCCAAAAAATGATATGAGTGGCATGATGGACATCCATGGATCAATAAAGATGTGAAACTCAACCTATAATAAGAGTTGTCAAAGCATTCACTTGATCATAGAGTACAAAGAATGGATATTATGCAAGTTTTAAGCATCAAAAGAATTTCCACTCTCAAAAGATCCAAATCAAATTCTTCCACTAGAAGCTAAGTGTTAATGTGATTAGCTTCCGAGTATAGTATGGATAACTATCATCTCCCCCCAACCTAAGTCTTTCTTTAAGCTTAGCAAAATTAACCATCTCTTGATAGGCTAGGAACGCACCTCTTATTCACAATTCTTTTCACTTACTAAACTTAACCAATTCACCCATGTAACAAGCAGAGGATCGGTGACTCCCAACCAATAAAGGCTTAGGGCACCAGGCTTTAAAGGCTTTCGCCACCCCTTCGGACCATGCTCAGGTTTCAAGACAAGCAAAGAAGTTTATTCTATTTTTTTTTTTTCTTTTTCTTTTTCTTTTTTTTTTTTTTTTTCAAAGACTCATTGGTCTTTATGAGGTGTCCCAACACTATTAAAGAGAGGTTAAAGGTGTCAAATTATGATTTCTCAAGCTTAGAGGGTGAGATAGTTTCACATCTTATAACCGGAATCTAATGTATGTGTGTGCGAATAGCTTAAGGTGGAAGAGATAAGTTTGCATGCAATGGGAGTTTCAACAATTCATCAACTTTTAGAAGAGCATAATACAAACTCTAAGACTCATGTAATCAAGTTGAAACTCGACTTCTCTCATTTAATTTTGAGAGTTAATCCTTAATATCCATGGAGTTTAAAGCAAAAATTTTAAAAAATTAAAAAAAATAGCTAATTTAACTAAGTATGATAAAAATTTAAACTAATACTTACTTCCTCATCTCTCCCCCCAACCGAGATGAACATTGTCCTCAATGTTTGAATCGAAAATAAGGAGGAAGGAAGTGGTACCTCATATGATGTGGACTTGGAGTTGGGAAGGTTGAACCACCTGTTTCAAAATTCCAAAAATTGAATGAGAGAGGAATTTATACTAAATATTTACAAAAATGATGAGTGGGCCCCACTTTGAGCAAGTGAGGACAAGGCTCAAAGGGTCCATGCCATGATGGTATACTCATATAAGTTGCAATGACATTTGAATGTAGCTTGCAGGGGTGTTAAAATTGGAGATTTTTGGCTAAAACAGGGGAAAACAGAGGAGGAGTGAA
The DNA here is from genome assembly GCA_037355405.1 of Vitis amurensis. Taxonomy (NCBI): domain Eukaryota; kingdom Viridiplantae; phylum Streptophyta; class Magnoliopsida; order Vitales; family Vitaceae; genus Vitis; species Vitis amurensis. Next base: position 41,265,183 of record CM074693.1, on the reverse strand, counting down.
CAGTGAGTGCCAAAATTGGCACGATCCATTGTTCACCTCCTTTGAAGCTCCGACTGTGTGTTTTCCAAGTTTTGGGAAAAAAATTCAAAAATGGTTTTTAAAAAGGTATGGTTAGGCTCTAAACAAGATTCCTAAGGTGTTTGGGTAGTTTTTAAATGATGAAAAACAAAATTAAATGATGGAAAATGAAAATCAAAGTGCACGGCCATGCATGGAATGGTTTTGAAATTCGATTTTTAAAAAGTTTTGGATGGATGGGATTTCTAAAATTGGGATCCTAAGGCTTAGAATGGATGAAGGGAAGGTTTCTAATGGGAGAAAACTAGAAAATTGGTTTTGGATTTGAAAACAAAAGGTTTGAAAATGCATTCATGAATTTTTAAACTTGGAAAAACATGGAATTCAAGAAAAAGGCCTTCCCGAGAGCTTTGTTTTTAGAAATTAGCTTGAAAATCATTTCGCACTGGTAATTGAGGTGCGAAGATAGCATCCCGGGAGGCTTGGCTTTCCAAAATGTATAGAAATTCCTTTTCGCACCATGCACTCACATCCTTTGTGCGAAAAATTCGCACTGAGTGTGTTCATGGTGCGAAATTCCACTGAGAGCTTTGCTTATGCATTTTGGCTCCCCTGTTTCCTCTGTTTCACCTCCATTTCAATTTTTGCAAGCATGTACCTGCATGAACACTTCAAAACTCATCTTAAAACCATATTAAAACTAAATTAAAGCTAAAAATTCAAACTAAAACATGCATAAATTTAAAGAAAGCATAGAATTTAAATGAAGCTGATAGCATGTACCCCAAAAAGAAGATGAACTATTTAGCTCATCCTCACTCACACACCCACTTCATGCTAAATTCTCCCTGGATCCCAAACAAAATTGGCATCCTTCCCATTTGGTCCAAGGGAATTCGTTTCTCTTCTCTTCCCTGGAGAAGTGGATGCTTTAAAGGGTTCAGGTAACCCTTTATCATTTTGAACCTTATGATTTTCAATGGAAGGTTGGTCCATAAAATTGTCATAGCAATCCCCCACCAAAGTGTCGATCATCAACACTTTCCTTGATCTTTTTGCATTGGTTCCTTGAAGGTTATGGTGGGGTTGAGGAGGAAGCTTCCTTTTCCCCCTTGCTATGTCGAGATTGGTGAGCTTCTCAATGGAGTCTTGAATTTTTTCTATCCTTAGTGATAGATCATTGTAAACCCCCTCCATTCTTACATTTATTGAACTCTCCAAATTATCAATCTTTTCATTAAGATGAGAGTTGATCTTTTGTTGCTCACCTACAAAGTCCTCCATGACTTTGCTTATCTTCAAAATGGCTTGCTCCAATGAAGATGTACTCATTGATGGTTGAGGTTGAGGTTGGGTTGTAAGGTTGGGATGATTTATATACTCAAATGAAGTTGGCATGGCTTGTGGTTGTGCTTCAGTATGCACATTCCTCAATTCAAACTCCTCTATCCTTCTAGCCATAGATGCTAGCTTTGCCTTCATGCTTATGTCTTCATTCAAGGCATACTTACTACCCCATTGGCTTTGTTGAACTTGCCTTTTCCCTAACTCAATCCGATCCCTCATGGATAGGTATGCAAATTTGTCTTTCTCATGGCCATAATGAGAGCTTTGATCTTCATGTGGAATTTCCATTTCTAAAAAAAAATGATATTCAACTAAGGCTCTTTTCTTCAACTTGTACCAGGGTTCCCTCTTGGTCTCGAATCCAACAAGGAATGCACAAATTGAAATTAAAACAAAAATAAAAGAAAAGAGAATAAAAAAAAATTTAACTAAATAAAAACTAAACTAAAAATGAAAGTTAAAAACTAAAAGAAATTTATCTAAACTAAGTTAAAAATGTTCTAAAACTAAAATAAAAAGTTAGTAAATGAAAAATGAGATAGAATTCACCTTACTCATGAGAAGTCTCACAAGTTACCTCCGGCTGATTTATTCACAGGTGAAGTAGCACCTTCCCGGCAACGGCGCCATTTGATAACCCGACTCTTGGTAGCTTGGCATGTAAGGGTATCAACAAAATTTATACCTAAGGTCCTTACACTAAAGTAGCAAAGCTACTATAGCATAGTGGCTCTAGGATCGAACACTGGGAAGGGTTTTTACTTTAACTCGGTGAAGTTCGGAGGATGGAGTGAACTTTTCTTAATAAAAGTTAGGTTAAGATGAAAACATAAAAAGATGAAGGTGTGTAAACTAAACTAACGTGAAAATAAGTTAAAAGATGGAAAAAGAAGTTTCTCAAAGCTTTGGATAGCCATGCTTAACTCACTTTGTGTAAAAATGGAGATTTTGGGACTTTTCACCTCGAGTTGGGGAAGCAACTAAGGTGATGCTTACTTCCCGAACCGGTATGAGTTTAACAACTGAGTTTTAGTCCTTGAAAACTTACAAAAAGGGTAGCTAAACCTCATAAATGCTCTTTTATGAATATAGGTCATCTCCTCGACTTGCAATACAATGGCTCGTAGGAGATAACTAACGAACATCAGTGGATCTAACAATAAGAATCCACTGAGACCAAAAGCTTATCAAGTATTGGCCATTCAAAGCAAGTCAGAGGGATTAAAAGCTTTACTTTGAATGAAAACATTTATGACGCTCAACTACTTACATTCATGGCTTGGAAATCTCCATCCTAACACGGGAGCTTCACATGGCATCCATTACTTCAAGAAACTAAAAGGTTTTAGCCTCTCATCCTTGGGGATTTCATCCTCCAAGGATGTTTGGCTACTAAGAAAATGAGAAAGAAAAGAGAAAAGAAACGTATGAACAAGGCTCTTATAACTTATAATTGGATGATCTCTGCTGAGGCTCTTCACCTCTATTTAAAGACAATAAAGAGCTAAATTACAAGACCTATTACAAAAGCAACCTTTTCATTGGTTGATTACAAGGCTAAAATAGGTATTTACAAAGCTAAAAATCAAGCAAAAGATCTTGGAGAACCGGTGGTGGAATAACATCAAAAACGTCTCAAAACAGGGGACTCAAAGGAATTTCGCACTGTGCCTAATCCTCCTTGCGAAATTTTCGCAATGTGGTTCTTCATGGTGCGAAATGGAAAATTTCGCAGCATGTAGAAAATCTCCTTGCGAAATTTTCGCAATGTGAATTCACATTGCGAAATTGGCCATTTGACATGATGCAGTTGTCTTCCGAAGGCCATATCTTCCTCATTTCAGCTCCAAATCATACACGGTTTGAAGCGTTGGATTCTTGACTTCCTAAGCTTTCAAATGGTATACAGCATGCAAAAATTGGACTTCGTAAAGTGCCTCAAAAGTGCGAAAGAAGACTGCAGTTGTTTTCTTCACTCTGTTTTCTTCACTCTCTTTTCCTCTTCTCCATTGCTTGTGCTCGTGTTTCCACTTGAAATTCAAGCATGTAAACGTACAAAATCCTTGCTTAACTTGCCCAAATAGCTCCTCCATCAATTGGCATGCTTGAATTGGTTCATAAGCTGATCAAAACATGTAAACTTGCCACAAAATGGTTAAAACCAATTACTAAGGACCTTAATGAATTAATTGGGTTAAATGAATATGATTACTACTCAAAGGTGCTTAAAACCATTATAATTAGGTCTACAAAATAGCACTTTTAGGTAGTAATCAACACTATTCAAATCACAAGGGAAAAATGTCAAATTAATCTACATTATTCTTTTGTTTAAAGCCTTTGACAACTAAACAAGCTTTATACTTCTCTCTGGACCCATCTTGTTTTAACTTTCTTTTAAAGATTCACTTAAAACCAATAGTCTTTGCACTAGGAGGTAAATTTATTAACTCCCATATATGGTTATACATGATCGATTCAATTTCACTGTTAATGTCCTCCTTCCATAATGGTGTATCAGGAGAAGTTATAACTTCTTTGTAGGATTTAGGGTCCTCATCTATTAGGAAGGTGTAGGAACCATCTCCAAGGTTTGTTTCTTTCCTATCTCTTTTACTTCTTCTAGGTTCAAATTCAAAAGGTTCAAAGGACTCGTCTTTACTTGTTGTTCACCATTTAGTTTCATAAGAAAAATGTTTTCAAAGAAATTCACATTCTTGGTTTCTATTATGGTATTGACATCTACAAGACTATTTTTTGACTTAGTAACAAGAAACCTATATGCCGCACTATTCTCAGCATAGCCAATGAACATTGCATTAAAGGTTTTAGGACCTAGTTTTCATTTTTTAGGTTTAAGGAAAAGAACTTTAGCTAAACACCCCCACACTTTCAAATATGCTATATTAGGTGCATAACCCTTCCATAACTCATAAGGGGTTTTACCAGTTCTCTTGTAAGGTGTTCTATTTTGAATATGACAAACGAAGAGGATAGTTTCCTCCCACAAGTTCAAGGATGCTCCTAAACTTACCAACATTGCATTCATCATTTCTTTTAAGGTCCTATTTTTCCTTTCTACTGCTCCATTAGACTTAGGGGAATAAGGAGTAGTTTCATGAATGATCCCATGATCTTCACAAAAAGAATTTAAGGGGTTGGATTCATACTCTCCTCCCCTATCAGTTCTAATCCTCTTAATTTTCTTACTTAGTTATTTTTTTGCTTCATTGTTGTACTTGATGAATGCATCTCTTGCTTCATCTTTGTTTCTCAAAAGATATACCCTTGTATACCTTGAGTAGTCATCTATAAAAGTTATGTAGAATCATTTACCACCTCTAATCATTATATTTTTTAGGTATCCTAAGTCACTATGTATTAAACTTAGTAGATCTGATTCTCTTTTTACTAACTTGCAGGATTTCTTTGTGGTTTTTTATTCTACACATGATTCACATTTTCCATGGTTTTCTAAGGATAGCTTAAAGATTAAACTCAATTCAACCATTTTCTTCAATAAACCTTGATTACAATAACCCTTCCCCATGAATGCATCATTCTTGGTTACAACTATTTTATCAAAGTTAAACAAGATCTTCACTTCTATTTTCCCAAGAAGAGATATTGACACCAAGTTCTAGTGGATATCTAGCACATGAAGAACATTACTGAAGGCGAGCACTTTTCTAGAGGTTACCTTGAGGAGAATTTTCCATTTGCCAATCATTGGAGTAGATCTAGAATTACCCATGGACACTTGTTCCTCTCCTTCCTTTACATTGATATAGGAAGTAAATCCACTTCTATTCCCATAGATGTGCCTGGTAGCCCTAGAGTCTACCACCCAATCCTTCATATCGGTGACCATGCTCACCTTAAAGGAGATTACTATTGTGATCACCTCTGTCTCTGCCAAATTTGCCTTTGAATTGGACTTCTTAGTTCTCTTTCTATGGCGACATTGAGTTGTATGGTGTCTAAACTTGCCATAGACAAAGCAATTACCCCATTTTTTAATAGTTGGGTTCTGGACCTTGTTTGATGCATTGGGCTTGGTCCTAGAGTTTTGTTTTCTGAACCTATTGTTTTTGGGTTTAGGTTTTTCTTCTATTCTATTAGCCTTATAAGACAATTCCTTATTAATTCATATACACAGATTAATATTTAAAATTTCTCATATCAAAATGACTTGAATTCATACCAATTTCTTCGACAAAATTCTCGTTTCTTTTTCTTTTTGTTTTGTTTTGTTTAGTGTTGTTTTTTATGTAATATGATTGTTATATTTATGGACAAAATATACACAGGTTAATCTTACTTATTAATTCATAAGCATTACAAAAATCTACAACTAAAAGCAATCATATCTTCCACAAATAATTTACAATGATGTGACATCATAACTCAAAGGTGATGCATTTAATGTGACATCATAACTCAAAGATGATACATTTAATGCGACACCCTATCATCACCAAAAATATGTGGTGTCACTTTCGAATGCATCACCATTTATCTACTTCGGTGTCACTTCCAAATACATCATCAATTGGTATCCTCTATGGTGTCAGTGGAGACGGTGACGCTATGTTGAATACATCTGCAATTATCACACAAACATAGAGTGTTATATGTGAGCTTTGCTATATGATACTTGGTATTCATGAGGCTTACGCATGAAATATTGTACCCTTGTTATCTCAGTAGTTGAAAACAAAGAGCAACGTTATAGAGATCATCATTTATATCATCAATGTCATGATAGTTGAAAACGAAGAGCAACGTTATAGAGCAACGTCATGTTAACCATATATAAAGGAATCAAGGGGCTATATTCATAAATTGCCCTAAAACATGTGTGAAAAATAATGAGATTGTTGTACATATATATTAAAAGAACCACATGAAAACCTTACTAAAGATTTCAGAATGCTTTATTCAACTCTTGTCGAATGAATATCCATTTCCAAAGGCTATAAAAACCTTGTCTAGCTAAGAGATTTTTTTATGCAAAGTTTGATCTCAGGAAGGTGCTAAAAAAGAAAAAGGAAAATATTCTCAATGAAAATTAAAGTATGAAAGAAAATGAATTATAATTAAAATTTATTAAAAATTTATATATTTTCAAATTATTTAGTCATTATATAAAAAAGTTGAAATAGGTAAAATGAATCTAAAGTGACATAAAATAATTCACTAACTTTATATTTTTTTTACATTTTTTTTTACTTTTTCTTTTGTTCTATATATATTTTTTATTATTTTCTTTTCTTTGTATTTCTCCACAAGTTTTTTAGGAATGAAACATAGGTTAGGCGTTGACACTCCAAGAACATACATAATTTTAAAAAGTGTATGGATAAAATTTTTAAATATAGGTCCCATAGTTCTCAATCAAGTTTATTCACATCTTGTATTGTACAATCACCTTGAAGGGAGTGAATAGATAGTCTTCTTGAATTCAACCCAATGTATACCAATTTTTAGTTTCTATATGTTCTTTGATAAGGATATATATAATAAATAAAAACAAAGAATCATTTGAAAATACAAGCTATTACATGGAAAATCACTCATAAAACCTCCTAGAGACTTTGATATAAAAGCCACATGGTCAAAGACCATAAATTTAAAATCCCCTAAATTTCAAGGATAAGTACATAGTGTTATTTAACAATTATTATTCCCAAAGATTTATATCCCAAACTTCCGCCTAATCTCACGTCTATGGTGCAAAAGTACCATTCTCCTTGGAGGATTCTTCAACACCTTGAGAGGATGCGATCTTCTATCACAAACTCACTTAACAAGCTTAAAATGCTTTGAAAGTTTTTTATTAAACACAAAGAATAATGACTTTAAGCTTGGGGGATGATCTTTGACAATTCTCCTAAGAGATTTATATTATAGAAATCCTAGTGGGCTTGGCTCAATTTATAAATGATATTTTACCAAAAAAAAAAAAAAAAAAAAAAAAAAAAGCTAGGAAAGAAAGATTTTCATTTTTAAACTTTAAAAATATTTTTTAAAATTAAAAGAGATTTGAAAGATTTTCCATTTTAAATTCTAAATTTAAATTCATTTTCAATTTCCATATAAATACTTATGCCTTTTGTGTCATTTTTATCAATCAATTCGGTTATACTTATTTGTTTAATCCCAAGTTAATTATGTAGAAAACTTGAATGTTGAAAGGAGTGTAAATCACAAAAAATATACAAAGTCCTAAACCAAATTAATGGAGCAATGCATTAATACCCTAATAATCTTTCCTTTCATAATTTTATAAAAAAAATAATGATTATAAAAAATCTTAGGGTTTACAAATCAATCAATATCACTCATTTCTCAATTAAATATCCTAATGACTAGTATTCAATGCATGCAACACATTGAATGTTTTTTTTTAATGAAACCCTTTATTGAACCAAATTCTCAAAAGAACAAAAAAAATAGTATTAAAAAAATCCTTCTTGTTGATTCCAATTAAGTAACAGTGATGAGTTAACAAAATTCTCAAAAATAAATAAATAAATAATCTAAACAACAATTTTATTATTTGTTCAAATTTTTAGTTAAGCTTATATTGAATTCTAACTAAAACAATGAATTTATAGATCTAATAAATAGAAAAGGAGTTTGTAATCATAATTAGTAATTTGATTACCTTGACAAAATCTAGAGATGAAAGGAAAGTGACATAGAATTCCTTGTTTGACAACTATGTTTTGTAATAGTGTAAAAAATTATTTTCTAACATTAAAAGCATGTTTGTCAAATTCTCTACAATAAAAAAAGCAATTTTATTTATTTATATATACTACTTTATTTTCAAACATTCTTTTTATTTATATATTATTTTTTAAACGAGCACAGAAAACAAATGAAAACAAATAACAACAATTGAAACTTTTTCTCAAAAATACCCTATTTTCCAAATAATTTTCAAAAATCTATTTTTGAAACAATAAACACAAAAACATGTTCTCATATATATATATTCTCAAGTTAATTTTTGAAAAAAAATGAACCAAATCTCAACTTCTTTAGAAATATTATCGGCAAATATTTACCCACATCTTAACAAATGATAGAAGAAATATAGTTACCAAATCTTAATTTCTTTACAAATAGTATACGCTACCGACTTTAATAAATGATAGTAGAAACATATTTCCCCAAATGTTATATACTCAACCTCTTTTAAATTATTATAAGCAACCACCCAAAAAGTACTCAAATATTTTGCATTTCATATAAAAAAAATATTAAAATAAGGACCGAAGAATGTGACAACAGCAATGAGAAAAGCCAATACAATCTATTTTAAAAAAGGGAGATTTAATAAAAGTCAAACTAAAACTTCAAGCTCCAAAACAAGCCCAACATAGCCACACTCAGTAATACCAAGTAGGGCAATATACAAAACACTTGACCCTTCTTTTCATATTAAGATGCAAAACCCACATCCCTTTCTATAGAAGAACACTAAAGGCCCGTTATTCAATGGTGATGGTGCCCACTTGGATTTTCTAGAGATTCTCATTTAAATAATTATTATTGGTTCAAATTCAGTTCTTTGACAATTCTGTGAAGAAAATTTAAATTCTTCAAATTCCAGAACTCAGATTCATTTGATCATAAATAGCTAATCAAGAAAGAAAGGGTAGCGAATTCGAAAAATATAATTTCTTTCCATTTTGGCAAAAATGATACTAGTTTGTTGGTATATTAGTTATTTTGGAATGGATTTTCTTTCTCGTATGCTAGGGAAAGTGCCTCACCTTTCTACATTAATTATTAGAGTAATATCCTCGAATCCTTATAAAATAGAATGGAAAGCCCGGGTGGAAACAAAAATAAAAGGAGATTGGAAAACTAGAAAGGGAGGAAGAAGTCTAGTGCTAGTTCTTATTAGAACTTCTTTATCCAACTTTTATTTTTGAGTGGCTTCTTTGTTCTCTTATTTGTATTGAAAGAAAGACGAAATGTCTTTTTCTCTTCTTTCTTTTTGATCTGATCCCTTCCACGAATTTTAGTTTTGATCGATGCCCCTCATGCTAAATGGGTGCAACAAAGATGTTTGAAAAATGGAAAGGTGCACATTGGATTAAAATTGATGAATTGTGTTTTGTCAGATAGAATTTTTTTTAAAAGATTCCTCATTTTGTTTAAAAAAAAAAAGGAAAATTTGAATCTAAATAAAGGTGCATATGGGAGAAGGGGCCCCACTACTCCTTCATTCAGGGGGGTGGCCTCATTTTATAGAGCTTATGATTGGCAATTTCATTTCATTTATTTTTACATGCGGACTTTTCTAGTTTGTATCATACTCTTCATTGGAGATGTGATCCCACATTTTCACATGCATTATCATTTGATGGCGAGACTTGCTTTTTGTTTGTGAAAAAACAATTTTATAAATAATGGGTTCACCACTTATTTTCATTTTATTTTTTTAAAAGGAAAATAAAATAAGAAAGAGAAACCCTATAAAAATTACTCCTATTTCTTTAAAAAGGCTTGTATTTGAAAACTCGAGTCTAAGTCCAGGGGATTAAGTTATTTATCAGGAAGGTACAGTGAAGAACTTAGCACCCTCTAAGCCCTAGAAGTTAGGTCTCTATTGAGTAAGTTGAAATAATTGTGAAGATCAATTGATTGATTCATGGACACTATGAACTAAATGAACATAATTCATTAATTTGATAGAGAAAGGTGTACCTGGTTTGCATTCCAAGCGCTTTCAGAAAACACAAAAGTTAAAATAACAATAACATCACATTACACTCTAAGCAATCACATACTCCATAACAAATCATGTCTAATGTCACACAATCTCAACATAATCAACAAACACTAATAGATAACATTCAATCACAAGCTCTAATCTAAATAAATTGTAAAGAAAAGGTTTGCGTACTTGGTTCAGCATCTTAAAGATTTTTTATAGAGATGGAATTAATTCATAAATAATAGTAATGAATTTAAAAAGGAATTACAAACTAAACTTATATATAATCAATTTAAAATTTATTCACAAGTGGGTTTCTTTACAAAAAAAAATAAAAAATAAAATAAAAAATAAAAAATTAGCAAACGGTTAAAACAGGAGATCCTATAGAATAAATCTAAAACAAATATCTAGAAGTTGAATTTCATTACGAAAATTTTCAGAGAATATATTATATGTGTCTAGTTTATCATCCAAGTGATCAAATTAATCAACTAGCTTTCATTTAATACCAGATTTCATAATGATATCAGTAGGTTCGAAATAGGACATCTTGCTAAAGTATTTAACATCTAATTTTTTTAATTAAGTTGGAGATGTTCTAAAATCATGCAAAAATTCGTAAAACTAGATTAATATGTCTATTTTAACTGAAAAATAATCACAAGGCAATATTATATTTATAACATATTTAAAAACAAGTAAACACCTTTCACCTCCATAAAATGCTTGTGCAGTGGGCGTGAGAATAAAAACTCATATCTCTCTTTTCAGTAATTATTTATTAATATTTTATGTGTCAAACGTTGAGTTTGGGAAGTCTAAATTAGGATAAAAAATTTCAATGATTTTAGTGAGATCATTTAATAATTTAATTTTGCAAAGCAAAAGTGAGTATAAAAAACAGAGTGAAATCTGAACCTTCTAAAAGAACGATTTATATCTTTTAATCGAGAAATAATTTTTTTAAAAAATAAAATTCTAAAATTAAGTCTAAAGAGTCTAGAATATCATGGAATAATTATAAAATTTTTAAAGAGTTTATAAATTCCGGATTATAATTAACAAGTTCAAATATGCAGTGGGCTGTCAATAGTCTCAATAGAAATTTTTATTTTTGAATTTTTTTTTTATGTAGTTATTTATTGAATCCCATTTAATCTACGTGAATTTGTTCATAAAGAATCCATTAGTTGGAACTATGAATTTTAATTCGCGTGTATTTAAGACCAAAATTCATTTTTAAAACCTTTCCAAGTTGTATACCAAAAAAAAAGGGAAATTTTATGCTTAAAAGAGACTAAGATGGGCTTTGAATATAAAAACAATTCATTATAAAATAGACTAAGATTAGTTTTGTTATGAACGAGGTATAAAATCATTTTTTTAAAAAAAAAAAAACTGTTTATGTATATTTTTAAATTTATGAATTTGGATTACCAAAAAAAATTGTAAGTGTACATGTGTGGATTATTTTAGGAAATTAAGATAACTCAAATTTACATGAATCAAAATAAAGAGAATCTATTCAAAGCCAATTGTCACGTGATTATCCAATGGCTTACTTAGATGAAAAGAAATTTTGGAGAAAAAAAATTAACTATATCTCAGTCATAATTCATCAAACAATCCATATTTAAAGGCCTAAATAAAAATAGTGATAAAATTAAAGTTCAAACCAAACATAAAATATTTGTTCCACCATTATATGAACAAAACACTCATTTTCTTAATAATCTTCATATTATTAATTCAAATTTCATGTAAGCATTAACAATAAGATCATTGGAATTTCTAGTTTTCATTCAATGGATCATGCTTCATTAGCATTAGCATGCATTTGTATTAAAGAAATTCAATTTCTCTATTGTATTTTCTATTGATTTTCAATATATATATATAAAGTCATGGTATCTCATTTTTTAATTTGACATCCAACATCTATTTCCATAAAAATCAATCTCTACACCTCATTTCTTTTACATTCTAACATGCATTTTCTTATAAAAATCCAACCAATATATTTCATTTATGTTGATTTCTAACATGCATTTCCCATAAATTAGAATGATGATAAAAATGAAATGAACAGCTACTGCATCTTGGCTTTCATTATATTTCTTTCTACTTTAAATAAACAAGAGAACACAAACAATTATCAGATCACAACTGGCTATATTGATTTAATCCATATATATCTTAAAAACTCCAAATCAAAGACCATCGATAATGATTCTTCAAAGCTAGCTAAGCACATTGCATGATCAACTACACTGATTTTTAATTCTTTCATTTGGAACTTGAATCTTTAAAGAACTTTATGGCAAATCTCTGATTACATGCCACAAGACATTCGCATATTGATTTCAAACTAAAAGAATCAAGGATAACTAACTTGTACGTTGATTATGGACATGGAGAAAATCTGACGTGCATAAAATCGATCTTGAGATGAAGAGGGTGATGATGAAAATTCTGGAGAAGTCTCAAAATGACCAGTGATACTTAGCTAGTCTGATTCAAGTTTGCCAATGGAGGTGCATGATCCACGATCAGCAAGCTCTCCACAATGGCGAGCTATTCTGGCAGTAACGAACTTCGAAGATGCACCAGCAAGCTCTCCACAGGGAGAAGAAATCCAGAAAATTTCTTTTTATCCGTGGAAAACTCTCCTCTCTCACCTTCCGAAGCTTCTCAGATGGCCCTCGTTATTCTCTCTGGTATGATCTCTGTCTCTCTTCTCTCAACCTTCCTGATCTCTCTAGAACTCTCTCTCTTCTCACAACCTTCCTGATCTCTCTAGAACTCTCTCTCTTCTCACAACCTTCCCGATCTCTCTAGAAATCTCCCTGGCCGTTCTGGAGACTTCCTCTCAAAAAACCGTTTCATCGAATGCATGAGTGTTTGACACAAAAATAAAGAAGAAGAAATAATTAGATTCAAATTCCTTTTAAAAGTGACAAGAAATATATTCTCATAACTTTAGAATTTAGAAAACATTTAAATCACATAATGAAGTATTTAAATAAATCCTCACTCTCAAAGATTATTGTCTCAATCAATTCTAATATTTCTAATCATGTTCATATACCCTAATTCCATGAAATTCTGAAAAACAAATAAAAAATAATAATTCAAAAAAGTATTGAACTTTCAAAGGGTATGATTTTAAACCTTAGGCCCCAAACAATATCCCATCCCCCAAATATCATACCCTAAAATTTAAAAGAGATACAACTTTGATACAAGATATAAATCATACATTAAAGAGGAAGGCACTCCCCCCTAGATCCTAGATCTAGACTAAACAAAGAGTATTTAACAAGGAAGTCCTAAATAAAAAAATAAAAGATAAAAGAAAGAGTAAGAGACTCCAAAAAAGATATAATACTAAGGATAAAGAATGAAACACTAATACTAGACTCTAAGCTATGAAACAAAATAGGCTAATTAGAAGAGGAAACTCCAAAATATTTCTTAATGAATGAATGAACCTTTAGGTATAATTAGGTCTTCTTTCTTATCCCAAATTTGTGTAGTTTTAGGGAGAGTGTTAGTAGGATTGCTTCCTTTCATGGCCCTAGTATGAAACCTACAACCGCTCTTGATATTCAAATATGATTTCTAATGTACTTAAACTCACTCACTAGCCTATTTACATAAGTTCGACATTTTCAAAGAGTTCTTTGAAGCACTTATTGGCAACATGTCAAAATTTCTTACATACAATGCAATTAGAATGTATAAATTAGATTCCCTTACTTCATTGTACAAAAACCATTTTTACATAGAGGTAAAAGAAATCACCGAACATAGGGTTGAAGGTTTAAGACCTTCGGATTCAAAGATCAGTTTTTTTCAGTAATTTTCTAACCCTTAGATTACTATTTTATATTCATTAATTGGTTTTAAACAATTAAAAAAAATCTTTGGAAGGTCTCCATCTAGATTAGGATTTGTTTATTTAATTTTATAAAGATCCAAAAATAAAATATATTTTCCCCATTATTTCCTTAGAAAATAAGGATTTAAAAAAAAAAATCCATCCTGGTGTTTTTCATTTTATACTTGTTTCTTTGCTATTATAAATCAATTACCAAACTATCTTGATTCAAATTCATTAGAACTTTAGTTTTATCTATTGTCATTCTCTGATGTCTTTCATGCTTGCACAATGTATATAGAAATTGACAATGACTTTTTTAGAGAGGAAGAGATGCAATATGACCTTGAGATTCATAATGTGCCCATAAAAGATCAAATGGTTGATATTTTTACAAAAGGTCTATCCTCATTGCGACTTCATCATCTATGATCCAAGCTCACAATATATGAAATCTTGTTTTGCTTGCAAGGGAGGTGTTAAGCAAAATAGTGGTCAACCTCAACCTATTTAGGTATGTGGTTATCAATCCAAACCAAAGTTGAATTCTCCTAGATTCTTCTCCCATAATCTACTGTATAATTATTATCATAAGTCCCCCTAAATATGTGCTTTGATAAGTATTGTAATTCTTTCCCAAAACTCTCCCTTGACATCTATAATGCTTTCCCAAAATTTTGTTATGGAGAATATTATAGATTATATTATTTTCTCCTAGAATTTTACTGTGGGCAATATTGTATGTTGTATGAAATATTGCAAATGACTATATATAGAATAGAAAAACGATGTCTTGCTAAGTTTCAATAGCAACTTTTTATCAAATTCCTTTATTTTCTTTTCATCTTCAAAGGTCCTTGGTAAAGTATTGGTAGTCCTTTTGTTATATACATATAATTATGTGATTATTTTTGTTATATTACAACTTTTTATCCTATAATTGAAATTCATGCTTTTGCCCTTTCTCTTAGGATAAATTATTTTATTTTCATTGCCTACCAATTTTTAGCTATTATAAACATAAGGGTCCATGAAATCACATCAAATTTCTTACACTAAATCACATCAAATCAAACTAGACATGCTCTGATTGAGGTTTAGTTTTTCTCGATTCAAAGCATCCTCCAATTTTCTTAAACATTAAAATAGTTAAATTACGAAATAAGTAAGCCTTGTTTTATAACAAGTCTTACTTAAAAGATGTTTAATAAATAAATATAATGATTTAATATAACTTAAATGATTATTTTGGATTCATTGATTGTTTAGAACTCTTAAGTCACACCACTCCGATTTAAGGGATGGAATTTTTAGAGATTAATATAAGGTTGGGGTTTAGAAATTGATAGAAGGAGGAGATGTAATTACCATATTAGGGGAGTTTAAAATTATTGGTGGGTGAAGAATCAATTATTACGATAAGGTGGAGGAATGATTTCATGTGAAGAAGTGATTGGCTGGTTACATACGTCTCCTTTTTTTGTCATTATAAACATTCAAAATGAAGAAATTTGAATCACATCAGATAACTTTTTTTCTTTGTCATTATAAACATTCAAAATGAAGAAATTGAGAAGCATGTGTGAAAGGACATTTGGACCAATTATATAGCAGAATTGGTGGTTTACGTAAATGAAATATTGGGATTGAAAATTTGTCAAAAATTTAAGAGTTATCCTAACTCAAATCACATTTCAATTAAAAAAAATTATATTTCTATTATTATTATTTATTTTTAATTAAGAATCAAAATAATTAATAATATGATTCTTACCATAGGTGTGATTGAAAAACAAATTATTTTCAATTTTCTTTTAATCTAGACACTAATTTTTGGGTTTGGGTTGTAAATAAAATAACTTAGTTCGGTTATATCCAAATTCTATTATTTTATTACCATGATATTAATTTTATTGTACAATGAAAGGTTAAGGGAAAACTAGGTTATGACTCATTAATTTGAAATATATATATATATATATATATATCTATAAAATTAAAAGTTTTACAAATTAATTTTATTTTCATCCATTTAAATATATGTTAAAACATATGCATTTTTCATAAGTGAAATAATTATTTCCTGAAATAACCCTTTTATTTATTATGTTAATAATATCAATGGACAAATAAGCATGCATATAGATACTTAATTGTAAATAACCAATCTCACTTTTAGTTATGGTGTCCTTTCAACTGTGAGATTGGATTTACGATTTTTTTTTTATTCTCTTTATAAACAAACATAGTTAAGAATATTGAACAATAATAAAATAATAAATTTTAAAAATTAAATACATTCAAAACAAAAAAAAAAATTAAATAAAACATTAACTCCTATTATATTTATCATATCTATGTTTTTAACTAATGTATTATGAGTGAAGTAAAAGTCAATATTTTATTTTTATATTTTTAACTTTTAATTTTTTTTAAAAAAATTATTTTATTATTGATGTCAACCAACAAAAATTTTATTCAATTTTATTTAAAAAGATAGGAAGATGAAATGATTTATATAATATATAATATAAAATCATTATTAATTACAAGATTAGAAATAATTTTATTTATCACTTCAAAATCATGTAGAATTTTTTTCACAATGATTTGTACCCCATATTATATTATAAAAAAATTTAATATATTTATTTGTAAGATGCTTTTATTAACTTAAAGTGATAAATTAATTTTTTTTCATAATTTTATTTAATATTGTGAAGTAAAAGGTCATTTCAAGAAATAATTATTTGATTTTTGAAAAATTACATGTATTTTAAAATATTTTTGAATTAATGAAGATAAAATTGATTAATAAAATTTGGGTTGTTTTTATTTATATATTTTTAAATTAGTGAAGCAGGACCCACTTTTCCCAAAGATCTTAACGTGAAAACTGTTGGGTGGCTGATTGGATACTGAGAATTATTAAGGGAATAAGCTACATTTTTCCTATTCTAAGAGAAATAAAAACATATTTTAAATATTTAATTTTTAAAAAACATGGTTTAAATATGATAGGTGATCTTGAATTAATTGTATCCATGCTACTGGGAATCTGGGATTGATATTCAATAATTGTAATGAACCATTTCCCATCCTATAAATACCGAAGATTGCAAGCCATCTTATTCATATATTGAGTTCTTGAGTGAGTTACACATGGCCTTAATTCTGGCTACCAGCGACATGTCTTCTCCAGCCCCAGTTGCTAATCCAGAGACTAATCGCCGAACTGCAAATTATCAGCCTAGCATTTGGGGCAATAGCTTCATCGTGAGCAACACTCCTGAGGATGAGGTAATTTTCTGATCATGTATGTAGTTTGCATAACAAGACCTAAAGATTTTCTCACTTTTTGTTCTTGCAATTTATTGATGCAGATAACTCTGGCCCATAAAGAGCAGCAGTTGGAAGATCTAAAGGAGGAAGTTAGAAGAGAGCTGATGGCTGCAGCTAGTAACCCTTCAAAACAGCTGAAGTTTATCGATGCAGTTCAACGGCTTGGGGTGGCATACCACTTTGAAAAGGATATAGAAGAAGCATTACAAAATACCTATGATAACTATCATTGCATTGATGACATAAATGATGATCTCTATGATGTTGCACTTCGATTTCGAGTACTAAGACAACAAGGCTTCAATATTTCATGTGGTAAGCCTCATGAATATCATGTATAAGGTGCTTGAATATCATCTAGCAAAGCTCACATATAACATTCTATGTTTTGGTGATGATTGCAGATATATTCAAGAGGTACAAAGATGAAAAGGGAAGGTTCAAGGAGTCTTTGATCAATGATCCATGTGGCCTACTAGGCTTGTATGAAGCTGCACATCTCAGGGTGTGGGAAGAAGATATACTAGATGAAGCACTTGCTTTCACCACCACTCACCTCAAGTCTATTGTAGAACATTTAGAATACCCTCTTGCAGAACAAGTAACTCATGCCCTAGAGCGGCCCATTAGGAAAGGCTTGGAGAGGCTAGAGGCAAGGCCTTTCATGTCTATCTACCAAGATGAAGCTTCACATAGTAAAGCTTTACTAAAGTTTGCAAAGTTAGATTTCAACCTACTGCAGTCACTGTATAAGAAAGAGCTGAGTAATATCTCGAGGTTAGTTCTCAAATCATTCTTGCACTTAAATTCAAATCAACAGTTTACCAGGTCTTTTATGTGGATTAATGTATTTTCTTAGGTGGTGGAAAGACCTAGATTTCTCTTCAAAGCTACCTTTTGCCAGAGATCGATTGGTAGAAGGGTACTTTTGGATAGCAATAAGTTGTTCTGAGCCCCAGTATTCATATGCTAGAAGAATACAGACCAAAGTAGTTGCTCTGATAACAACTGTGGATGATATATTTGATGCATATGGAACATTTGAAGAACTGGAGCTCTTTACAGAGGCAATTGAGAGGTTTGATACATGCGAGATTCAAATTACCTACGACCAATGAATTGATTTCATATTTGAACTTTAAAAGGGAACTTGGTACTTGATTTTCAGGTGGGATATTAACAGCATAGATCAGTTTCCTGAATACTTGAAGCCGTGCTATCAGGCAGTCCTAGATGTCTACAAAGAAATTGAGGAGATGGAAAACACAGAAAGATCATACTGTGTCCACCATACGAAAGATGCAGTAGGATTCTTTGAACTCTATTGTGTTTATGATATCCTATATTGTACTGTAAATAAAATGCTATATATAACACTTGCATGATATATTTACTTGGCTGAATTTTTATCCTAGATTAAAAGCTTGTTCCAAGCTAACTTGGTCCAAGCCAAATGGTTCCATGGAAAATACATACCAACAATAGAAGAGTACATGGGTATCGCAATGGTAACTGTTGGTGTCCCCCCGTTAACAATCATGTCTTTTATTGGCATGAGAGAGACTGCAACCAAGGAAGTCTTTGATTGGGTGCAACAAAACCCTAAGATTGTTAGAGCTGCCTCCACAGTCATGAGGCTCATGGATGACATGGCTTCCCACAAGGTACAATGAAACAACACTTCCTACTGATACTTGGATATCAATCCCATAAAGATAGAGAAAATCTATTGTATATCAATTTCTTTTTTACACCTTATATTACTATTTCTGCAGTTTGAGCAAGAGAGAGGGCATAATGCATCAAGCATCGAATGTTACATGAAGCAACATGGTGTGTCGGAGCAACAAGCATATGATGAGTTTCACAAGCAAATCGAAAATGCATGGAAGGATATAAATGAAGAGTGCCTCAGACCTACTGCAGTTCCAATGCTTCTCCTTAGTCGTCTTCTCAATTTTGCTCGATCAGGAGATGTGATGTACAAGGGCCACAAAGATATGTTCTCACATCCTGAAGAAGTGATGAAAAATGATATTTCAATGCTGCTCATAGACCCTGTGCCAATATGAGAGTGGAGATATCTGTGACACAAATAAAGATAGTATACTCTAGCTTCTGTTTCATGTTCCAGAGTATACCATGTTTGGAATAAACGCTTTCCGGTTTCTTCAGTTGCTATTTGGTGGCTTTGGTCTATTGAGTTTTGGTCTATTAAAATTTCCCATATTTCAATATTATGATGACAATATTATAAATAAATGGTACGATTTGGGTACACATAAGTAAGGTTCATAGTTCAATTTCATGACCCCCTATATAAATCAAGGCTTTGGCGTTACATCAAGGAACCTATTAGACCAATAGTTTTAAGTCAATATAATCATGTCAATTGTATACTTTTTTTTTTGTAAATAAAATTATAAAAATCATGTTGTAACAAAAATTATAAAAATATTCTCCTGTGCATGAAAATAAAATTATTATTTTTTGAGAAAAAAAATAATAAAACCATTTCGTTATAAATGAAATACTTAGAACCATTTTTTTTCTAAAAGAAAATAATAAGTCAAAACTTTCTTTTGTACTTAAAATAGATTGAAATCACCAAATTGAAATAACTTTTTTAAGTAAATAAACTTTTTTAATCCTTCGAATTTAGAAATAATTAAATTCATATTTTTAATTTCTTTCATAAATCAATTTATACAAATTCTCATATCATTTATTTTTTACATTTTTGTAATATGACAAACACCATGACTTGTTTTATATTTATGTTCTTTTTTTCTTGGGCATCCACAATCGATTATTTAATTGTCATGATTCATCTTATTTGCTTAATAGAGATCATAGGTATATAGGCTTAGAGGATTGTAAGGATGACTTATCTTCGTACCTTCTCAACAAATAATTTGACTACTAGCTCATTCTTGGTTTATAAATTTGTATAATTTTTTTTTCTTTTTTCTTTTTAAATAAGGAGTTATATAATGTTCTCATTCTTAGTTTGTTTACCCTTTTTAAAAATAAATAACAACTCTAAAAAACCCAAAAAGGGTTTTCAAATTAATAATTATTTTTCATAATAAATAAATATCATCGAGTAGGAACACATGAAAAATGTGCATGAGTCCATAATAATATAAATTATAATTATTATATAAATATTATACCAAGTTTTGGTTACATTCAAGGTGTCACAACCTTGGTAAGAGCCCAACTAAAATGGAGTTAGAGTTGAAGAATACTTGGGTGCTTTGCTTAAGATGTCACAACCTTGGTAAGAGCCCAACTAAAAGGCTAATCCCTGGTCTATTTCTTACCCAATGGGACATCACCCAGTCACCAGCTTTACAATAATAGTGATGATGTTGAGAAGTATAAGGGGAACCCTCATATACTGTACTGCATAAATGAGGCCTACAAGCTGCCCCTTTAGTGACTTTCTTCTTCCTCCTGAAAATTCATCAAAGCTCCATCCTCTTGGAGAAAGGAAGCGGTCCTCATTTAGTATAGCTAGTGCATTTGCAAAAAGAAGAAAGCCTTCCAGTAGTGCCCAGAATCCCATTTCCTGCATGGTACTGAGGATGTTAACTCAAAATTCTGGTACAATGCTCAACAGTATTCAGTAAGACAAACTGCTCCAACAATTTCACAAGCTAGCACATTTAAAATTAATGTAGAAATATGAAGTAACGTCAGATTTCAAATGCACATATCTGAAATGGATATGAAAAATGAAAGTTTGCTGCATGTTCCACAGCAGTTCCCACCTTGTTCCTGAACTACTTCCCTACAAATTAGGGTTTGTATATTTATTCCCTCATGATTTTCCCTTGGGAGGATGAGCGTGGGGAATGGGGTATCCATGGCCTTCCTTGACATCCCAAAATACAAAAGTTCTATCATATTTGATCATAGTATTTGACCTTCTCATTTGAAAAGAAAATGTAGCGTATAAATTCAATTTCAAAAGCATCCTTTCCAGTTTTCAGTCTCCTGGATGTCCTCATTTTTTTTATCCCTAGGATGGTCAGGATCTGTTCAGAAAAGATCCAAAAAAACTTTCTGTGAGGTGATTGGACTTATAAAGGAAAAATGATAATCTTGTTAAGTGGTATACCGTACTTAGGGATAGAAGTACTGGGGACTGGAAATAAGAAGGCCGGCTTGCAACTATGGGCAGACCTTTGCTTGCAAATAGTTGTGAAGTTTGTTCAAGCAGAAGAGCCATTGGAGATGGTTATCTACAGTAAATTCAGAGAGATTGATGGTGAACAATAATAGAGGGAGCTTTGGGAGACATTTGGAGTTGGGTTGTGAAAAGCAATCGGAAATGATTAGGAGATTTCCAGCCTAGAACTTCTGTGTGCTCCACTAACACTGCTTCTTCACTTGGGAAGTTGTTATGGAGAAATCCTAAAAGCAAACCAGACAATTTAGAGTATAGACTTTGATTAACAAATATTGTTTATGCAAGGTTAGAGAGGAGACAGCAAAGCAAATCGGAAAGCTCTTTTGCTATGGTATATTTTGCTCTCTTTATTTAGGATTTAGTGGGCCTTTCAATGGTCATCAAGAGTTACATATATATATATATATATAATGCTTTGAAGTAAAAAGCTGCCATGCATTATTGGCCATTTGATGTTGCGTTCGCTAAAGACAACTGTGTTAGGTGGCTTAACTTCAAAGCAAAATCTGAAATTAACATCCATCATTATATATATATATATATAATGCTTTGAAGTCAAAAGCTGCCATGCATTATTGGCCATTTGATGTTGCGTTCGCTAAAGACAACTGTGTTAGGTGGCTTAATTTGAAAGCAAAATCTGAAATTAACATCCATCATTTTCAAAAACATAAATATGTCTACTAAGCATAGTTTGTTTCATTGCAAAGCAAATGTGATTTGAAGCCTCGTCTTAATTTGTTTTCATCACCATTAGAATATAATCTTAATTAAACATATAGCTATTTGTAAAATGAATTTAATTATTAAAAAATATTTGTAATCCTCTAAAAATAATTCTCGTTCTTCGAGATGTCAATTTGTAGATACAGTAAACTTGTGAACTTGGAAATGATGATTAATGTTTCCGAAATACCATCGATATAGGAAATTGTGGGGGAATTTCACTCAATGAATTTTTGTTGAAGTTTTGATAATCTATCTTAATTAATCACGTTCCTTGTTATTTTTTTCAATTAATCATTAATTTTTGGCAATTTATGGTGATTACAGCTACATGCTGAAAAAACTTGAAAGTGCATGTGGGAAGGGAGGTGGCTACTTTGCCACCTAGGCTACTTGCCCTTATTGTTTATAATCGCATCTACTATATTTATCCTAATCTTATGACATATCTACGCACAAAATTAAATATTAAATAAAATGTTAAAAAAATATTAATTTTAATTATCTTTTTTTTTTTTCAAATTTACTTTAACTTATTGTTAAAAAAAATAAAACCTTCTCATGATAATTCTTTTAGTAAGTTTTTTTTTATACCTTGTGTATATTAATTAAATAATGAGGAAGAAATAAAGTTGTTAATGAAATTATAAATATTTATTTTCAAATTTCATAGAATCATAATTAAATACATTTTCAAGCTTTATGGATTATTATTCAATATCACAAATGTTAGTATATATATATATATATATATATTAAAAAAACTTCATATTAGTGTTTCATTCCAATGTTTTCGTAAAATATAATAATCGATCTTTCTGTACTTTTCAATATTTTAATCTTTGCTTGGAAAATGATGAGTCGATTGAATTAATTCTCCATTTTTTTTCTTCTTTATTTTTTGGCAAAAATTTAAACCCTGTGTAGTTTAATGAACTTGAACTTCGAATTCCAACCTTATGTAATTGTGGACCACGTATTTCAACTCATGTGTTTCTATTCGATGACGAGCTCGATTTTTATTTGAAAACAGTTTTATTTATTAAGAATATGACTTGGAGTCCCCACTTATTTTTATTTTATTTTTAAGGGGTAAACAAAATAAGAAAAAAAAACCCTAAGTGTGACTCCTTATTTGGAAAAGGTGGTCAGTGAAAAACCAAATCTGGGCTCGAGGGTCAGATTACTTATCGGGAAGGTACGGTAAAGACCGTAGCACCCCTCTAAATCTCTAAAAACGGGTCTCTACTAATAAGATGAAGCAAGTATGACAATTGATTGATTAAATATGGATACCAAACAGTGATCAAATTTGTGAAAGCGAGACATGCACGATTATAAATAAATCAATAAACGCAATTGGGCGAGGGATTTACCTTAGTCACAAGTCAAGCACTATCATAAGAGACAAGTTTAATGCACAAATACAGAATAATCGCATGCATGTCATAGAGTGAGGCAAACCAATCAAACATAATAATCAATCAATCAATTAGAAAATCACATATGTTGGTTCTCACCAAAAACTAATTTATCTTGCATGAATTAGTCTCACAAATTCCATTATTCTGAAATTATGAAAATTGCATTCATACTTATCTAAAATCAAGAGATACAAAAGAAATATTTGAAAATCAAAAAAATAACTGTAAAAGTGCTTACCTGAAGGGAAAGGTAGCATGTTTATTTAAAAACGGGATTCTTAGTGACTTAAAACCCTCATGAAGAATGAAAAGTGGTAGAATTAAAAATATGTGAGAGCTGGAGTGGAATTAAAATTTTTTTGGAAGACAACATAGAGTTTAAAGTTTATTTAAAAATTGAAGTTTCGAAAATTATTTGAAAATTAAGGTTTTGAAAATTAAATTTATAAATTAGAATTTCGAAGAATTATTTGAAAATGAAAATAATTAAATAAATATATATAAAAATTGAAAATTGGAATTTTGAAGAATTATTTAAAGATGGAATTTTAAAAATAAATAAAATAATAAATAATAATAATAACGAAAATAATAATGATTAAACGAATAAATGTGAAAAGTGAAATTTCGAAAATCGGAAATTAAATTTGGAAATTGGAATTTTAAAGAATTGTTTAAAAATGGAAGTTTGAAAATTAAATTTAAGAAAATGGAATTTTAAAGAATTGTTTGGGAATGGAATTTTTGAAAATTAGATTTGAAGGGAATTGGAGTTTTAAAAATTTATTTGAAGGTGATATTTTAAAAATTAAATTTGGAATTGTGGAATTTTTGGAAAATTAATTTTAAGAATTCTAACTTGGAAAATTAAATTTAAAATTAGAACGTTAGAAAATTATTTCGAGAATTAAAAAGAAAATTGAAGTTTTGAAAATTAGTTTGAAATAGGGTTTTGGAAAATTAAGTTTGAAAAACATGTACCCATCTTCAAAGAGTGTTCAATTTTATACTCCTTTGCAGTCACAAAAATCCAAAATGCAAGCAATTTTCTCAGCAACCAAACAAACCCTCCAAAACC
The DNA here is from genome assembly GCA_037355405.1 of Vitis amurensis. NCBI lineage: Eukaryota > Viridiplantae > Streptophyta > Magnoliopsida > Vitales > Vitaceae > Vitis > Vitis amurensis. Next base: position 41,240,430 of record CM074693.1, on the reverse strand, counting down.
CAGAAAATAAGAAAATAAAAAAAACAAGCAACACATTCATAAGCATCAACAACATAAGAACCGGAATGCAAAATCTAAAATTCGGTTCAAGCTTCATCCTCTGGACGATCAGCAAAATAAAACCCAAGCCAAGAAACACACTACAAATCAATTCAATCTATTTGTACTCTAACCCTACGATTTATGTTTAAAATAGTAACCAAGCTTCATACTCCTCCACAGTGACACAAAAGCAAAATGCAAGCAATTTTATTAGCAGCCAAACAAACCCTGAAAACTAGAAAAAAAAAAACCAAAAGGATGAAAATAAATAAAGCAAGTACCTATCTTCAAAAGCATCAATGACATCCGAACAGGCCTGCAGATTCTCCAAGGGGTCCCAAGTATTGGCGTTCTCAGGCCAACCTCGCCATTTGACGAGGTACTAAAGCTGACCCTTGCGAACCCTCCTCCTCCTAATGACCTAGATTTCGTAGAACCCATCGTCCAGCTTCCGCCGCTCCGAGTGCTGTAGGGAGAAAAGTGGAGGGGAAAAATGGGGGAATGAGCCGTGTCGGAAGAAGGGAAAAGTGGGGGTAAAATCAATTAAAAAAAAAAAAAAAGGGGGGGGGGGGGGGAATCAATAACACGGGAAGAAGGGAAAAGTGAGGGAAAGTCAATAAAAAGGAGTGGGAGTTTTTGGACGTGGGAGAGCAATGGGGTAGGTGAGGGTAGGTGGAGAAAGAAAAGAGAGAGGATATATATATAATATAATATAATATAATAATAATAATAACAAATAAAAATACACAATTTAAAAAATAATAAAAGCTAAGAATTAAAGGATGAGTAGGCCAAAAATATCACATGTAATCGGGATTTTAAATCTGAAAATAAAATTGAGTTCAAAATTAATATAAAAATAAAAATTGGGATAAATTTGGGGTTTACAATAATATCATAACTTTTATTTTTTACATGGTATATAATAAAACTTTAGCATGTCTAATATAATAATAATAATAATAATATTTTACCCGTTAGGATGAATTCGTTAGGTTTTTTATCTTTTTGTATGTTCTAAACCCTCTTTTGCTAATAAGGCCATGTAAGTCATCTGGCTAGGGATAACAATTTTCTGGGCAAATCGGATAACCCGTCCCGCCTCACCCCTATTGGGACGGGTGTAAAATATAATAAACGGGAATAAGTCGAGTATGAGAATATTTTAAAAACCTAAATCGGGTTTGAAACAAGTATGGATTTTGTTTCAACCTGACCTGCCCTGCCCTGCCTCGAATTTAAATTTACAAAATTACCCTTCAACTACTAGTAAAATGTCAAAAAACTCCCCATATATATATACTTCATTCTTTCCCATTTGCCCTAATTTTGATGACTGCTCCTTCTTCTTCCTCCTCTTATACCGTAGTCTTTCATTCTTCCCATTTGCCCTAATTCCGACAGCCGCTTCTTCTTCTTCCTTTGATGCACTGCTTGAAACCCTATCTCCAAGATCAATATTACTTTTTCTTCCTCCCTCACACAAACTAAAATACTTTGAAATCAATTCCATCTTGTTCTTGGTTTAGCCTCAGAGCCCAAAACTCCTCTTTTGCGACATCAAACTAGTCATAGACTTCGATCTTGCCCTAAATATGTGCAACATAATCATCTAGAGCATCACCTTGAAGTCTTTGTCCGAGAGCACAACATGAAAGGAATGCAAAAGCCTTCGAAGTAGTGGATTTGATGAAGTTTTGGTTCAAAGATTGGCTTCAAGAGGGATTCACATCCATGGCTGATATTGACTCATTTTCCCATTTGGTTCAGTTTTCATTCTGTGCTTTTGTAAATGGTTTAGATGATTTTTTTTATTTTTTTTTATTTTATGTTTTGCATTAATTTTGAATCATTTAAACTAACTATGGACTTAAAATTATTGATTGTTGTGGTGTTAATTTCAACTTTAATATTATTTTTTCATATTTGGTATATTATCATAACCAGTGAAAGAAAAGTGCATTCGGGTATGAGATCTACTCATCACCAGTTAGGGTTAGGGCTCAATGGACATTTGGGACAAGGCGGAGATGGGTTTATTAATTTTTTTTGTTAACAGAGATGGGAACCAATCAACCTGCCCCGACACGGGTTTATGCTGGGGATGGGAAATAATTATATAATTGGGTACAAGAATTGGGATGGGAATGACCCGTCCCAAACCCGTCCCGTTGTCATTCTTACATCTTGCGAAGATCTTTTTCCTGGTAACTTCCATAGTGAATACACGTTTTTTTAATTTTCTCCATCGAGTGATTTTCTATGGAGAATTTTGTGATTTTTGAATGAGAGAAAAGTTTCAAACTTGATCCATGTGTTTTAAACATATATTAAAATGGATGCAAGAAATAGAAAAGGAAAATCAATGTCAAACCTGCTTAGAGCAGAATATGTAGACGGTGATCAACTTGATCCATTTGGTCATGTATGCGAATGGTAACATGAACAAAATTTCAAAATTGCCCTTTCAACTTTTCTTGCCCCATAGCCTGCGGGCAGTCAATTACCGTACTTTTCTCTTTAAAAAAAAAAATTTACATCACAAGTCAAAAAGTTCATAATGGATTTTTCTTTCACCCATGTCTTTAAGATTCATATGCGGCAAACCAACATGTCATATTATTTTTCCCTTTTTTCCTCTTTCTTCATTTTAGCTTTTGTTTTTTAATTTTTTTTTTTTTTTTTCACTTTTTCACCTTTTGATTTTAATTTTTATGAACATTTTAAATATAAAATAATAATAATATATCATAAATAATTAATGAGAAAAATCAATATAAAAATAAATACATAATAAACAAATTTAATGTTTTACTTACTTATAGGTATCTAACATGATTATGGTTTTAATATTTTGATTTGTTAAAATTTTTAATTATTTATTATATAAAATAAAAAATAAAATATATTTTCTATAAAAAAAAATTATATTTAATTATTTATATTAATTTTATTAAAAATTAAAAAAATTTCATACTGGAATTGGATCAATCCATACAGTAGAAGAACGTACTACTCTTCTTTAATTTATGGTGAGGCATGGTATTGCTCATTAAGTCCTTGACATATTATATAATGATAAAATAATGTGAATTTAGTAGATGTTATTATACAATAATACTGATAGAGACAACCCTTGGAAAGAGGTAGCCTTGAAGAGAAATCACTGTCTTTCCACCACCTGAGAAAATACATTAATCCACATGAAAGACTAGTAAATTTTTAATTTGAATTTAAGTGCAAGAATGATTTGAGAACTAACCTCGATATATATATATATAAAAAAGTCATGGTATCTCATTTTTCAATTTGACATCCAACTTCTATTTCCATAAAAATCAATCTCTACATCTCATTTCTTTTACATTCTAACACGCATTTTTCATATAAAAATCCAACCAATATATTTCATTTATGTTGATTTCTAACATGCATTTTCCACAAATTAGAATGATGATAAAAATGAAATGAACAGGTACTGCATCTTAGCTTTCATTATAGTTCAATGTCCATACACGACCAACCACATAAATTTCTTTCTACTGTAAATAAACAAGAGAACACAAACAATTATCAGATCACAACTGGCTATATTGATTTAATCCATATATATCTTAAAAACTCCAAATCAAAGACCATCGATAATGATTCTTCAAAACTAGCTAAGCACATTGCATGATCAACTACACTGATTTTTAATTCTTTCATTTGGAACTTGAATCTTTAAAGAACTTTACGGCAAATCTCTGATTACATGCCACAAGACATTCGCATATTGATTTCAAACTAAAAGAATCAAGGATAACTAACTTGTACGTTGATTATGGACATGGAGAAAATCTGACGCGCATAAAATCGATCTTGAGATGAAGAGGGTGATGATACTTAGCTAGTCTGATTCAAGTTTGCCAATGGAGGTGTATGATCGACGATCAGCAATCTCTCCACAATGGCGAGCTATTCTGGTAGTAACGAACTGTTATATTTATATAAATATATATATATATTGTTGGTTAAAAAATAAAGTGTAAGAAGAGTTACACTTTTGAAAATAACTTTTGGAAAATAAAGTGTAAGAAGGGTTACACTTTTAATGTGTGAATTAAACACATGATTAAGTTTTGAAATGTTACAAAACTTGAAAGGTTGAGGAAGACAATGAGTTTTTTCTCATCCTTGTAACCTTTTTTCAACCCTAAGAGTGCTATATATATGACTTTTCTTCTTTTTGAAATCTCATGCAGAAAAGTGAAAAGGTTTGATCAATCCCAAGACTATTTCCATTTAGTTCCCAAAGAGATTTCTAGAGGTGGGAGGAAATAGAGTCTTTGGACAAAGTTCCAAGAACTTGTTTGAGTCTTTCTTGTGTTCTTCTTCTTCTTGTTCTTATTTTGTATCTAAGAGAGTTTTATTGTATCAAAGTGAGTGTGTGAGAGTGTTTCCTTTCTCCATTGTATCCAAATTCTTTCAACAATCAAAGACTCTATTCTCAATGGAGGGAGAGACTATCAAGATTATGAACCAAGACCTTGTGAGGTTGGATCGTTTTGATGGTTCCAACTTCACTAGGTGGCAAAACAAGGTGAGATTCCTTCTCACAGCACTCAAGATTTTCTACATCCTTGATCCTACCTTGGCACCATTACCGGAACCAAAGGAAAATGACACACCTCAAGTGGTGGCGGCAAGGAAGAAGAGGGAGGAGGATGAGCTCATATGTAGGGGTCATATTTTGAACGCCTTATCCGATAGGCTATATGATCTCTACACCAACACCAATTCCGCGAGGGAGATTTGGGAGGCTCTTGAAAACAAGTACAAAGCCGAGGAAGAAGGTACCAAAAAGTTTCTTATTTCTCAATACATAGATTTCAAATTTTTTGATGAAAAGCCTCTCTTACCACAAATTCATGAGTTTCAAGTAATTGTGAATAAGTTGAAAGTTCTCAAAATTGAACTTCCGGAGGCCTTCCAAGTTGGTGCTATTGTGGCTAAATTACCATCAAGTTGGAAAGGTTACCGGAAGAGGATTCTCCACAAGAGTGAAGATTACTCCTTGGAAGAGATTCAAAAACATCTTCACATTGAGGAAGAATCGAGATAAAGAGACAAAATGGTAGAAGAGTCCAATGGTGGGACTAACAAAGCCAATGCGATTTCAAAGGCCAATCATCCTAGAGGTAAAAATAACAACAACAAAAAGAATTCCGGAAATTATATGAGCCCCAAGAAAAATCAAGAGCAATTTAAGGGCAAGAAAGGTCCTTGTTTTGTGTGTGGAAAACCCGGGCATTATGCTAGGGAGTGTAGGTTCTGAAAGGACCAAAAAGGGGTTGTGGTGAATGCAATTAATGAGGAGATCATTGCAACACTAAGCGATGTGTGCGTTGTCCAAGGAAAGGTGCAAGGATGGTGGTATGATACTTGTGCCACAGTTCATGTTACCTATGACAAATCTCTTTTCAAGACCTTTGAAGATGCAAAAGGAGATCAAGAGGTTCAAATGGGCAATGAAGGAAAATCCAAGGTGCTTGGCAAGGGCACTATTGAAGTTGTTTTTACCTCCGGCAAAAAGGTTACCCTTATAAATGTATTGTATGTCCCCGATATGAATAAAAATTTGGTTAGTGGGGATTTGCTTGGCAAACCGGGTATCAAAGCGGTGTTTGAATCCGGTAAGCTAATTTTATCCAAATCGGGGGAACTTTGTGGGAAAGGGGTATTCTTGTGATGGGATGATCAAACTTTGTACCAATGACAATATCATTAAAATGGCTTCTACTTCCGCTTATATGTGTGATTCAAATTCTTTATTTTTGTGGCATAATAGGCTTGCACATGTTGGTTTAAGCACTATTAAAAGGATTGTGAAATGTGGTTTGATTGCTTGTGATACCAAGAAATTTGAAAAATGTGAAATATGTGTTAAATCAAAGATGATTAAAAAGCCTTTTCATAGTGTTGAGAGATCATCTTGACTTGCTTGATTTAGTACATAGTGATCTTTGTGAACTTAATGGCATGTTAACAAGAGGTGGAAATAGGTATTTTCTTACATTCATAGATGATTGTTCTAGATTTACCTATGTGTTTTTGTTGAAAAACAAAAGTGAAACTTTCAATGCCTTTAAAGTTTACAAAGCCGAAGTTGAAAATCAACTAGGAAAAAATATTAAGGTGCTTAGAAGTGATAGAGGTGGTGAATATTTTTCTAGTGAATTCAATTCTTTTTGTGAAGAATATGGCATAATACATGAGTGCACCGCACCCTATACACCTCAACACAATGGCATAGCGGAGAGAAAGAATAGAACATTCTTGGAAATGGTGAATGCTATGTTATTGCATGCTAAATTGAATTTCAATTTGTGGGGTGAAGCTTTGTTGACTGCTTGTCATATTCTGAATAGAATTCCTATGAAGAAAAAAGAGATATCTCCATATGAGTTATGGAAAGGAAGGAAGCCTAATATAGGTTACTTCAAAGTGTGGGGGTGTCTTGCTTATTGCAAGAAAACGGATCCAAATAAAACAAAATTGGGTCCAAGAGCCATTAAGTGTGCATTTGTAGGCTATGCCTCAAATAGCAAAGCTTATAGGCTATTAGACTTGGAGACTAATGTGATAATTGAATCAAGAGAGGTAGAGTTTTTTGAGAATTTGTTGAGTGATAGCAATTCTCAAGTACCTACTAGTGTTGGAGAGTCTCAAGAGGAGACACCTTCAAAGGTTGTTGAGCAACCCATTGTGCCTCGGAAAAGCCAAAGAGCTAGAAAAGAGAAAGTGTTGGGATCGGATGAGATTGACTCTCAAAGAATTTCCTTTTACTTAGTAGAAGGAAATAGAGAAGATATTATAAGGAAAATTCCTATAGTACTTCAAATAGAGGAGGATCCCAAAACATACAAAGAAGCTATGGCTTCTAGAGATGTTGCTTTTTGGAAAGAGGCTATCAATGATGAAATGGATTCAATTATGTCCAACCAAACATGGGAATTGGTAGACCTTCCACCAGGATCTAAACCAATAGGGTGCAAGTGGGTATTTCGAAGGAAATATCACACCGATGGCATGATTCAAACCTTTAAGGCTAGATTAGTAGCTAAGGGGTTTAAACAAAGAGAAGGTATTGATTATTTTGATACCTATGCGCGGTGGCTAGAACAACATCGATTAGGATATTGTTTGCTTTGGCATCAATTCATAATCTATTTGTTCATCAAATGGATGTCAAAACGGCATTCTTGAATGGGGATCTCAATGAGGAGGTCTACATGGAACAATCGGAAGGTTTTGTTCTATTGGGGAATGAAAACAAAGTGTGTAAGCTTGTCAAATCATTATATGGTTTAAAACAAGCTCCCAAACAATGGCACGAAAAATTTGATCATGCTATTCTTTCGGATGGATTTAGACACAACAATGTGGACAAGTGCTTATATTCTAAGACTTGTGATGACTATATGGTCATTGTGTGTCTATATGTGGATGACATGTTAATCTTGAGTGATGACATGAGAGGAATAATAGAAACGAAAAGGTTTCTATCCTCAACCTTCAAGATGAAAGATCTTGGAGAAGTTGATACTATATTGGGTATCAAAGTGAAAAGAAATAGTGGGGGTTATGCTTTGAACCAAACCCACTATATTGAGAAAGTAGTTAGCAAATTTAGTCATCTCAAGATTAAAGATGCTAATACTCCATTTGATTCAAGTATAAAACTTGAAAAGAATGATGGTAGATCGGTGGCTCAACTTGAATATGCAAGTGCAATTGGAAGTCTTATGTATCTTTGCTTTCGGTGTACTAGGGCTGACATTTCATTTGCGATTAGTAAACTAAGTAGGTTTACTAGCAATCCAAGCGTGGTACATTGGAAAGCTATTGGTAGAGTTCTTGGTTACCTAAAGAATACCAAAGAACTAAGCCTCCAATATTCAAAGTTTCCTGCTATAATTGAAGGGTATTCGGATGCAAATTTGGATATCGAGTGTGGGAGATAATTTATCTACCACAAGGTTGGGTGTTTACACTTGGTGGTGGGGCTATCTCTTGGGGATCCAAGAAGCAGAGACTTGTATATCACACTCAACCATGGAGGCAGAGTTTATAGCTCTAGCTGCAAATCTGGAAAAGAAGTTGAGTGGCTTAGGGATCTCATGATGGACATCCCTTTTCTTTGCAAATAATGTGTCAACAGTGTCGATACATTGTGACAGTCAAGCCACTCTAGCTCGTGCGTACAGTGGAGTGTACAATGGGAAGTCTAGACATATAAGCATTAGACATGAGTATGTAAGACAATTGATTCAAAATGGAATCATCTCAATCTCATTTGTGAGGTCAAGTGGAAACTTGGCGGATCCTTTTACTAAACCTCTTACAAGAGATTTAGTAAGGATAACATCTAGAGGGATGGGACTAAAACTCCTTAAATAAAACTCACCAATGATGGTAACCCAACTTAATACTACGAAATGACTAGTCTTAAGTTCAATGGGTAAAAACAAGTCATTGATAAGTGGGTTGTGGCAGCATTAGAACATGTGAGTTCCATCTGTGATGATTAATGCTGGTTGTTACCGTTGGAGGGTTAAGCTTAAAGTTTTTAATGAAATTCAGTCTATGTGTGACAAGCATCTTAAAGGTAACAAGGATGCTGGAAGAATTTCACCTATGTGAACTTAGGGGTGGTGCCGCCTCTCATGAGAGTTGGAGTTTCTTTCAAGAAAGTTCATGAATGGATTGAGCACATGGCCATAAAAGTGCTAAGCAAGAAAATAATGGGCACTCGTGTGGTTAGTGGAAGTGTGTGTGTTGTTACCGGTTTCATTGCAAGGAATAACTGGTTCAATGCTACAAGCAACCTGGGATTTCAACGGAGCTTTGTGACAATTACACTAAGGTAAAATTCAAATCGAAAGATATTTTATTTTATGCATTTTCACTGTTAAGGTTATAAGGGTTTATGTTTATTTTTAACCAAGTGGGGGATTGTTATATTTATATAAATATATATATATTGTTGGTTAAAAAATAAAGTGTAAGAAGAGTTACACTTTTGAAAATAACTTTTGGAAAATAAAGTGTAAGAAGGGTTACACTTTTAATGTGTGAATTAAACACATGATTAAGTTTTGAAATGTTACAAAACTTGAAAGGTTGAGGAAGACAATGAGTTTTTTCTCATCCTTGTAACCTTTTTTCAACCTTAAGAGTGTTATATATATGACTTTTCTTCTTTTTGAAATCTCATGCAGAAAAGTGAAAAGGCTTGATCAATCCCAAGACTATTTCCATTTAGTTCCCAAAGAGATTTCTAGAGGTGGGAGGAAATAGAGTCTTTGGACAAAGTTCCAAGAACTTGTTTGAGCCTTTCTTATGTTCTTCTTCTTCTTGTTCTTATTTTGTATCTAAGAGAGTTTTATTGTATCAAAGTGAGTGTGTGAGAGTGTTTCCTTTCTCCATTGTATCCAAATTCTTTCAACACGAACTTCGAAAATGCACCAGCAAGCTCTCCGCAGGGAGAAGAAATCCAGAAAATCTCTCTTTATCCGTGGAAAACTCTCCTCTCTCACCTTCCGAAGCTTCTCAGATGGCCCTCGTTATTCTCTCTGGTATGATCTCTCTCTCTTCTCTCAACCTTCCTGATCTCTCTAGAACTCTCTCTCTTGTTACAACCTTCCCGATCTCTATAGAAATCTCTTTTATCGGTATCTTCCTATATTCCCGCAACTGAGATTCTCTTCTGGAGACTTCCTCTCAAAAAACCGTTTCATCGAATGCATGGTTGTTTGACACAAAAATAAAGAAGAAATAATTAGATTCAAATTCCTTTTAAAAGTGAGAAGAAATATATTCTCATAACTCTAGAATTTAGAAAACATTTAAATCACATAATGCAGTATTTATTATTATTTATTGTCTTAATCAATTCTAATATTTCTAATCATGTTCATATACCCTAATTCCATGAAATTCTGAAAAACAAATAAAAAATAATAATTCAAAAAAGTATTGAACTTTCAAAGGGTATGATTTTAAACCTTAGGCCCCAAACAATATCCCCACCCCCCAAATATCATACCCTAAAATTTAAAAGAGATACAACTTTGATACAAGATATAAATCATGCGCAATGTAAGGGTTGGTTGCACCTGCCCTTGATCATCTTTCCACTCTCATATGCGTTGGTTTTACTTTTTAATCAAGTTTCCCCGTCCGGCTATAATACGTAATACGTATCCCTCGGATGTTTCTATTTTACGCCCCTCTAAATATTATTAAATAGTGCATCATTCATACATTAAAGAGTCAGACACTCCCATCCTAGACCTAGACTAAACAAAGAGTATTTAACAAGTTCTAAATAAAAAAAATAAAAGATAAAAGAAAGAGTAAGAGAGTCCTAAAAAGATATAATACTAAGGATAAAAAATGAAACACTAATACTAGACTCTAAGCTATGAAACAAAATAGGCTAATTAGAAGAGGAAACTCCAAAAGATTTCTTAATGAACGAATGAACCTTTAGATATAATTAGGTCTTCTTTCTTATCCCAAATTTGTGTAGTTTTAGGGAGAGTGTTAGTAGGATTGCTTCCTTTTATAGCCCTAGTATGAAACCTACTACCGTTCTTGATATTCAAATGTGATTTCTAATGTACTTAAACTCACTCACTAGCCTATTTACATAAGTTCGACATTTTCAAAGATGTCTTTGAAGCACTTATTGGCAACATGTCAAAATTTCTTACATACAACGCAATTAGAATGTATAAATTAGATTCCCTTACTTCATTGTACAAAAACCATTTTTACATAAAGGTAAAAGAAATCACCGAAAGTAGGGTTAAAAGTTTAAGACCTTCGGATTCGAAGATCGATTTTTTCAGGTAATTTTCTAACCCTTAGATTAGTATTTTATATTCATTAATTGATTTTAAACAATTTAAAAAAAAATATTTGGAAGATTTCCATCTAGATTAGGATTTGTTTATTTAATTTTATAAAGATCCAAAAATAAAACATATTTTCCCCATTATTTCATTAGAAAATAAGGATTTTTTTTTAAAAAAAAAAACATTCGTCCTAGTGTTTTTCATTTTATACTTGTTTCTCTGCTATTATAAATCAATTACCAAACTATCTTTATTCAAATTCATTAGAACTTTATTTTTATCTATTTCCATTCTCTAACGTCTTTCATGCTTGCACAATGTATATAGAAATTGACAATGACTTTTTTAGAGAGGAAGAGATGCAATATGACCTTGAGATTCATAATGTGCCCACAAAATATCAAATGGTTGATATTTTTTCAAAAGGTCTATCCTCATTGCGACTTCATCATCTATGATCCAAGCTCACAATATATGAAATCTTTGTTTTGCTTGCAAGGGAGGTGTTAAGCAAAACAGTGGTCAACCTCAACCTAATTAGGTATGTGGTTATCAATCCAATCCAAAGTTGAGTTCTCCTATATTCTTCTCCCATAATCTACTATATAATTATTATCATAAGTCCCCTAAAATATGTGCTTTGATAAGTATTGTAATTCTTTCCCAAAACTCTCCCTTGACATCTATAATTCTTTCCTAAAATTTTGTTATGGAGAATATTGTAGATTATAATTTTCTCCAACAATTTTACGGTGGACAATATTGTATGTTGTATGAAATATTGTAAATGACTATATATAGAATAGAAAAACAATGTCTTGCTAAGTTTCAATGGCAACTTTTTATCAAATTCCTTTATTTTCATTTCGTCTTCAAAGGTCCCTGGTAAAGTATTGGTAGTCCTTTTGTCATATGCATATAACAATGTGATTATTTTTGTTATATTATAACTTTTTATCCTATAATTGAAATTCATGCTTTTGCCCTTTCTCTGAGGATAAATTATTTTATTTTCATTGCCTACCAATTTTTAGCTATCATAAACATAAGGGTCTATGAAATCACATCAAATTTCTTACACTAAATCACATCAAATCAAACTAGACATGCTATGATTGAGATTTAGTTTTGCTCGATTCAAAGCATCCTCCAATTTTCTTAAACATTAAAATAGTTAAATTACGAAATAAGTAAGCCTTGTTTTATAATAAGTCTTACTTAAAAGATGTTTAATAAATAAATATAATAATTTAATATAACTTAAATGATTATTTTGGATTCATTGATTGTTTAGAACTCTTATAGTTTTATTGGAATTTATTAAATAATGTCACACCACTCCGATTTAAGGGATGGAATTTTAGATATTAATATGAGGTTGGGGTCTAGAAATTGATCGAAGGAGGAGACGTAAATTACCATATTAGGGGAGTTCAAAATTATTGGTGGTGAAGAATCAATTATTACAATAAGGTGGAGGAATGATTTCGTGTGATGAAGTGATTAGCTGGTTACATACGTCTCCACTAGGAACTTGGTGGTTTAATTTGAATCACACCACTAGGAACTTGGTGGTTTAATTTGAATCACATTAGGTAACTTTTTTTCTTTGTCATTATAAACATTCAAAATGAAGAAATTGAGAAGCATGTGTGAAAGGACATTTGGACCAATTATATAGCAGAATTGGTGGTTTACATAAATGAAATATTGGGATTGAAAATTTGTCAAAAATTTAAGAGTTATCCTAACTGAAATCACATTTCAATTAAAAAAAAATTATATTTCTATTATTATTAATTATTTTTAATTAAGAATCAAATAATTAATAATATGATTCTTACAATAGGTGTGATTGAAAAACAAATTATTTTCAATTTTCTTTTAATCTAGACACTAATTTTTGGGTTTGGGTTGTAAATAAAATAACTTAGTTCCAGTTATATCCAAATTCTTTTATTACCATGATATTAATTTTATTGTACAATGAAAGGTTTAGGAAAAACTAGGTTATGACTCACTAATTTGAAATATATATATATATATATATATATATATATATATATATTTTAGGAAAAACTAGGTTATGACTCACTAATTTGAAATATATATATATATATATAAAATTCAAAAGTTTTACAAATTAATTTTATCTTCTTCCATTTAAATATATGTTAAAACATATGCATTTTTCATAAGTTAAATAATTATTTCCTAAAATAACTTTTTTATTTGTTATGTTAATAATATCAATTGACAAATAAACATATAGATGCTTAATTGTAAATAACCAATGTCACTCTTAGTTATGGTGTCCTTTCAACTGTGAGACCGGATTTACGATTTTTTTTTTCTCTTTATAAACAAACATCGTTAAGAATATTACACAATAATAAAATAATAAATTTAAAAATACAATTAAAACCAAAATACTTAAAAATTAAATATATTCAAAACCAAAAAAAAATTAAAATTTAAAAAATATTGACTCTTATCTATGTTTTTAACTAGTGTATTATGAGTGAAGTAAAAGTCAATACTTTATTTTTATATATTTTTTTAAAAATATTTTATTGTTGATGCGAACCAACAAAAATTTTATTCAATTTTATTTAAAAAAAATAGGAAGATGAAATGATTTATATAATATATAATATAAAATCTTTATTAATTACAAGATTAGAAAGATAAAATCGATTTATAAAATTTGGGTTGTGTTGTAAATGAAAAGTAATGAATGACCACATTGATGGCCATTATGAACTCCATTTACTCATCTTTAAGATGAGTAATGGGAGTTCATATTATGAAGCCTATAAAAGGCTTCTTACCCCCCATGTAAAAGCATCCCGAGAAAAAGAAGAAAGTTCTTCCTCTCATTCTCTCTCTCTCTCTCTTTCTTTCTTTCACTTTCTCAATTCTCTTCTTTGATTCCTTTTTCCATATTATATATCAAAGTAAGATATATTTTATCTCTACTACTTTGATTTGCATTATATTTGTCCTTGTTTTACAACACGTTATCAGCACGAATTGCTCTGAAGGTAATTCTCGTATCTTAAACTTGAAGTTATTTATATAGAATAAAATTTTACATATTTATATTATTGTTGATTTGTTTTGTTACATATTGTTAAAAGTTATAAACAAATTATTTGATTTTGTTTATAATCAAAGTTATACCAATGCTATCAAGTTATTATAACTGATTTTAATAATATTGTTTTGTCATATATATGAAGTTATTTGACAATGTCGAATATCACAAAACTCGAATTTGTGGCACTTGACATTTCGGGAAAGAACTATTTATCTTGGATCCTTGATGCTGAATTACATCTTGATGCAATGAACCTTGGAGCTACGATCAAACAAGGAAATCAAGCATCCCTGTAGGATCGCGCAAAAACATTGATTTTCCTTCGCCATCACCTCCATGAAGGTTTAAAAAAATGAGTATCTTACGATAAAGGACCCTTTTACTCTATGGAGTAATTTGAAGGAAAGATATGACCACCGAAAACTCCGTGATTCTCCCAAAAGCTCGATATGATTGGATGAACCTAAGGTTGCAAGATTTTAAAAGCTGTTAGTGAATACAACTCTACACTTTTCAAAATCAGCTCTCAATTAAAGGTGTGTGGAGAAAAAATCACAGAGGAAGACATGTTAGAGAAAACTTTTACTACGTTTCATGCCTCGAATGTGCTCTGCAGCAGCAATATCGAGAGCGTAGATTTACAAAATATTCTGAATTAATATCATGTCTTCTTGTTCTTTGAACAAAATAATGAGCTTTTGATGAGAAATCATCGGTCTCGCCCAATGGATCTCGAACCATTCCCCGAAGTGAATGCAATATCGTCCCAAACTCGTGGGCGTGGACGAGGACGCAGGACGTGGTCGTGGTCGTGGAAGAAATCCCCGATACCATGGTTCTTATAGTAATAATTCTCAGAAAATGAAAGCCTCATTGCACCACCAGAAGTGGAACAATACTGAGACAATACAAGAAAATGGGAAGCGTTTACAAGATAAACTTCCTAAGAACCATGAGAATAACTATTATAGATGTGGTATGAAGGGGCATTGGTCGCGTACCTGTCGTACGCCCAAACATTTGGTCGACCTTTACCAAGCATCAATAAAAGCTAAAGGAAAAGAGATAGAGATGAACTTTACCGATGGTGATGGATTGGATTGGACCTAACCTACTATGACATTGATTTCTTTGGAGGTCCCAATGAAAAAACAGACCATTTGATAAATGATGAAAAAATTAACATTGATTGATGTTACTCTATATATAAAATAATATATTATTATGTCTTATATTTACATCTGATTTACTTTGTTATTTACATTATGCCTTGTTTTTTTTGTTATGTCTGAAATCCATGTGTTATTTGGTCTCAAGATGAATGAGGATGATGTATGTCTCGCAGACTGTGCGACCACGCACACAATTCTTCGAGATAAAAGATATTTCCTCGAATTGACATTAATAAAAGCTAATGTAAGTACCATATCTGGTACTACAAACTTAGTTGAAGGCTCTGGAAGAGCAAACATAACGTTGCCAAATGAAACTAGATTCCATATAAATGACGCGTTATATTCTAGCAAATCCAGAAGAAATTTGCTCAATTTTAAAGATATTCGCAGAAATGGATATCATATTGAAACTATGAATGAAGATAATGTAAAATATCTTTACATTACTTCCATTATATCTGGCCAGAAGCTTATAATGGAAAAACTCCCGGCTTTCTCCTCTGGGTTGTATCATACAACTATAAAGCCTATTGAATCATATGTTGTCGTGAACCAGAAGTTCAACGACCCAAAAGCTTTTGTCCTTTGGCATGACAGGCTAGGTCACCCAGGGTCTTCAATGATGCGTCGAATAATCGAACACTCACATGGGCATCCACTAAAAAACCAGAAGATTCTTTCGCCCAATGAATACTTATGTGCTGCCTGCTCACAAGGTAAATTGATAATCAGACCATCTTTTACTAAAGTCATATCTGAGTCACAAATCTTTTTAGAAAGAATACATGGGGACATATGTGGGCTTATCCATCCACCATGTGGACCATTCCGTTATTTTATGATCTTAATAGATGCTTCTACTAGGTGGTCAAATGTTTGTCTCCTTTCTACACGTAACGTAGCCTTTGCTAGACTCCTTGCACAAATAATCAAATTACGAGCACAATTTCCAGATTATCCAATTAAGACAATACGTCTTGATAATGCTGGTGAATTTACTTCTCAAACATTCATTGACTATTGCATGTCAGTAGGGATAAATATTGAGCATCCTGTTGCTCATACTCATACCCAGAATGGTTTAGCAGAATCCTTCATCAAACGTCTCCAATTAATAGCTCGACCATTACTAATGAAAACCAAATTACCTTTTCCGCCTGGGGTCATGCTATTATGCATGCTGCAGCTTTAGTCCGTATTCGACCTACAACTTACCATGAATACTCCCCTTCACAACTTGTGCTTGGAAAACAACCAAATATCTCTCACTTATGAATCTTTGGTTGTGCAGTATATGTACCAATTGTACCTACACAACGCACTAAAATGGGTCCCCAACGAAGACTTGGGGTTTATGTAGGTTTTGATTCTCCATCTATCATAAGATATCTTGAACCTTTGACAAAGTGGATGTTTTTACTGACCCGCTTTGCGGATTGTCATTTTAATGAGAGTGTTTTCCCATCATTAGGGAAAGAAAAGTCGATTCCTGAAGAACGACGAGAAATTAGTTAGAAAACATCTACTATGACCCATCTTGATCCTCATACAAATCAATGTGAACTAGAAGTTCAAAGAATCATTCATTTGCAAAATCTTGCAAATCAATTACCAGATGCATTCATTGATACCAAGAAAGTGACAAGGTCACATATCCCGGCTGCAAATACTCCAGCACGGATTGATGTCCCTGTAGGACAGTTAACAAATGAATCTAAGATACGCCTGAAGTGTGGTAGACCTATCGGCTCAAAGGATGTAACTCCCCGGAAGAGGAGAACCCAAGAAAAACTTGGCACTCTAGAAGAGGCCATCAAAATGACTGATCAATTTAAAATTGATAAATCTATAGCCCTAGAAGAGACACAAATAATGCAGAAAGCCCCTGAAGAGGTACATATTGAACAAGAAGCCCCCGAAGAGGCACATATTGAACAAGAAACCCCTGAAGATCCACATATTGAACGAGAAGCCCCTGAAGAGGCACAGGTACCTGAAAATTGTGAGATCTCAGTAAGTTATGTACAAATGGGAGAAAAATGGGATCGAAATAATATTTTTATTAACAATATTTTTGCTTTCCAAGTGGCCTCTGATATCATAAGAAATGATGAAGATCCCGAACCACGAAATGTGGAAGAATGTCGACATAGAAATGATTGGCCAAAATGGAAAGAAGCTATACAGTGTAATTAAACTCATTAACAAAACGAGAAGTTTTTGGACCTGTAGTCCAAACACCTGAAGATGTAAAGCCTGTTGGGTACAAATGGGTATTTGTACGAAAGCGCAATGAGAATAATGAGATCATAAGATATAAAGCGCGATTAGTAGCATAAGGTTTCTCGCAGAGACCTGGTATTGACTACGAGGAAACATATTCTCCCGTCATGGACACAATCACGTTTCGTTTCTTAATTAGTTTGGCAGTCTCAGAATGACTGGATATGCGTCTCATGGATGTTATTACAGCATATTTATACGGATCCATGGATAATGATATATACATGAAAATCCCCGAAGGATTTAAATTGCCTGATGCAAATAATACAAAGCCTCGTAGCATGTACTCAATCAAGTTACAACGATCCTTGTATGGATTAAAGCAATCTGGACGCATGTGGTACAATCGCCTTAGCGAATACTTGCTAAAAGAAGGGTATGTGAATAACCCTATATGCCCATGCATCTTCATTAAGAAATCAGAAACCGGATTTGCAATTATTGCAGTGTATGTTGATGACTTAAATCTTGTTGGAACTCCTGAAGAGCTCACAAGAACAACAAATTACTTGAAAAAGGAATTTGAGATGAAAGATCTTGGAAAAACAAAATTTTGTCTCGGCCTGCAGATCGAGCATTTTCCAAATGGAGTTTTAGTACATCAATCAACATACATTAAGAAAGTTTTGAAGTGTTTTTATATGGATAAAGCGCATCCTTTAAGTTCTCCAATGGTTGTCCGATCACTTGATGTGAAAAAGGGCCCATTTCGTCATTGCGAAAAGGATGAAGAGTTACTTGGTCCTGAAGTACCATATCTTAGTGCTATTGGTGCAGTTATGTATCTTACCAATTGTACACGTCCAGACATTGCTTTTTCTGTCAATTTATTAGCAAGATACAGTTCCGCTCCAACTCGAAGACATTGGAATGGTATCAAACATATATTGCGTTATCTTCGCGGAACTACTGATATGGGTTTATTTTACTCAAGGGAATCAAAGCAACAATTGCTTGGATATGCAGATGCAGGATATCTTTCAGATCCACATAAAGGCAGGTCACAAACAGGGTATGTGTTTAATTGCAATGGTATTGCTATTTCATGGAGATCTGTCAAACAAACAATGGTAGCCACATTATCAAATCATTCAGAAATACTGGCAATTCATGAAGCAAGTCGTGAATGTATATGGCTAAGATCTATGATCCAGCATATTCGGGAATCATGTGGACTCTCCTCTATCAAAGGTGACCCGACAACATTATTTGAAGATAATGCTGCATGCATTGCACAAATAACAGGGGGTTATATTAAAAGAGATAGAACTAAACACATTTCACCAAAATTCTTTTATACACATGAACTTCAGAAGAGTGGTGAAATTGATGTGCAACAAATACGCTCAAGTGATAATCTAGCAGATTTATTCACAAAATCATTGCCAACCTCAACATTCAAGAAGTTAGTACACAGGATTGGAATGCGTCAACTCAAGGATATCGATATAAGGGGGAGTATGCTTGTAAAAGGGTGTTAGTGTACTGTACTCTTTTTTCCTTCGTCCAGGTTTTGTCCTACTGGGTTTTACTGACAAGGTTTTTAACGAGGCAGTCCTAATATACCAAGAAAAGAATATTGTACTATTTTTCCTTCGCTAGGTTTTTCCTATAGGGTTTTTTACTAGCAAGGTTTTAATGAGGCATATTCTTTTAATATGGTGGTCATTCAAGGGGGAGTGTTGTAAATGAAAAGTAATGAATGACCACATTGATGGCCATTATGAACTCCATTTACTCATCTTTAAGATGAGTAATGGGAGTTCATATTATGAAGCCTATAAAAGGCTTCTTACCCCCCATGTAAAAGCATCCCGAGAAAAAGAAGAAAGTTCTTCCTCTCATTCTCTCTCTCTCTCTCTTTCTTTCACTTTCTCAATTCTCTTCTTTGATTCCTTCTTCCATATTATATATCAAAGTAAGATATATTTTATCTCTACTACTTTGATTTGCATTATATTTGTCCTTGTTTTACAACAGGTTGTTTTTATTTATATATTTTTAAATTAGTGAAGCAGGACCCACTTTTCCCAAAGATCTTAAAGTGAAAACTGTTGGGTGGCTGATTGGATACTGAGAATTATTAAGGGAATAAGATTCATTTTTCGTATTTCTAAGAGAAATAAAAACATATTTTAAATATTTAATTTTTAAAAAACTTGGTTTAAATATGATAGGTGATCTTGAATTAATTGTATCCATGCTACTGGGAATCTGGGATTGATATTCAATAATTGTAATGAATCATTTCCCATCCAATAAATACCGAAGATTGCAAGCCATCTCATTCATATATTGAGTTCTTGAGTGAGTTACAAATGGCCTTAATTCTCGCTACCAGCGACATGTCTTCTCCAGCCCCAGTTGCTAATCCACAGACTAATTGCCGAACTGCAAATTATCAGCCTAGCATTTGGGGCAACAGCTTCATCGTGAGCAACACTCCTGAGGATGAGGTAATTTTCTGATCATGTATGTAGTTTGCATAACAAGACCTAAAGATTTTCTCACTTTTTGTTCTTGCAATTTATTGATACAGATAACTCTGGCCCATAAAGAGCAGCAGTTGGAAGATCTAAAGGAGGAAATTAGAAGAGAGCTGATAGCTGCAGCTAGTAACCCTTCAGAACAGCTGAAGTTTATCGATGCAGTTCAACGGCTTGGGGTGGCATACCACTTTGAAAAGGAGATAGAAGAAGCATTACAAAATACCTATAATAACTATCATGGCATTGATGACATAAACTCCTATTATATTTATCATATCTATGTTTTTAACTAATGTATTATGAGTAAAGTAAAAGTCAATATTTTATTTTCATATTTTTAACTTTTAATTTTTTTAAAAAAAATTATTTTATTATTGATGTCAACCAACAAAAATTTTATTCAATTTTATTTAAAAAGATAGGAAGATGAAATGATTTATATAATATATAATATAAAATCATTATTAATTACAAGATTAGAAATAATTTTATTTATCACTTCAAAATCATGTAGAACTTTTTTCACAATGATTTGTACCCCATATTATATTATAAAAAAATTTAATATATTTATTTGTAAGATGCTTTTATTAAGTACTTAAAGTGATAAATTAATTTTTTTTCATAATTTTATTTAATATTGTGAAGTAAAAGGTCATTTCAAGAAATAATTATTTGATTTTTGAAAAATTACATGTATTTTAAAATATTTTTGAATTAATGAAGATAAAATTGATTAATAAAATTTGGGTTGTTTTTATTTATATATTTTAAAATTAGTGAAGCAGGACCCACTTTTCCCAAAGATCTTAACGTGAAAACTGTTGGGTGGCTGATTGGATACTGAGAATTATTAAGGGAATAAGCTACATTTTTCCTATTCTAAGAGAAATAAAAACATATTTTAAATATTTAATTTTTAAAAAACATGGTTTAAATATGATAGGTGATCTTGAATTAATTGTATCCATGCTACTGGGAATCTGGGATTGATATTCAATAATTGTAATGAACCATTTCCCATCCTATAAATACCGAAGATTGCAAGCCATCTTATTCATATATTGAGTTCTTGAGTGAGTTACACATGGCCTTAATTCTCGCTACCAGCGACATGTATTCTCCAGCCCCAGTTGCTAATCCAGAGACTAATCGCCGAACTGCAAATTATCAGCCTAGCATTTGGGGCAATAGCTTCATCGTGAGCAACACTCCTGAGGATGAGGTAATTTTCTGATCATGTATGTAGTTTGCATAACAAGACCTAAAGATTTTCTCACTTTTTGTTCTTGCAATATATTGATGCAGATAACTCTGGCCCATAAAGAGCAGCAGTTGGAAGATCTAAAGGAGGAAGTTAGAAGAGAGCTGATGGCTGCAGCTAGTAACCCTTCAAAACAGCTGAAGTTTATCGATGCAGTTCAACGGCTTGGGGTGGCATACCACTTTGAAAAGGATATAGAAGAAGCATTACAAAATACCTATGATAACTATCATTGCATTGATGACATAAATGATGATCTCTATGATGTTGCACTTCGATTTTGACTACTAAGACAACAAGGCTTCAATATTTCATGTGGTAAGCAACATGAATATCACGTATAAGGTGCTTCAATATCATCTAGCAAAGCTCACATATAACATTCTATGTTTTGCAGATATATTCAAGAGGTACAAAGATGAAAAGGGAAGGTTCAAGGAGTCTTTGATCAATGATCCATGTGGCCTACTAGGCTTGTATGAAGCTGCACATCTCAGGGTGCGGGAAGAAGATATACTAGATGAAGCACTTGCTTTCACCACCGCTCACCTCAAGTCTATTGTAGAACATTTAGCATACCCTCTTGCAGCACAAGTAACGCATGCCCTAGACCGGCCCATTAGGAAAGGCTTGGAGAGGCTAGAGGCAAGGCCTTTCATGTCTATCTACCAAGATGAAGCTTCACATAGTAAAGCTTTACTAAAGTTTGCAAAGTTAGATTTCAACCTACTGCAGTCACTGTATAAGAAAGAGCTGAGTAATATCTCGAGGTTAGTTCTCAAATCATTCTTGCACTTAAATTCAAATCAACAGTTTACCAGGTCTTTTATGTGGATTAATGTATTTTCTTAGGTGGTGGAAAGACCTAGATTTCTCTTCAAAGCTACCTTTTGCCAGAGATCGATTGGTAGAAGGGTACTTTTGGATAGCAATAAGTTGTTCTGAGCCCCAGTATTCATATGCTAGAAGAATACAGACCAAAGTAGTTGCTCTGATAACAACTGTGGATGATATATTTGATGCATATGGAACATTTGAAGAACTGGAGCTCTTTACAGAGGCAATTGAGAGGTTTGATACATGCGAGATTCAAATTACCTACGACCAATGAATTTTCATATTTGAACTTTAAAAGGGAACTTGGTACTTGATTTTCAGGTGGGATATTAACAGCATAGATCAGTTTCCTGAATACTTGAAGCCGTG
Organism: Vitis amurensis; assembly: GCA_037355405.1. Lineage (NCBI taxonomy): Eukaryota > Viridiplantae > Streptophyta > Magnoliopsida > Vitales > Vitaceae > Vitis > Vitis amurensis. The sequence continues at coordinate 41,217,967 of CM074693.1, read as the reverse complement.
CTATCAGGCAGTCCTAGATGTCTACAAAGAAATTGAGGAGATGGAAAACACAGAAAGATCATACTGTGTCCACCATACGAAAGATGCAGTAGGATTCTTTGAACTCTATTGTGTTTATGATATCCTATATTGTACTGTAAATAAAATGCTATATATAACACTTGCATGATATATTTACTTGGCTGAATTTTTATCCTAGATTGAAAGCTTGTTCCAAGCTAACTTGGTCCAAGCCAAATGGTTCCATGGAAAATACATACCAACAATAGAAGAGTACATGGGTATCGCAATGGTAACTGTTGGTGTCCCCCCGTTAACAATCATGTCTTTTATTGGCATGAGAGAGACTGCAACCAAGGAAGTCTTTGATTGGGTGCAACAAAACCCTAAGATTGTTAGAGCTGCCTCCACAGTCATGAGGCTCATGGATGACATGGCTTCCCACAAGGTACAATGAAACAACACTTCCTACTGATACTTGGATATCAATCCCATAAAGATAGAGAAAATCTATTGTATATCAATTTCATTTTTACACCTTATATTACTATTTCTGCAGTTTGAGCAAGAGAGAGGGCATAATGCATCAAGCATCGAATGTTACATGAAGCAACATGGTGTGTCGGAGCAACAAGCATTTGATGAGTTTCACAAGCAAATCGAAAATGCATGGAAGGATATAAATGAAGAGTGCCTCAGACCTACTGCAGTTCCAATGCTTCTCCTTAGTCGTCTTCTCAATTTTGCTCGATCAGGAGATGTGATGTACAAGGGCCACAAAGATATGTTCTCACATCCTGAAGAAGTGATGAAAAATGATATTTCAATGCTGCTCATAGACCCTATGCCAATATGAGAGTGGAGATATCTGTGACACAAATAAAGATAGTATACTCTAGCTTCTGTTTCATGTTCCAGAGTATACCATGTTTGGAATAAACGCTTTCCGGTTTCTTCAGTTGCTATTTGGTGGCTTTGGTCTATTGAGGTCTGTTTGGTCTATTAAAATTTCCCATATTTCAATATTATGATGACAATATTATAAATAAATGGTACGATTTGGGTATTGTGGACCCCGCATTTCGGCTCATGCGTTTCCCACTCGATGGCGAGCTCGATTTTAATTTGAAAAATTGATTTATATTGATTAAAAAAATGACTTGGAGTTGCCACTTATTTTTGTTTTATTTTTTAAAAGGGTAAACAAAATAAGAAAGAAAAACCCTAAGTGTGACTCCTTATTTTGGAAGAGGTGGTCTGCGAAAAACCGGATCGGGTTCGGGAGTCAGGTTACTTATCGGGAAGGTACGGTAAAAACCGTAGCACCCTTCTAAGTCCCTAAAGTCGGGTCTCTACTAATAAAATAAAGCAATCATGACAATCAATAGGAAAATCAATAGATACTCAGATCGATTAGGCGCATATGGGAATCGAAACATGCAATAGAGAATGACCAGAATAGGAGTGGATGCGTACCTGGGCCACGAACGAACAATGCTATATCATAGAAATGGAGTCAGTGCACAATATAGAACACGAAACATATCACATGCCTCACTAAGCAGGGATTAAAATTGTTCGAAGGAAAACTGGATTTTTGAAATTCATTTGAGAATCGGAATCTCAGCGATTATTTGAAAATTGGAGTTTTGGAGATTATTTGAAAATTGGGTTCTTAGGAATTAAATGTAAGAATGAGAATTTTAGAAATTAAATTTGAAAGAAAATTGGGATTTTGGAGTTTATTCGAAGATCGGACTTTCAGGAATTAGATGTGAGAATGAGAATTTTTAGAAATTAAATTTGAACGAGGTTGGAAACTTGAAAATGATTTGAGAGTTCAGGATTTTAAATGAGGGGATAAGTGGATGAGTGAACAAGTAAAGGAATGGAATAATAACGATGGTGAAATAATAAAGTTTAGGTAAATAATTGCGAAAGATGGAATTTTAGAGATTTGAAGATGTGAATTTAAAAATTGAAAACTTAAGAATTTATTTAGAGATGAGGTCTTTGGTATATGAATTACTGAATAAGTAAGTGGATGAGATAACATTAATAACGAGAATAATCATTAAACAGTGATATATGGATGGTGGAGTTTTTGAGATTGGAAATTAGATTTGGAAGTCGGATTCTGATGAATTAAATTTTAACGATTAGAATAAATAGATAATATGGAATAATAATGCTACTTAACGGAAACAATATTTTAAACGAATAGAAAAGGAGTAGTGGAATTTTAAGATTGAAAATTAAATTAGGACGTTGGATTTTTGAAGAGTTGGACCTTAAATGAATAAAAAGATAGGGGATAAGAATTCTAGTTAACGAAAATAACATTTAGGCGAATGATAGAATTTCTAAGGTTGAAAGTTAAATTGAGATTTTTTAAAGATTGGACTTCAAATAAATATGGGATGATGATTATAATCGATGAAAGTGAAATTTAAACGAATTGTAGAATTTCTAGGATTGAAAAGTTAAATTAAAATATGGAAAGTTCGAAGAATTAGACTTTAAATAACTAGATAAATACGGGATTATAATTCTAATTAATGAAAATAAGGTTTAGATGAATTATAGAATTTTTAGGATTGAAAAATTAAATTAAAATATGAAATGTTCGAAGGATTAGACTTTAAATAACTAGATAGATACGGGATTATAATTCTAATTGATAAAAATAAGATTTAAATATGGAAATAAAATATGGGATGATGATTCTAATTGATGAAAATGAAATTTAAACGAATTGTAGAATTTCTAGGATTGAAAAGTTAAATTAAAACATGGAATTTTTTAAGGATTATACTTTAAAATAATTAAATAAATACGGGATTATAATTCTAATTAATGAAAATAAGATTTAGTTGAATTGTAGAGTTTTTAGGATTTAAAATATTAAATTAAAACATGGAATTTTTGAAGGATTAAACTTTAAATAACTAGATAGATACGGGATTATAATTCTAATTGATGAAAATAAGATTTAAACAATTCTATAATTTTTAGGATTGAAAAATTAAATTAAGACATGGAATTTTTGAAGGATTGCTTGAAGATGTAAGTTTTGAAAATAGGATTTAGAAATTGGGATTTAGAAGATTTACCAAGAAATTAGGGCTTTAAAAATTAAATTACCTAAGCTGGAAACATGGAAATTACTTAAAAATTAAAGCAATCAAATGGACCAACTTAAAATGGGTGAGAAGGGTAAATAAGGTAACAACCAGTGGGCATTTTGGTCCTTCTTCCTTGGCCTTCAATTGTTGTAGCCTGGGCAGACGACTTTTATTACCATAATACCCTGGGGAATGCACAGGCACCTTTTTTTTTTTGGTAGCACTTCTAACAGAAGAATGTGCAAGGTTTGTAGTGCTGTGTCTTGCTGCACCTCTTCGAGCACTGTGATGGGCATTGGAAGCTCTTCAGACTCCCCGGATCATAATTCCTTTGGTCGTAGTGGTGACCGCCATGGCCATGCGAAGCTAAAACAATGGTGTGAAGCATGGAAATGGCAAGAAGAGCCAAGGGAAACAGCGTAAACACCCTCGCCATGGCAATATAATGCTTCGGACAAACTCCTTCTCTGATAAGTCGAGAGTATGGGAAATGCACCCTCTTTGCTGACATGAACAATATCTAAGACTTCCACGTTTCCAGGCCCCAATACCCATTTCAAGAACAGGGGAAAACAACGAAACAGAGCACAAATAACAAGAGCAAAATGGACCCGTACCAGCCTCACTCCATATATCAATTAATGAGCTCAGAAAAGAAATTAGGAATCAAGCACAGAGTGGGTGAAAGTAAGCTCAGATTCCAGAAAAAATAAATAAATTACAAGGATCCACAATATGCATGTTCAGACATCAAAAATGAAAATCCTCATGCATAGAATCTATCATAACATGGCATCAAAAACAAACAAAAAATAAATAAATGAATGAATCCGGTTTTCGGAATCCATACCTGAGTTATTCCACTTTCCTGCTCGTTTCCTCGGTATGTCTCTCTCTCAGTCCCCGTTCCTCTGTTCGGCTCTCCATTTTTTTCTCTTCAAAGAAAACCTCCCCACTGCTACCCGTTTTCCTCTCTTTTTCTTTTTTTTCTACCCTCCTGTTTGTGTCTTCCCCAGCAAGCCAGCCATCCTACTGCTACACGTCCCCTCCGGTGGCTATCACCAGCTAGCCCGATCACATCCATGGCCGCCCAAAGCAGCCCTCGTTTTCTGGGTGGTCAGAAAAAGTATATATATAAAAAGAAACAATCAGCTGTCTCTCATGGGGGGTCTACAAATATGCCCCTCTTCGGTAGAGTTTACGAGTGCAAGGAATATGAACACTGAAGTGAAAAGAAAGTGTGAATAGTGAGTGGAATGAAGTGAACTTTACCGAAGAACCAAGGAGACCCCCATAGGGACACTAGTGAAACGCAAACTCATTCCGGCTAGCAGGCGAACATAAAGGCTCTAATCCTAAAAGAAAACATATCTCAAAGCGCCTCTGAAGCCACACTAAGGACCCAATCTCTCTCTAAGATGTCTTCAAAAGTGACCCAAGAGATCAATGTCAAAGATGAGTAATGGTCGAACCACCCTGGAATACGAGATGAATATGCGATAAGCACCGAGTAACGAAGTGAGGAAAGCCGAGGATGAATGTGAAACCCTGAAGGTAAGATGTGCAATGTCAGTGAATATGAATGCTAGGAGCTGTGACTCTAAATGACGGGACTAACTCTAAACACCAAACTGGGAAAATAATAGCTCTAGAAGCCAAACCAAAAAGCTAACTCTAAACGCTAAACTAGAAGAATAATGGCTCTGGAAACCAAACCAAAAAAACTAACTCTACACTAAACTAGAGGGCTCATAGGTGAAGACCTACGGTGGTGGTACAATAAAAATGTCCATAGATGCCCGATCTATGGTGATGAAATAACTGAAAGCCCATAGATGAAAATCTATGGTGGTGAAACTGAAACAAAGCCCATAGATATCTGATCTATGGTGGTGAAATAACTGAAATGCCCATAGATGAAAATCTGTGGTGGTGAAATAACTGAAAGCCCATAGATGAAGATCTATGGTGGTGAATCTGAAATGCCCACAGATGAAAATCTATGGTGGTGATATGACTGAAAAAGCCCATAGATGTCTGATCTATGGTGGTGATATGACTGAAACAAGGGCTCATAGATGAAAATCTATGATGGTGAAATAACTGAAATAAGCGCTCATAGATGAAAATCTATGATGGTAAAAACCTGAAAGCCCAAGGATGAAAATCCATGGTGGTGAAATAATTGAAATAAATGCTCATAGATGAAAATCTATGATGGTGAAAATCTGAAAGCCCAAGGATGAAAATCCATGGTGGTGAAATGACTGAAATAAATGCTCATAGATGAAAATCTATGATGGTGAAAACCTGAAAGCCCAAGGATGAAACTCCCTGGTGGTGAAATAACTGGAATAAATGCTCATAGATGAAAATCTATGATGGTGAAAATCTGAAAGCCCAAGGATGAAAATCCATGGTGGTGAAATGATTGAAATAAATGCTCATAGATGAAAATCTATGATGGTGAAAAGCTGATCAAAGCCCATAGATGAAGATCTATGGTGGTGAAAATCTCGAAAGCCCAAGGATGGAAATCCATGGTGGTGAAATAACTGAAATAAACGCTCATAGATGAAAATCTATGATGGTGAAAACTACCAGATGAAACTCAAAGCCCAAGGATGAAACTCCATGGTGGTGAAATAAGCTGAATAAATGCTCATAGATGAAAATCTATGATGGTGAAAATCAAAGCCCAAGGATGAAAATCCATGGTGGTGAAATGACTGAAATAAATGCTCATAGATGAAAATCTATGATGGTGAAAAACTCGATCAAAGCCCATAGATGAAGATCTATGGTGGTGAAAATCTCGAAAGCCCAAGGATGGAAATCCATGGTGGTGAAATAACCGAAATAAACGCTCATAGATGAAAATCTATGATGGTGAAACTCCAAATCGATCAAAGCCCATAGATGAAGATCTATGGTGGTGAAAATCTCGAAAGCCCAAGGATGAAAATCCATGGTGGTGAAATAACTGAAACAAATGCTCATAGATGAAAATCTATGATGGTGAAAACCTGAAAGCCCAAGGATGAAAATCCATGGTGGTGAAATAACTAAAATAAATGCTCATAGATGAAAATCTATGATGGTGAAAATCTGAAAGCCCAATGATGAAAATCCATGGTGGTGAAATGACTGAAATAAATGCTCATAAATGAAAATCTATGATGGTGAAAACCTGATCAAAGCCCATAGATGAAGATCTATGGTGGTGAAAATCTCGAAAGCCCAAGGATGAAAATCCATGGTGGTGAAATAACTAAAACAAATGCTCATAGATGAAAATCTATGATGGTGAAAAGCTGAAAGCCCAAGGATGAAAATCCATGGTGGTGAAATCTCGAAAGCCCAAGGATGGAAATCCATGGTGGTGATAACTGAAACAAATGCTCATAAATGAAAATCTATGATGGTGAAAAATCTGAAAGCCCATAGATGGCAATCTATGGTGGTGAAAACTGAAATGCCCATAGATGAAAATCTGTGGTGGTGAAATAACTGAAAGCCCATAGATGAAAATCTATGGTGGTGATAACTGAAACAAAGGGGGATGCCCTAAAACAAGATGACAATAAGGGGATGCCCTAAATAAGATGACAGTAGGGGGATGCCCTAAACAAGCTGATGGTAGGGGGATGCCCTAGGTGATAACTCATAAAGATCGACAAATGGGTCTGACAACCATGAAATCGACACGAGACACGGTAAACCCAAAGAGAGGGGGTATGCTCCAGTAGAAAAGCGCTAAAGGGGTATGTCCTAGTATGACGACTTGCAAAGATCAAGAAATAGACTGAGTAGTGAGAAAGATCTGAAAAGGTCTTATGAACTCAAAGATGGGGGGTATGCCCTAGCGTGAAATAGTAACCAACATAAGATGCATAATGTCACCAAACAAGACACTCTGGGATATGCTCAATGATGATGCAATGAAAAAGATATGCAGAGCCTCAATGAACAAATGCTAAAACAAGATCAAACATCACCAAAACTATGCTGACAAAGCAAAACTAAAATAATGGATCAAACAAATGATGACCAAGACTCTAAGTCTGAAATGCAAGCAAATCAAGACACAATATGTCAACTATCAATATGAGTACATCATCACAAATATATCAATAATCCAACAGGCCCTACCATCATGGGAGATGTTGAACCTAATGCCCAGAGACATGTGAAAACTCGCCCAGAAAACCCGAGACTGGTCCGCATCCTCCTCCGATCACAAGAGAAAGGGATAAGGTCATGCAAGACGATGAAATATGTGGGCTCAAAAGATGTAAGGCTCTGATAAGATGGGTGCAGGTATAATAGAGTCCAATGTAGGATGTATAGGTGTGTAACAAAGGAAAGTGGGTGCCCAAGTCGGAACTAGGTATGTTAAGAAGATCGAACCCGAGGTGTCAATGACTCAATGATCCATCGAAAGCATCAATCATAAACAAGAGGTGGAATCTCAATGTCAAAATCAGCAAGGTGGGTATGCCCCAAGATGAATGCATCATCTCGAAATGGGTAAGCCCTCAGTGCAAAATGATAAACTCGGGAAGTATGTGTCAAGCATAAACTGTCATCTCACAAAATCATCATCAAGATGAGTGGGCTATGCCCCAGTGTAAGCATCTCCAAATCAAACATCGATGAGAGGAGTGCAACCAATCATACATCATCGATCAAAATGAACCTCTGCTCCTCAAAGTCATCGTGGTAATGTGAAGAGAGTATCCGACCTTTCCCTAAAGAAAGAACATGTCCCAATGTGAACCGATATCTCTAAGACCAAACGCCAATGAAAGGGTTATGCCCCAAGATAGGGCAAACTCTGAAATGACTAAGCTCCACTGCAAGCTCTCATAAGTGTCTGTGTCCGTGTCCTGATCCAATCATCTAAAAAATATGTCAACAATGATGAGAAGGCTATGCTCCTGTGATCACATCAAAGAAATCAACCAATCATATCCCGTACTCCAATGTGAAATGAATCTAATCGCCTCCAAGAAACAACTATGCCTCAAAACCATCATGGACCGAAAAGGGTATGCCCCTGTGCAAAGTACACCAGATGAAACGCACCAATCATGTCTCATGCTCCAATGTGAAAAAGGACATCTGATATCCTCCGAGGAAGGGACATGGCTCAAAAATCCGTCATCGACTGAGAAGAGTATGCCTCGACATAATGGTCATCCGATAATAAAACTCTCTGAGATGGCTATGCCCCAGTGTAAGGTTATACCATAACTCTCGGTCCATCACAATCAGAATGCTCTCAAATCAATCCCAAGTACCGCTCACATAAGAGCTATCAAACACAATGCATGATGAGTCAAAAGAACCAGATGAGCCCAGATCACCCGTCATCGAATGCGCGATCCAAGTCATCCACGTGTACAACTGAATCAGACCCATAGATCAAAGGGGCGTCTCTCGGAAGGAAAGCATGATGACATCAAAGCGTCGCGAGGTGCAGGCCTAACTGGGTAACTCCCGAGAGGCTCCACGGAGGAAACATTGTGTCAAAGTGTATCTCGTAAGTGGAGATGAGCGTGCAACTCCATGAAGATCCGTGAATCTCAATCGAAAAGGAAATATGCCCCAGTATGGGCATCGAACGCATAACAGGTCAAAGATCGGGTGACATGAAATCATCTATCATCGATCATGCGACATAAGTGAAGATCCATAAATCACATCTGAAACGAAAAATATGCCTCGTATGACATCAAGTGCGCGATAGGTCCGAAAGACAAATGTCATGAAATCATCTATCGTCGCACATGTAACACTGGTCATCCGAATCCATAACTGAATCGTGCACATATATCCAAGATGTCCTCCCAAATGGAAAGGCATGATGACATCCAAGCGTCGAAAAGTGCGGAACTAGCTGGATGGATCTTGGGGGCTCCGTAAGGTAACGATCATGTCCACGTCTCAGTGAGCATCCAGTAAGTGATAATGAACGTGCAAATCTGTGAGGGTCCATAAACCTCCAAATGAAATGGGATATGCCGCAGTGTGGCACCAGAGGTATGATAGGTCAAAAAAATCAGGTGACACCAAGTCAATCATCGTCAAACTCAATGATCCCGGTAATCCGAACACAACTGAATCAGTCCTACACATCAAAGAGGCGACTCCCAGAAGAAGAAGCATGACGATATCTAAATGTCAACCAGATCTCAATCACCTGTCCAATGTAGAGGCTGTCAAAGACGACATCTGATCCCACAGCCTCAGGGTGGTCTTAAGACACGGGACGTAACGTAGGCTAAGGTGATAGGGTAATAGAAATGAAAGGAAACTAGGCCCAAATACCCGATGATCAGAAAACCATGCCCTCATATATGAAATGCAACATGTATAGTAAGTCCCATGAGCCATGGACCTGAGGATGCCTAACGTGAATACGATGTCGGTAAGGAGGCAAATGAAGCAAAATGAACTGATAATGATATGTGTAATGATGATGCGAAATGAGTATCGAACTCGAGATGGGTTGCTGTAAGAAGAGAATAAGACATGAAGTGAATGAGATGAATCACAAGCAACGATAAAAACGACAGCGAAACAATGAATATGTGAAGAAAGGTGGTGATTGACTTAGGTCAAACATGAAGTGAAGTCACATCAATAATGAATATAATGATGGAAAGGACAATGACTCGGAGTCCTTAGGAGAAGGTCACTCGTCTCTCTCACAAATAGATATGTCAAAGCAATACAAATAACATGGGATCTCAGAGAGCTCACATACGAACTCCCCAATAACGAACATACTCGATAAAAATGACCCCCAAACATCAATATACATACTCAATGATCGAGAACACTATGCACATACACACATGCGCTTATTATTTTTCTTTTCTTTTTTTTCTTTTTTTTTTTTTTTTTTTTTTTTTTTTTTTTTTTTTTTTTTTTCTTTTCTATTTTTTTTTTTTTACATATATACAAATACGCGTACCCTGAACATGAACAAATGAACCCCAAAGATGATATCAATAACAAATGGACACACTCCCAAGTACTAAGGTAACAAACAAACTCTCTCTAACGAGATGACCTTCTCAAACTAAGGATCTCTAAACCAATGTCCGCGAGATAGATGATGGAAATGATGTGACTATCCTCCATGTGATGAACTGAAGGGAATCACCACTCAGGGTGAAGAGAAATATGAAACAAACAAGTAGTAGATAGGATAAGGAAGAAGAGACAAGGAACACAACCAACGAGATGAGATGAAAATGCAGAGGTGCGGTGATAGGAAAAGATAATGAGAAAAACATGCCCCTAGGTCCAAGGCTCATGAAACTACCAAACAATGCATGCATACATTAAAGGGCCCCTATCCCGGTGTGAAAATGTGAGCAAGGCGATAAGAAAGAAAGGCTATAATACGCATGTGAGGCTCAATGGGCTAGCAACAGACTATGTATCAAAAGGGAATAACAAGGTAATGGCTAACCAAAATGATGGCCACCCATCCTGCGACCGTGGTCTCAAACATAGTACCTCTTTAGGTGATCCACATTGGTCGGCCCTGAGAATCGGTTTTCATCTAAATCCATCAACCATGCAGCGCCTTCTGGGGTCAACTCCCTGATGAAATAAAGTCTGCTCCGATTGGGTCTGAACTTCCCTCTAGGATCATGTATCAACCGTACTCCGAATGCTCCATAATAATCTCAAAGATGATCCTCTCAAAGCAAAGTGAACGGTGATCTCATCAAGCAATCGACCAATCCTCATATTGTAAGCCGCCCAAAGATCATAAGCCAACTCTTGCCATACCAGATCAATCTCTATACTCACGGCAAAACAAGTGACAGTCTCATCAAGCAATCGACCAATCCACACATCGTAAGCCATCCAAAGATCATAAGTCAACTCTCGCCATGCCAGATCGACCCTGGGCTCAAACTCCTCACGCTCTACCTGGTCGAATCAGAGAAGGGATGTGTAAAGCTGGAAAAACCGAGGATGGAAAGGTCATGTAATGGTCTCAAGGGTAATGTTGTGCAAAGCTCACAATGGATGGATGTAGGTCAAAACAAAAGCAAGGTGTGGGAAGTGAGCAAGGTACTGCTCTGATCATAAGAAGATGTGTCATAGTCTCGAACTCTCTAGGTCAAATCTTTGATCCTAGGCTAATAGGCTCAATATCCTCCATGATAGGTTAGGCCAGAGTGATTGTGATGTGCAAATGAATAAATGTCCTAAGTCAAAAGCACAACACATCATTTGATATATGGTCCTGTGATGGCAATCTATAACTGGAAAGATGACAGAAACTCTAAGGTCATAAAGGTGTCCACTGTGAGATGGCTACAAATGTGACTAAAGAATTTCTATCAACGAACCAAAAAATGAATGAGGTGTGAATAACAACACTATCACGAGATCGATACTCAATCTAGACCAAAATATCCTTGATTCAACCTTCAACTCGAGCTCTATAAGAGAAAAAAAATAATGAATAAGGTGATCTAGGCGAATCTCCCAAAAAATGTGTGAATATGAAAACATGTCTTTCACCTTTCTATAATGAAAATATGAGCATCGAGTTGAAAATCGAACCAAGGATCAAACAAACGATGAAGTACTGAGCCCGTGATAGGTGTGTAGTGTAAAAAGATGATCAATGAACATATCCCAAAGTATCGAGTGAGTAGCAACAAAGTGAAGAGGTGTGCCGAGCCAAGAAATGAGAACGAAAGCCCTAGGGAGAAAACATGCTAAACTCATCGAGTGAAAAACACAAACTAAGGTGACAAGACGCAAGGTGATCCAACCGATACTCAAACTCATACCAATCTCTGAGCACTCTTAAATGAAGATTAAAAAGAGGGAATACCGGATCCGAGCTGTAACTAAAGAGGCTCTAAAGGCCCTCAGATGCACCCACGCATAGGGAGGGAGTCCTAATCGAAGGATCTATGGCTCAACCTACGAGGTCAAGGTGGCTCTAAATGAGTAAGGGTGGACTTTAAAAGATCCTTAGCAGAAGCGATTGTACCCTCCAACGATACGCAACCCTCTGCATGCCTCTAAAGAGACGGGGCGCTTCCATGCAAGGTGGTCATCACCTTCACACATGCACTACCTCGACATCCTAGAGGGTTTCCTATGGTGAAACCTCTCACAACTCTCCGCACTCAGTAATCGACTAAAGTCCACAGTGAGTGGTGTGGGTGCATCCGAAAACCCTATGAATACTAAAAGAAACACACTGACCACACAAATATCCTGAAATCTAGCTCTGGGCTATACAAGTCTTCAAAGTTCGGACTCCAATCAGCATCAATATGTCGACCACCTCCAAAATGCTCCCAAACATAGATATAGCCCGTCGCTAGACCCTATTCCTAATCACTAGCTCGGTCGAAGAGCAAACAAGGCAACAAGTCTCATATCAAATATGAGAGCAAGGAAAACAATATCGACCAAGACTAGGGACTTGGAAATAAGGGGATAAGTGTGTGTTCCACATAGACACACAACTCATGCAGTCGCATCAGGATGAGAAGAGTCATGCAACAGACAGTCATGCAAAACAGATATATATCATCCAAATCTACACACAAACCAATCAAGAAGAATATCTAACAAATGATAACATGCTCTATGATAAACAAGATAATATATAACTGAGAGAATCAATCATGTCAAATCAAATGATATACAATGGTGAGTCTACGAATGTGAGGTGATCAGAACGAACATGGCAAAATCAGAATGACTATGCTAAGCAAGGCAAGATGATCAATCAATATAATCAACATGTCAATGTAATTAACAAACATGGTAATGAGGCACAGAAAAATCAAAATCCCCAATCAAGATAATCAATCTCATAATCAGCATGTCAAATATCTTATACAAATATATCAATGAAGCATTAAGAAACTGACTATATTAGAATCCCCAACCAAAATAATCAACCAACATGATCAACATGTCAATGTCCCAAGTGAAAGCTCGGGAACTCTCGATGTGCAATCAAGAGATGAGTACCCACTGATCGACTCACCAAACGCCACATTTGCTTCACTTTAAGTTCAAGCTTGACCTTCTAAAAGATCCCTAGTGGAGTCGCCATTTTGTGGACCCCGCATTTCGGCTCATGCGTTTCCCACTCGATGGCGAGCTCAATTTTAATTTGAAAAATTGATTTATATTGATTAAAAAAATGACTTGGAGTCGCCACTTATTTTTGTTTTATTTTTTAAAAGGGTAAACAAAATAAGAAAGAAAAACCCTAAGTGTGACTCCTTATTTTGGAAGAGGTGGTCTGCGAAAAACCGGATCGGGTTCGGGGTCAGGTTACTTATCGGGAAGATACGGTAAAAACCGTAGCACCCTTCTAAGTCCCTAAAGTCGGGTCTCTACTAATAAAATGAAGCAATCATGACAATCAATAGGAAAATCAATAGATACTCAGATCGATTAGGCGCATATGGGAATCGAAACATGCAATAGAGAATGACCAGAATAGGAGTGGATGCGTACCTGGGCCACGAACGAACAATGCTATATCATAGAAATGGAGTCAGTGCACAATATAGAGCACGAAACATATCACATGCCTCACTAAGCAGGGATTAAAATTGTTCGAAGGAAAACTGGATTTTTGAAATTCATTTGAGAATCGGAATCTCAGCGATTATTTGAAAATTGGAGTTTTGGAGATTATTTGAAAATTGGGTTCTTAGGAATTAAATGTAAGAATGAGAATTTTAGAAATTAAATTTGAAAGAAAATTGGGATTTTGGAGTTTATTCAAAGATCAGACTTTCAGGAATTAGATGTGAGAATGAGAATTTTTAGAAATTAAATTTGAACGAGGTTGGAAACTTGAAAATGATTTGAGAGTTCAGGATTTTAAATGAGGGGATAAGTGGATGAGTGAATAAGTAAAGGAATGGAATAATAACGATGGTGAAATAATAAAGTTTAGGTAAATAATTGCGAAAGATGGAATTTTAGAGATTTGAAGATGTGAATTTTAAAATTGAAAACTTAAGAATTTATTTAGAGATGAGGTCTTTGGTATATGAATTACTGAATAAGTAAGTGAATGAGATAACATTAATAACGAGAATAATCATTAAACAGTGATATATGGACGGTGGAGTTTTTGAGATTGGAAATTAGATTTGGAAGTCAGATTCTGATGAATTAAATTTTAACGATTAGAATAAATAGATAATATGGAATAATAATGCTACTTAACGGAAACAATATTTTAAACGAATAGAAAAGGAGTAGTGGAATTTTAAGATTGAAAATTAAATTAGGACGTTGGATTTTTGAAGAGTTGGACCTTAAATGAATAAAAAGATAGGGGATAAGAATTCTAGTTAACGAAAATAACATTTAGGCGAATGATAGAATTTCTAAGGTTGAAAGTTAAATTGAGATTTTTTAAAGATTGGACTTCAAATAAATATGGGATGATGATTCTAATCGATGAAAGTGAAATTTAAACGAATTGTAGAATTTCTAGGATTGAAAAGTTAAATTAAAATATGGAAAGTTCGAAGAATTAGACTTTAAATAACTAGATAAATACGGGATTATAATTCTAATTAATGAAAATAAGGTTTAGATGAATTATAGAATTTTTAGGATTGAAAAATTAAATTAAAATATGAAATGTTCGAAGGATTAGACTTTAAATAACTAGATAGATACGGGATTATAATTCTAATTGATGAAAATAAGATTTAAATATGGAAATAAAATATGGGATGATGATTCTAATTGATGAAAATGAAATTTAAACGAATTGTAGAATTTCTAGGATTGAAAAGTTAAATTAAAACATGGAATTTTTTAAGGATTATACTTTAAAATAATTAAATAAATACGGGATTATAATTCTAATTAATGAAAATAAGATTTAGTTGAATTGTAGAGTTTTTAGGATTTAAAATATTAAATTAAAACATGGAATTTTTGAAGGATTAAACTTTAAATAACTAGATAGATACGGGATTATAATTCTAATTGATGAAAATAAGATTTAAACGAATTCTATAATTTTTAGGATTGAAAAATTAAATTAAGACATGGAATTTTTGAAGGATTGCTTGAAGATGTAAGTTTTGAAAATAGGATTTAGAAATTGGGATTTAGAAGATTTACCAAGAAATTAGGGCTTTAAAAATTAAATTACCTAAGCTGGAAACATGGAAATTACTTAAAAATTAAAGCAATCAAATGGACCAACTTAAAATGGGTGAGAAGGGTAAATAAGGTAACAACCCAGGGGCATTTTGGTCCTTCTTCCTTGGCCTTCAATTGTTGTAGCCTGGGCAGACGACTTTATTACCATAATACCCTGGGGAATGCACAGACACCTTTTTTTTTTTTTTGGTAGCACTTCTAACAGAAGAACGTGCAAGGTTTGTAGTGTTGTGTCTTGCTGCACCTCTTCGAGCACTGTGACGGGCATTGGAAGCTCTTCAGACTCCCCGGATCATAATTCCTTTGGTCGTAGTGGTGACCGCCATGGCCATGCGAAGCTAAAACAATGGTGTGAAGCATGGAAATGGCAAGAAGAGCCAAGGGAAACAGCGTAAACACCCTCGCCATGGCAATATAATGCTTCGGACAAACTCCTTCTCTGATAAGTCGAGAGCATGGGAAATGCACCCTCTTTGCTGACATGAACAATATCTAAGACTTCCACGTTTCCAGACCCCAATACCCATTTCAAGAACAGGGGAAAACAACGAAACAGAGCACAAATAACAGGAGCAAAATGGACCCGTACCAGCCTCACTCCATATATCAATCAATGAGCTCAGAAAAGAAATTAGGAATCAAGCACAGAGTGGGTGAAAGTAAGCTCAGATTCCAGAAAAAATAAATAAATTACAAGGATCCACAATATGCATGTTCAGACATCAAAAATGAAAATCCTCATGCATAGAATCTATCATAACATGGCATAAAAAACAAACAAAAAATAAATAAATGAATGAATCCGGTTTTCAGAATCCATACCTGAGTTATTCCACTTTCCTGCTCGTTTCCTCGGTATGTCTCTCTCTCAGTCCCCGTTCCTCTGTTCGGCTCTCCAAATTGTTTTCTCTTCAAAGAAAACCTCCCCACTGCTACCCGTTTTCCTCTCTTTTTCTTTTTTTTCTACCCTCCTGTTTGTGTCTTCCCCAGCAAGCCAGCCATCCTACTGCTACACGTCCCCTCCGGTGGCTATCACCAGCTAGCCCGATCACATCCATGGCCGCCCAAAGCAGCCCTCGTTTTCTGGGTGGTCAGAAAAAGTATATATATAAAAAGAAACAATCAGCTGTCTCTCATGGGGGTCTAGAGGTACACATCAGTAAGGTAGGTTCATAGTTCAATTTCATCGAGTAGGAACACGTGAAAAATGTGCATGAGTCCATAATAATATAAATTATAATTATTATATAAATATTATATCAAGTTTTGGTTAGATTCAAGATGTCACTACCTTGGTAAGAGCCCAACTAAAATTGAGTTAGAGTCGAAGAATACTTGGGTGCTTTGCTTAAGAGGAAAGTTGTTACATATGTATATATATATATATAATGCTTTGAAGTCAAAAGCTGCCATGCATTATTGCCCATTTGAAGTTGCGTTCGCTAAAGACAACTGTGTTAGGTGGCTTAATTTCAAAGCAAAATCTGAAATTAACATCCATCATTTTCAAAAACATAAATATGTCTACTAAGCATAGTTTGTTTCATTGCAAAGAAAATCTGATTTGAAGCCTCGTCTTAATTTGTTTTCATCACCATTAGAATATAAATATTTATTTTCAAATTACATAGAATCAAAATGAAATGCATTTTCAAGCTCAATGGATTATTATTCAATATCACAAATGTTATTATATATATATTTAAAAAAATTCAATATATGTATTATTGATTCATTCCAATGTTTTTGTAAAATATAATCCTCGATCTTTATGTAATTTTCAATATTTTAATTTTTGCTTGGAAAATGATGAGTCCATTGAATTAATTCTCCATTTTTTTTTCTTTTTTGACAAAATTTTAAAATCTGTATAGTTTAATAAGCTTGAACTTCGAATTCCAACCTTATATAATATCATAACTTTTACTTTTTACATGGTATATAATAAAACTTTTAGCATGTCTAATATAATAATAATAATAATAATAATAATAATAATAATAATAATATTTTACCCGTTAGGATGAATTCTTTAGACCATGGAAGTCGTCCGGCCAGAATATCTTTTTCCTGGTAACTTCCATGGAAGTCAAAATTTCAAAATTGCCCTTTCAACTTTTCTTGCCCTATAGCCTGCAGTCAATTACCGTACTTTTCTCTTTTAAAAAATATTTTACATGACTAGTCAAAAAGTTCATAATGGATTTTTTCTTTCACCCATGTTTTTAAGTTTCGGCGAACCAACATGTCATATTATTTTAGCTTTTGTTTTTTAATTTCATTTTTTTCACTTTTTCACCTTTTGATTTTAATTATTTATAAACATTTTAAACATAAAATAATAATAATATGTCATAAATAACTAATAAAAAATTAATATAAAAATAAATACATAATGAACAATTTTAGTTTTTTATTTATTTGTATATAACTTGATTGTGGATTTTTTTTATATTAAAATGTTTAATATTTTAATTAAAAAAATATAAAAAATTGATTGTGGTTTTTAACATTTTGATTTGTTAAAATTTTTAATTATTTATTATATAAAATATATTTTCTACAAAAAAAATTGCATTTATTTATTTATTAATTTTATTAAAAATTAATTACATACTAGAATTGCATCAATCCATACAATCCTTGGTAGAAGAATGTACTACTCTTCTTTAATTTATGGAAAGGCATGTTACTGCTCATCAAGTCCTTGACATATTATGTAATGATAAAATAATGTGAATTTTGTTATTATAAAATAATACTGATAGAGACAACCCTTGGGAAAAGGTAGCCTTGCAGAGAAATCTCGGTCTTTCCACCACCTGATAAAATACATTAATCCACATAAAAGACCTAGTAAATTTTTAATTTGAATTTAAGTGCAAGAATGATTTGAGAACTAACCTCGATATATTACTCAGCTCTTTCTTATACAGTGACTGCAGTAGGTTGAAATCTAACTTTGCAAACTTTAGTAAAGCTTTACTATGTGAAGCTTCATCTTGGTAGATAGACATGCATGAAAGGCCTTGCCTCTAGCCTCTCCAAGCCTTTCCCAATGGGCTGGTCTAGGGCATGAGTTTCTTGTGCTGCAAGAGGGTATCCTAAATGTTCTACCATAGACTTGAGGTGAGTGGTGGTGAAAGCAAGTGCCTCATTTAGTGTATCTTCTTCCCAAAGCTGAGATGTGCACAGCTTCATACAAGCCTAGTTGGCCACAAGCATCATTGATCATCACATATTCTTTGAACCTTCCCTTTTCTTGTTGAATACATCTGCAATCATCACCCAAACATAGACTGTTACATGTGAGCTTTGAAGAGAGTTTAAATTGCATAGGATCACATGTTAACATTTAAGCATGCATTTAATAGCAAAAATTCATTCGATTACCTTGGTTCATGTCATGAGAAGCCATTTCTTTTCCCTCTGATATCCAATAAGCTGCTTTCCGGATGCGTGATGGTCCGAGAATGAGGAATTAATGAGCTCTTCCCTTCCTCCCCAAAAATTCAGTCCAAAGTGAAGTGTGTGTGTGTTTGCCGAAAGTACTCTCCAAAGAGAAGAAAAGAGGATAATCACTCAAATGCACACACGTCTCTTTATATATATATATATAAATAAATTCATATATATATTACACATTACACACTTTAGTTAGACGACTTGACTTAATGGGTCAGTCAAGTGAATTAGGGTGAACCCATAAAAAATCAAGCAACAATAAATGTCCAGTCCCATTATAAACCACAATGCAAAAAATAAATTAACACTGATTTATGATATTATCAAATTGATTATGTAAGTCCACACATAAAAATTCCAACAAGCTTTGTTATATAACACATGATATTCATGAGGCTTACCACAGGAAATATTGAAGCCTTGTTGTCTTAGTAGTCGAAATCAAAGTGCAACGTTATAGAGATCATCATTTATATCATCAATCTCATGATAGTTATCATAAGTATGTTGTAATGCTTCTTCTATCTCCTTTTCAAAGTGGTATGCCACCCCCAGCCGTTGAACTGCATCGATGAACTTGAGCTGTTGGGAAGGGTTACTAGCTGCAGCTATTAGCTCTCTTCTCACTTCCTGCTTCAGATCTTCCAACTGCTGCTCTTCATGGGCCAGAGTTATCTGTACCAATAAATTGCAAGAAAAAAAAAAAGAAAATCTTTAGATGGTTAAGATCTTGTTATGCAAACTACAGATATCACAAAATCACCTTCATCATCAGGTGTGTTGGTCATGATGAAACGATTGCCCCAAATGCTAGGGTGATAATTTGGAGTCGGGAGATTTGTCTCTGGATTAGCATTTGGGGCCGAGTGATCAGTAGACATGTTGCTGGTAACAAGAACTGTACCTCACTCAAGCACTTGATTGGTAAGTATATATGAATAAGATAGCTTGGAATCTTCAGTATTGATGGGATGGTTCATTAGAATTATTGAAATCCAAGACGTGGGAAAGCAGACTGAATGGCTGGAAGGGAAAGCAGATGTGGAACATTATTGAGATTACTTTGAATTTCATTAAAACTTATTAAATTGTTATTAATTATGGCCAACAACAAAATAAAAAATATTAAAAATATAATTAAAACTAAAAAAAAAAATAAACTTAAACACTAAGGTAGTGTTTGTTTTTTTGGCTTTTAGTTGAAAACCATTTAGTTTTAGAATTTAAGTTGTTTGTTTTTTTACTTTTTCATGACTTATTATAAACTTTTTACTAAATAGAAAAAGTCAAAATATGTGACTTTTTCTAAATAGAAAAAATAACACAATGGTTTTTTTTTACTTTTTACTTAATAGAAATAAAATACTACAAAAACAAACAATCTAATATTTAATACTATTAAGTATTAAGGTTCTATTTAGAATTAAGTAAAAAAACAAACACCACTTAAATACATATATCGATATTGTTAACTATATATAAAGGAATCAAGGGGCCGTATTCATAGGTTTCCCTAAAACATGTGTGAAAAATAATGATATTGTTGTACATATTTATTAAAAGAACCAAATGAAAACCTTCATGGATTTCAGGAATGCTATATTCAACTCTTGCCGAATGAATATCCATTTCCAAAGGCTATAAAAACCTCTAAGAGACTTTTTTTATGCAACGTTTGATCTCAGGAAAGTTCTAAAAAAAAAAAAAAGGAAAATATTCTCAATAAAAATTAAAGTATGAAAGAAAATGAATTATAATTAAAAAATTTAGAAATTTATATAGTTTCAAATTATTTAGTCATTATATAAAAGAGTTAAAATAGTTAAAACATTCTAAAAGTGACATAAAAATAATCCATTAACTTTATATATTTATATATTTACATTTTTTTATTTTTTCTTTCGTTCTATTTTCCCTTATTATTTTCTTTTCTTTTCTTTGTATTTCTCTGTAAGTTTTTCAAGAATGAAACATAGGTTAAGTGTTGATACTTCAAGAACATATATAATTTTTAAGGGTGAATGGATAAAATTTTTAAATATAAGTCCCTTAGTTCTCAAGTTTATTCATATCTTGTACCGCACAACCACCTCGAAGTGAGTGAATAAATAGTCTTCTTGACTTCAACCCAATGTATGCCAATTTTTAGTTTGTATATGTTCTTTGATTAGGATATAAAAAATAAATTAAAACAAAGAATCATTTGGAAATACATGAGATTACATGGAAAATCACTCACAAAACCTCTTGAGACTATGATATAAAAGCCACAAGGTCAAAGACCATAAATTTAAAATCCTCTAAATTTGAAGGATAATCTATCAATTATTATTCTTAGAGACTTATATCCCAAACATGTTCCTTATGCAAAAGCACCATTCTTCTTAGTGGATTCCTCAATACCTTGAGAGGACGCGATCTTCCATCACAAACTCAACGGACAAATTTAAAATGCTTTGAAAGTTTTTTATTGAACACAAAGGATAATGACTTAAGTTTAGGGGGTGATATTTGAAAACTCTCTAAGAACTAAGAGATATTTATATTAGAGAAATCCTAGTGGGCTTGGTTCAATTTAGAAATGATATTTTACCAAAAAAAAAAAAAAAATTAGAAATGAAAGATTTTATTTTTTAAACTTTAAAAATATTTTTTAAATTAAAAGAGATTTGAAAGATTTTCCATTTTAAATTCTGAATTTAAATTCATTTTCAAATTTTTATTTTCAATTTCCATGTGAAAACTTATGCCTTTTGGGTCATTTTTATCAATCAATTTGGCTATACTTATTTGTTTAATCTCAAGTTAATTATGCAAAAAACTTGAATGTTGAAAATGAGTGTAAATCACAAAAAAAAAAAAAAAAAAAAAAAACAAAATCCTAAACCAAATTAATGGAGTAAATTTGCATTTTTTTTTTTTTTTTTTTTTTTTCTTTTTAACCAAATTCTCAAAAGAAAAAAAATATAGTATTAAAAAAGTCCTTGTTGATTCCAATTAGGGATGCCAAGAGTTATGAGTTAACAAAATTCTCAAAAATAAATAAATAAATAATCTAAAATACAATTTTATTATTTGTTCAAACTTTTAGTTAAGCTTTTATTGAACTCTAAATAAAAAAATGAATTTATAGACATAATAAATAAAAAAGGAGTCATAATCATAATTAGTATACTACTTCATTTTCATTCATTCTTTTTATTTTCAAAAATTTATTTTTGAAACAATAAACACAAAAACATGTTCTCATTTTTTTTTCTCCAAAAATAAAATAATTAATTTTTGAAAAAATGAACCTGTAGACCCCTTTAAAAACAGGGGAGAGGCCTTCTTTTGGGTGGGGAAAGAGCTGGGACGGTCTTGGAGATGAATGAGCTGCATGGGACATGTGGCAGAGTGGGTAACCATCGCCACGGTGGTGGTTGGAGCAAGAGATGATGGATGGAGACTTGCTGAGCTGGGAACAGTGGAGCAGACAATGGCTTGCGGGAGAAGAAAAATAAAAAAAATAAAAAAAAAAACAGGGGAAGGAGACATATTTTTTTGGAGGTGGCAGAGAGCTTTGAGGGGGAGGGTTTTTTTTTTTTTTTTTTTTTTTTTTCCCCGGAGAGGACTTGAGAGTGAACCAGGGGAGGAGCCTCAGAATGAATGAATGGAGCAGTGAGGAAGGAGAGCAGAGATCAAAAAGAGAAGTTCACGGAGAGAAGGCTAGAGAGAAGCTTTGTTTGAGAAGAGAACCTCCCAGGTATGAACACTCTGTATTTTTCATTTTTCTTCTTCCTTACTTTTTACTTTATCTGCATTTCTTATTGTTTCTGGCTCACACCCGTTGCTTAAACATGGGTATTATTGGTTATATGTTCATTTCTATTGTCTCTCTAGATTGTTGTGCTCTGCCTAGATGAAGCATGTTGCTCTTTCTGTGGTCTTGTTTAAGTGTGGCTTAGCTTTATTTTAGCTGCCTAGTGATATGCTCAGATTAATGTTTTTGGTCTTGTGCCCACCTAAGTTCCTTATTTGCTCATGAACTCATTGATGTCAATATGGGATGAGACCTATTTTTGTGATTCTTGGGTTTGTGTGATGCCCTGTTTTTGGGATGTTCCTTTGTTGTGGTTTTCCTTTACCCTTGGCTCTCATTCAAATCTAGGGACCATATGGAAAGAAAGCCAGGTCCGGTTATGAACTCCTGCATAAGTATATGCCCTAAAGCTGAAGCGTGTTGTCAGAGAACAAAGTTCTCCTTCTCTTGATTCGGTACCATCAATTGGGAAGCCATGGACGCATCAACGGCAGAAAAGCGCAATGAGGAAATCTTGTTTAGTCTTGGTTAAAAAAATAAAATAAAAAAGAAGAGGAAAGTTGAAATGCAGAGATATGGTTATTTGAAGGAGATATGGTTATTTGAAGCAAAACTGCATAGAGGGTATGTTGTAATGGGATTGCATACGGCTCTAATTCTTTTTTGCTTTTTTAGGCTCATCTTTAGGGCCACTTGTTGGGCTTGAAAGTTGCTGAATTGAGGTAGCTATACAAGAGCTTCTTTTGGCAAGTTTTGAATCCAAGTATTAATGTTAAGTTGAAGACAGTTAAGTTTGATTCACAATTGGAAAGTTGTGAAAAATATCCCTTGGCCATGAGATCTCCTTTTGAATATTTCCTTTTTGATGCATATTGTTATATTGCATGTGAAAAATATTGCAAGTGCTTCCAAAGTTACTAATTTTGGATTTTCTTATGGAAAATAAATTTTCATGAGCAAGTTATTTCTAAATCAAGTTTTATTCAAAATTAGAAGGGTGCTACTATTAAGGAATTTTTACATGGAATGATTTTTTGTAAAAAAAAATAAAAATTGTGAGAGAATCTAGTTTCCTTTTCTGAAAATCCTTAAAAGTTCTTTTATTTTTATTTTTATTTATTTATTTATTTTTCAGGATGTAAGTTTCTAAATTAAGGGGAGATTCTCTTATTTTAAAATCTATATACTATTTGATATTCCTTATAAGCACAAGTATTCCAATTTAAGGAATAAGTAAAGCTTTTGAAAATTTTCATGATAGATAATTTATTTTAAGAAGGTCACCAAAATTATTGAAAGTTTCTTAGGAAAATTGTATGAAACTCTTAGTAATTTTAATGGATATAAATTTTCTTGAAAATTATATTCCATAGCATCTTATTTACTTAATTTTGAAATAGTATAGATTAAGAAAATAAAACTTGTGAAAATAAATTAGAGAGCGAAGTTTCCTTTTCTAAATTATTCCAAAGGATTCTAAATTATTTTCTTTAAAATTATTTTGATAAGAATCCTCACAGTTCCCTTTTGGATGAAGTGCTCTTTAGTTTTTATTTTTCAAGTTTTTGGAAACTTTTTTATCACACTAATCCTTAATTTGGACAATAAATATTTGTTTTTGGAAATTTTCAAGATGAATACTTTATCATTAAAGGAATTACTAAAAGTTTAGTTTTTGGTAATTTTAATGAAATAAATTATTATGAAAATTAGTTTTTAGATTTAAGAATATTTATTAAATTGGAAAGGGGTAGGGAGAAGGAAATTAAATTTATAAGGAATTTTGAATATGAGAGCTAAAGTTCCTTTTTAATTTTATTCTTAAGAATTTGAAATATTTTTCTTAAATTTATTTTTGAGAATCCTTGAAGAATTAAATGTTTCATAATTGGATAAGGTGGTCTCAATTTGTCATTAAATGTTATTACCAAAAGGATATTTAGTAATTTGATGGAAATAAATTTCTTCGAAAATATTTCATAGACAAAATATTTATTAATTGTAATTGTGTGAAGAAGGAGATTTTTTTTTTTTTTAATGAAAAATAGATTTTAAAATTTGAGAGTGGACATTTTATCAAAATTCATTTTTGGATAAAATACTCTCATTGAAATTTTAAAGAGGATAGGCAATTACTAATGTTTTAAAAGCTCTAATTTCAAAAGATTAAGTGGAAGAGGGCTATAGGCAAGCCCATAGCTTCCAAGATCGAGCCCATCTTGATTTTGGGTACATCGCCATCCTAAAAAGGGGATGACCCAAGGAATTAAGGGATACGAACTATCCTTTATGGATGAGACTATATATGTTTGTGGTGAGAGCGGTCAATCCTAAAGATGAAACTCTTCACTTGTTAACATTTATGTCAAGGATCTTTGTTACACACTTAACTTAGACATGAAGAGGTAGAATCACTTCAAGTAGTACCAATTGCATGGGTTAAGGGCTAAACAAGAAAGGTATGTTGATCAATGCCTTAGGATAACTTTCAAAGTTTAAGGCAAGTTTATCAAATAAATAGGGTCTCTATCTTAGTAATAAGAGTCATGACCTGCTTAAAGTAGGCTTGATTCTTATGATACTAGGACACCTTGCAAAAGGACATGTAGTTTCAAAGTACTACATTTTTGCTAAATTAATTACTGACTTGCCTTGAATGCTCAGTTCCTTTTATTAATGCATGAAATTGTTATATTTATTACTGGTATCATATCTTTAACTAGTCACCTCTTATTTCATGTTTAAATTGGACCTAGTTATACAATGAAAATATCTCGATATAGTATTAATTGGATAGAAACTGATTTAGGTAGAGTTTGTTATTTCCATGAACATGGTCATACTGGTGAAGTTCAGCTTGGGGTTGAAGTCATGGAGATTGTTATTTCCTAGTCCAAAAGCTTGAGGAGTACGTGCGCATGATGGTATCATTGACGGCCAGGAGCGAAGGCCTAGTAGTGATCACAAGACATGTTTTGTTTGGCTACTTCAACCGGAATCCAATTGGAGATGTTGTTTACTGAGAAACCACAAGTATTTCATTCCTGATATTTTGGGCTCTTTGAAAGAGGTTGAGCCCAACTATGATTGGGTCCGCGTGCATGATTCCAGTTTGCATGGCCACCTTTCTTGGCCCATTTCCAAAGCCCACAATCCTTAAAAATTGATTTTCAAAAATCTAGTTTCCAAATAATTTAACTCTCTAATCTTTCATCTTTAAAATTTTTAGGTCCTAAATTCCATTTCTCAATATTCATATTTATTTATTTAATAATTATTATTTTCGTTATTATTACTATTCTATCTATTTCAAAATTCCACTTTTAAACAATTTTTTAAAATTCTGGTTTTCAAATTTAGTTTCTCATTTAAAAAAAAAGCCCAATATTCATATTCATTTATTTAATTATCATTTTTGTTTTCATTATTATTCTTTTCATTCATTTTCCGAAAACCCAATTATTTTGCTCTGCCTTCAAATCACATCCCCAAATGGGCTCAGCCAAACACCAGAGTAGAGTAACTCAAAGATTAAACCCCCAAAATAAAAAAGGGAAATGTTCAGACAATCCAAACCAGCAAACTCAAATCTAGCTCACTCTTACCTGTCCATCTCAAGCAGCATCCTCAAACCCCAGTTGCAGTATCCGCAAAAACCCCTTTTATCAAATCAACCCGAATTTGCAGTAAAACCCCGCTAGTCTTCAAAATTTTAGAAACCAAACATATGGAAATAGAAATAGATTATAGGTGGTGTTTATGTCTTTATTCATTTATTATATATTATTTTTCTTTTTTCGGCTTCTAAATTTAATTTCTGATTTCAAAAATTCTATTTTTCACGTTTACTTATTTAATTATTATTTTTGTTATTATTATTATCATCCTATTTATTTATTTATTTTAAAATTCCATCTTTTAACTATTCTTCAAAATTCCAACTCCCAAATTTAATTTATGATTTTAAAAATTCCACTATTCACATTCATTTATTTAATTATTATTTTCATTATTATTATTATCATACCATTTATTTATTTATTTTAAAATTTCATCTTTAAACAATAACAATTTTTCAAAATTCTAAATTTAATTTCTAATTTCAAAAATTCCAATATTCACGTTTATTTACTTAATCATTATTCTCATTATTATTATTATTATTATTATTATTCTATTTATTTATTTATTTATTTTAAAATTCCATCTTTAAACAATTTTTTCAAAATTCTGACTTTCAAATTTAATTTCCAATTTAAAAATTTTCAATATTGACGTTCATTTATTTAATCATTATTATTTTTCGCTATTATTATTATTATTCTATTTATTTATTTATTTATTTTAAAATTCCATTTTTAAACATTTTTTTTCAAAATTCCAATTTCCAAAATTCTAATTTCTTTCTAATTTAATTTTCAAAATTCCAATTCTTAAATTTAATTTCCAATATTCCAATTTTCAAATAATTTTCGAAACTCCAATTTTCAAATAAATTTCAAAAATCTAATTTTCTCTCAATCAATCTTAATTTTATTATGGTTTTCAAATAACTTTATGTTTCTCTTTATTTTGCATAAGTAAGAACAAATTTTTCATAATTTTGAAATAATGAAATTTGTCAAATCGATTCATGCAAGATAAATTGGGCTTTGATGGAGTCTCGACATCCAAGTTTTAAAAATAAATTTGAGTGAAGTGTGGAGTGCTATCTAATGACTATTTTTACCCTATTTAGTGATGCATGTGTATTATATTTTATATTTATTTATTATGCATTAACCCTATTTCTTGATAGCGCATTGTGGCTCGTAGCCCAAGTACGCATTCACTCCCATTTTGGTCATTCTCTATGCACGTTCTGATTCCGATATGTGCATGATCGATTTGAGTATCCATTGATTTTCTTATTGATTGTCACATCAGTTTCATTTTATAGATCCGATTTTACGGACTTAGAGGGTGTTGCGATCTTTACTGTACCTTTCTGATAAGTAATCTGACCCCTAAGCCCGATTCGGTTTTTCATGAACCATCTTTTCTAAAATAAGGAGTCATACTTAGGGTTTTCTTTCTTATTTTGTTTACCCTTTTTAAAAATAAAACAAAAATAAATGGCGACTTCAAATCATGTTCTTAATAAATAAAAATCATTTTCAAATAAAAAACGAGTTCGCCATCGAATGGAACTCATCGATCCAAAATGTAGGGGTCCACATAACCAAATCTTATCTTCTTTAGAAATATTATAGTCAAATATTTACTCACCTTAACAAATGATAGAAGAAATATAGTTGCCAAATCTTAATTTCTTTACAAATGGTATAACAAATATTTACGACTTTAACAATTGATAGTAGAACAAATCTTAATTTCTTTACAAATGGTATAGCAAATATTTACCGACTTTTAACAAATGATAGTAGAAACATATTTGACCAAATATTATATACTCAATCTCTTTTAAATTATTATAAGCAACCACTCAAATATTTTGCATTTCATATAAAATATATATATATATAAAATAAATTATTAAAATAAGGACCGAGGAATGCGACAACAACGATGAGAAGAGTCAATACAATGTACGTGAAAAAAGGGAAATTTAAACAAGTCAAACTAAAACTTTAAGCCCCAAAACAACTCCAACATATCCACACTCAGTAATACAAAGCAAGGCCATTTGCAAAACACTTACCCTTTTTTTCATATTAACATCCAAAACCCACAACATCACCCCACATCCCTTTCTATATATAGAAGAACACTGAAGGCCGTTATTCAATGGTGATGGTCCCCCACTCCAAACCAACGTCCAACACAGGTGTACTTCCTTCCAAACTTTATTGTCTCTTTATAAAATAGACTTGCTCATTTAAATAATTATTATTGGTTCAAATTCAGTTCTAGTATTAATAAAATGGAATTGGATTTTCATACTAATTAAATAAAATTGTAAAAGTCTTATTTTCAATAAAAACTAAAAAAAAAAAATCATTTTTTTTTTGTGAATAAAATTGGATCTGAATATTTATTTTTTGTTAATAAATTTGTACAAATATTTTTTAAAGTAATTTGTAAATATTTTTCAAAAAATAAATTTGTAAAAAGATTCTCTTGCACATAAGATGAGATTTGGATACTTTCTTTTAAAATAAAATTGTAAAAATCATGTTGTAACAAAAATTATAAAAGTATTCACTTCTGCATAAAAATAAAAAAGGAATGTTTAGTATATGTATCACTTTTTGGCAAGGAAAATTATCATGACCAATCAGACCGGGTGCCATTTGTGATGAAAACCAAGCAGCACAACGACGTGATGTTAGGATAGAGCCCTTAAAAGCATGACATGTTGTAATAAGTTTGGAATTTATTAGTTATTTAATGATGTTCTAGTTTCACTCTTACCTATCCTTATTACATGTATTATACTTTATGAGCATTCTTACCTACGTATTTTGCATTGTACGTGACTTAGGTGTATTAGGAGTTGCACATATGATCTAAGTCATGAGTTCCTTACAAATTGATGACTTGTTCACAATGGGTTCATGGGCCTAGGCAATCCATTAGAGACTGTAGTGAACCACCTCCTAATTGGAGGGATAACTAGTCTTGGCTATTGGGATGAGTTTCCCATGGTGAGTGCACTAGTGTGTAGGTTGCACATTAGACAGGACCTATGGTGAGTTATGACTTAAGGCTATCAAGTAGTCATGACTCCACTAAGATGTTTCATTGTGTTATCTCTCAACCTTGAGAGAGTAATAAGCTTATGCTGAAGTTAGTAGTGGCTTTGACCTACGGGTGAGAATGTAAGTTGATCATATATTCCCTATGGATTGGGTCATTGTTGATGAAAGCCAATAGCAATAGGTATTCTCAATAGGTATATAGAGGCACCATGATATCTCTTAGGATTAAGATAGTGTGTCCCCTTGGGTGATCCTAAGGAGATGTGTTCATGGTAACTATGGCCATAGTACACTACAAGAAAAAAAGGGAATAATGACGCTTTTTAAGTGTCAAGGAAGGCAAAAGATGACGCTTCCCTCAAGCGTCATCTCCTAGCTTGTCATTATAGGTTTCAATCAACAATGACACTTCTAAGGAGCGCCATCTTTGATTTTATGTTTTCTATGACACTTCTTACAAGTGTCGTCTTTGATTAATATTAACAATGACACTTCTAAAAGCGTCATCTCTAAGTGTTTTCTATTAAAGAATTTTTACAAAATTATCAATCTTGACACTTATAGAAGCATCATCTTTGACTTATTTTAACAATGACACCTAAAAACGTCATTTTTGAACATGTTCTAATAAAAAATGATTTTATTTTTTTATTAAAATAATAATTTCCTATAATTAAATTAAAAGAAAAAACAATTTTACACCATAAAATTGAATACAACTTTACCAATTAAAATTTCCAAAAACTAATATACAATTACCTAATCTAAGCAATTAATATAACTACTTATATAATGATTACCCACAAATTGTTGGACTATAATTTACAATTCTTTTAATATAAGAACAAAAGCTAAGGAAAAAAACCATTAAAATAAACCATAATATGCAAAAACCTAATTCAACCTCCTAATGAGTTCAATCACGTAATCTTCATGATTTTTGGAATCACTTTCTTCAACGTGACAATTTTTCTTCTTTTGACACCTTGAATATCATATTGATTTCATTTGCAACCTGTAAACAAAAGAAGAAAAAAAAAACCCTTTAAATTATACATATAACAACCAATAAACATTATTGAAACTATGACCTTCATAGAATTAATTTAGACTACTCAAGCTTGCTCACTAACCTAAACTTTAAAGTTAAAAATAAAAATAAAATAAATAAATAATTTTCATTGTTGTACCATATTATGCTTCCACTTGGTTTACTTTGGTAATATTCTAAAAGTACAAAATTATTGAATAAACATTTAAGTCAATTCCTAAGATTTATGTTTTTCTAATTTACTACAACCTGGATTATCATTCTTTAACACAGAGAATTATTTTAATAATGGAAAAAAAATGTGTGAAAAGGAAGAGAGGTCCTTGAGCTCCTAAAATTAGGAGTATCTCAACTTCAATGAACTTTAAGAAATGGTTGATTGGAAATTCTAATAGATGGAAATACACTCCACAAAAAGCATTGAAAAGCTAAACTTAGAAAGAAAATAACATTACCTTAACATTTATACTAATAAGTGGATGGATCAAAATACATATTGTTCCATGGAAAAAATAAAAGTACTAGAGTTATGCTATACAATCATCATGAGATTATACTATAAGAGACATGATTTTAAAAACATTAAAAAGTTCATAAGATAATTAAGTTGATGAAAAAGTAAGTCATATATGAGAACTATGAAAATTAATATATAATTAAATAGCTTATAAGACTATATGTATGATATAGAAAATCTTATCTTGAAAGTAATATAGAAAAACAATTTTCATTCTATAATGTGAACAAAAATTTATACTTCAAAGAGTTGAGAATAAAAAAAACAAATAAAATTTTAGAAGACATCCTTAGCAAAGAAAAAGGGTAAAACATAATAAGATATTGAGATCTTCTTGTCTCTATAATACAACTATCTTTGATGTTTACAATATATTGGAAAATTTGAGATGTAAATAAAATAACTCAATACTAAATACTAAAAAATTAGCCCACTCATCTTAGCTGTTACATGCATTTTTTATGCAACCTGGATGTCAATTCACTCCATTAGTGGGTTCATGTTTTGAATTTGAAGACCATGACACTATTATTTATTTATTTATTTGAGTAGATTTTCTTTTCCTTTAAAAAATAAAAAATAAAAAATAAAATAAGAATAAGATCCCACGTAGCACCATTTAATTGATTAACAAGTTAATAACTACTTCAACACTGATCAAAGATATAAAATAAAATAGCACCTTAATAAAATAATAAGAGGCTACTTTTGCTAGAGGGTTGTTGAACTTGTACAATGATGGAAAAAACAGAAAAAAAAATTTAAGAGGCTTGTTTGAATAATAAAAATAAGAGACTGGATTGGATAATAGAAATTTTTGTGTGGACAAAAAAGATTCATTGGTCAAGAATCAATTCAAGCATCTCTGAAAAGTCTACCCAACCATTTGATAGGATTATGCGAGCAGCTACAAGGATAATGCAAATATAGGCAAGCTATTGTTATTTAACAAGCCCCCAAACAAATAGGACCATGAATTCTAAACCTTTGAATCTCCTAAATCCAAGAGCTTCCCTGCAGCCACTTTGTGCTTCTAATTTTATCCAACAACCATTCAGATAAAATAAAACACAATATGTGAGCAGCTACAAGGATTATGCAAATATAGGCAAGAATATTGTTATCTAACAAACAGATAGCACAATTGGTCTTCTCATATTTCCTAGTTCTTGAAGCTCGCAAATCTAAAAACTAAGCCTACTCTATACAAATAACACTCTTAAGGAACAGGTTAAAAATTGGGTAGCCTAATTTAATTTGATACTAGTTTATACAAGCAGTAGAGCTAGAAAATAATATGTTGGGCCTGATCCCAAGTATTTGGCAACAATGCAAATTCTGTTCAACTTTATCCTTGCCAATGGAATTTCTAAGCGCTAAGCATCATATAGTAAATATTTTAAACCAACTCTAAACAAAATCAAATTCTAAACCAAATTATAGAATTTTCTATGTTAAATTTTATAATTTGACAATACAAACAATGCACACAATAATGATCTAAACTTAAACTAATATTAAGCTTCCACAAATAGGATATATCATTAATCAATTCCATAAATAAGGTTATGGAAAGGACCACACAATAGATTCATAATAAAACCTACTTTTTGACAAATGCTCTGTAATCGGATCATGCTCACGAAAAAGTTATCATCATCTAGCATTATATTTCTTTAACATTAACTCAAACAAATTCATCAAATGAGAAAACAGAAAGAGAAAGTATAATCTAACAAACATTGTAACACGATCATCATAAATTTTTCTTCTAATTACGGTTTTAACAACCCATGTTCCACGCCACTTGACTTTTTCAGATTCACCAAATAGACCCTGGCAAGTAACAAAAATAGAAATCTCTATATAATTGCTTCACATGGAGAAAATGATTGGAAATAGCTTCAGAATGAATGCATAAAACGAATAGATAAATAATCCAAAACAACAGTCCTTAATTTAGCATTAAATAACAAATACATCATGAGATTTTGGTTGGTAAACTATTCAAGGAATGAAAAGATGACCAGAGTCTATACAAAAATATTTTTGGTAGGTCACCTCCTGTCCAAAAATATTGTATGGCGCTTAATTATTGCACAAAGCCAAAATCATTAACATAAAATAAAGTTTTAGGATAACTTATTGTGTTCCTTAATTTAAATGGTAGACCAAGCCAAACAATTATAGCACTATGACTGTTCTTTTACTAGGCCAAGACTATCACAAGACCAAGCCAACAATTATAACAATAAACTATCACTAAACATATCACAGATGGAAGTTATTTTACCTTTTTTTTTTAGCATTAATGGAAGGATTTTAACCCTGTATATTGTGATCATTGTGCTCTTGATACATATTTCATAATCTTTTTATATGACAACTTCTTAAATATTTTTTGCAACCAGTAGGACAATCAGACAGTAAAACTCCCCTAACATACTCTACCAAGTTACAAAATGGTTGTTCAAAGAGTTCAAATATAGAAATATTTTGTAGCAGTTAAATATTTTCATTCCATATTCTTGACTGGGAAGTAGCAATTAAATATTTCCACACAATATTCTTGACCAGGAAGTACACTTGAGTAACAAGATCCCAAATCCTCTAGCACATTAAACAAGTAAAAAGCCTCTATTAGCTAGTGATTGCAATCTATGTTAGAAGTAAAACTTGTGAGATTATTTAAATTCAGGAAAAAAAAAGAGGAAGAAAAAAGGAGAAAAAGAAAATAAATTAAGGTTTAGGTTTGTGTAACTTGATTTCCCTGTACTTTCCAATCTATCTATATTACCAAGGGGTATTCTATCTTACCTCTTATTTTGCCCTTAAGACCCATTTCTTTACCTACCTCACCAAACCCATACATCACCTTAAATTTTTGAAAACTCATAAAACCCCCTCTCAAATGCTCACCTTCTTCCACATCTTCCTCATCTCAAAGACTCATCATTTTCTGTCATTTTCCTCATTCCATTTGAAATCCCTCTCCTTCCAACCCACAAAGCTCATAGAAATCATGAAAGGACTTTTCCATTGAATCTTTTCTAAAATCATATTAGAATACTATTAACACCAAAAACATGCATGGTTCATAGCTTTAATTCCTTAAAGCAACATTTCTCAATGCTCATATGCAAGCTCGTGATCAACTAATACTATTATTGTAGTACACATTTAAAATTGGACAAGGAAAAAAAAGACAATTTATTATAAAAATACCACTACCGAACAGAGAATCCATATATTTGTTTCCTAAACAAAATACGGAAGATAAATAAAACAAAAACGAAAGGCAACAAATATATATAATGGAGAAATTGACATTTCATAAACGGAAGCAATGACAACCTTGGGAAAAATAAAATTAACAGAGCAAACACAGAAACCAGAAACAAATGTTAAAAACCATCAACCAAAATTCAATGAATGAAAGAAAAAAGTGGAAGAGGTTCAATTGTAACCTTAATAAAGTTACTGTAACTCAATAGATATGGAATAAATATTATACACATGTAGACTTACCTCATAGATGAGGTGCCACAGATTCCTATTTTTACAATCCTCATGATTCCTTGAAATAAAAAATACATTGCAATCCTCATGATTCCTTGAATTTTCAGTTTTTTTTTTTTTTTTTTGCCATCAAAACCCACTAATGGAAGTCATTTATGCTTCTAGGCACCATCTAGTTGGATCATTTCTCAAACTTTCCCTTTGCGGTATTTTAATTTTCATTAACAACATCTAGTTTTTTTTTCTTTTCTCTAATCTAAGTTGCGAATGGATAACTCTCCAATAAGTTGCCATATAGATGGTGGATTAGACTTCTCAAAATCAAAAGTCCCACAAAATGATTTTGATGAATTTTCATTATCCTTTAAAAATTCTCCATGCTAGACAAACATCTAAGTATCCAAAATGATAATTTTCATTAAAGTGAAAACTTGAATTCAAGAACTGAAAAACCTATAAGACTGAACTTCAAATCCTGGAGTTCAAAATTCTAAATGTCCAAATCTAATAACCAAAGCCTTATCAAATCTCTAAAGAACTAGAAAATTTTAGGAAAAAGGAAAACTCTTATACTCATAAAGGAGAAAAAAAAAAAAAAACCCATGCCACCGGTATAGAGCAACAACAAATGATTAAAAATCTAAAAGTCTAACACTAGAACAATAAATTGATAGAAACTTAGGATTAATTTTGCTAAATGATTCCTTAATTTGTAAATTTTAATAAACTTAATACCAAAAACAGAAACATTTTAACAAACACATTAGAAATCTAACTTTCACCTAATTGAGAGCTATGGCCCTACTAAAAAACCCACCAATCTATAAAGAA
Organism: Vitis amurensis; assembly: GCA_037355405.1. NCBI lineage: Eukaryota > Viridiplantae > Streptophyta > Magnoliopsida > Vitales > Vitaceae > Vitis > Vitis amurensis. The sequence continues at coordinate 41,182,746 of CM074693.1, read as the reverse complement.
CCCAGTTCACCAAAATCTCTCCCATCCCTGAACCAGCAGCCTCATTTCCCTACGATCAACATCCTCACTGTAGGACCCATAAATGAGAACAACCCATTGTGTAAAACTGTCTCATATTAGAATCATCAACCCCATTTGTGATCCACACAAAAAATCAAGTTCTACCATTACATTAGAAAAATAATCCACAATCCTAACCTTTAGCGTACCAATAAAACATAAATATCCAATCCTACAAATTAAATAAATCAAATTCCAATATTAAATCACAAGCACATTAAAAACTAAAAGAAAAGAAGCATACAAAACAAACAATAAGAACTAGAAACTAAAATTTGCACCTGAGGATGAGCTAAAATTTGTTCCAAGCCCTTATCATGCATACTCGTAGGTTAGATAATAATAGATGGTGAGGAACAAAGTTTTACATGGAAATTACGAGAGGATGAGGTATTCAAATGTCAAATAAGGTGGGGGTTGAAGAAAATGAAGGGAAATTACCATAAAGACCTGATAGTTGATATCTATAAGCAATAGAGGCTTCTATCTCTCTAGTGCGAAATCACAAAGGCTGTGACACCATCAAAAAAGAATTATAGAAGCTTTAATTCCAGACAAAGCATGAGAAAAAATAAACCCTAAAGAGAGGGATTTACCTGTGTTGATTATTTGAAGAAGTTCCCAAAATCTTGGTGATGGTAGGTCAATTAGGGCCTCTCGATAGTGGAGTTCATCTATGAAGAAGGGTTAGGGCTTCTTCGTTCTAGATTTCTTCAGTGATGGAGACATATGTTATTCGCGACAGTTATTTTCTGATGAAAGGTCATCAGCAGAGTGGCTAATAAACGTAGAGATTTAACTTGCCAATGATGTTTATCGAGGTTATCCTCTTGAGTGTAGAAGGAGCGTCCCGACTAGTTGATGTTATCACCGATGCGGTGACAAATGGGTTTCTACTGGTTGCCATTGAGTTTGCCGATGGTCTTTGTCGTGGCTGTTGTTAGTAGATTTGGGGCTAGGGTTCCTATCTATGATATCGAAGGTTTGTTAAATGGGAAAAGATTGGGAAAAAGAAGGGTATATATAAACTCATAAATAATGACATTTATTACAAATGTCATTGTTACTCCAACAAACAATGGCACTTAAAAAAAGTATCAACATATTTAAAGCGCCAATGAAACCTTTGAAGAAGCGCCAACTTTCAGCTAAATTCTATAAGCGCCAATATATTTATTCAAAAAACGTCATTGTTAGTCAAATTTCTATAAGCGCCATTATTAATACAATTCCTTGACGTTTCTTGCAAGCGCCAAGGAAATGAACGTCATTGAATATATTTTTTGTAGTAGTGAGTAGTTCCTTAAGTGGAACTTGACATAGGCTCTTCAAGAACTAAGATATGTCAATTGAACACACAATAGGAGGATCTATAACTCAAATATGGTAGAGGTAGTCTTGAAAGGCTAATAGTTTTCACCTTGTTAACTAAGGACACCAGTTCATGGAGAGATTAAACACAATGGATAACATGTCACAGACCTCAGCACTTGGTGTTTCGTTGTTATTTACATAGGATACTAGAGTTCAATTGATTCTCTATAGTGGAATGTTGAATCAACTTTAGAATTGGATTATGAGGAAGCCAATATTCCTATGGGTCCCAATCGTCCTCGTTTTGTGCTCATATACCTTGTTGGAATTGGTTATGAGGATTGGATTTGCTCTAGGTTCACTATTATTCATAAAGATGTTTTGGTAATTATGCAAGGTAAGTGAATAAGGTCTCTAGATTGGGCTAATTGATTAATTAGTAGGCCCTATTGGTTTAATTAATCAATTAGGTCCCCGTTTTAGGTTACATTAAGTAACCTAAGCCCTTAGCGGGCTCAAGTCACCTAATCCTAATAGGAAACCCTATAAATACCCCCTTAGGGGTTAGGGTTCCCATGGTTTTTCTAGAGAGTCGTTTTCCACCTCCAGAGAGAAAGAGAAAGAGCCATAGCCTCCACCCTCCCTTCCATCCCCATTGGAAGTCTGCCAAGATCAAGGTTCCAATCATTGGGTAGAAGACTTCGGGTTTACAAGACTTCTATGATTTCATTCTTTATTTTCCCTATGTGGATTTGATTCGAGAACATTTATGTATGAGGTATGGTTTTCATTATCACTTTTGGATTCCTTTGAAAGTATAAAATGTTTTTTTTTATTGTGCATATGATTTCGAAAAAGCCTAGGATAGTTATGCATGTTCCTAACCTATCCAAACTTGGGAAATAGAGAGATCCAGATTTTTCCCTTAACGTGATCGATCGTATAGGTAGGGTCTATGCCAAAAATGATACTGAGTTGTTGTGACCGATAAGATCAGGTGCCATCTGTGACGAAAACCAAATAGGACAACGACATGACTGATCGTGCAGGTGCACCTTACATTGAAAACGATACTAAACTGTCATAACCAATTGGTTCGGGTGCCAACTACGACAAAAACCAGATAGGACAACTCCATTTGTTTTTTTGAAGAAAAAATAAATAAAAACCATTTTTTTATATTTTTATGCAGAAAAAGTAAATAAAAACCATTTTTTTTTTTATAAATTGAATAATGTGAAGCATTTTTTTCTAAAAAAAAAAAACGAAATCAAAAATTTATTTGTACTTAAAATAGATTGAAACCATCAAATTGGAATAATTTTTTTAATCCTTTGAATTTAGAAATAATTAAACCCATGTTTTTAATTAGTTTCATAAATCAATTTATACAAATTCTCTTATCATTTGTTTTTTTTTAATATTTTTCTGACATGATAAACACCATGACTTGTTTTATATTTGTGTTTTTCTTTTCTTGAGCATCCATAATCAATTATTTAATCGTCATAATTTATTTCATTTGCTTAGTAAAGACTATAGGTATATAAGCTTAGATGGTTGTTTTGTATGACTTATCTTTGTATTTTCCCAATAGGTAATTTGACTTCTAACTCAATCTTGGTTTATGAACTTGTCTTTTTTTTTTTTTTTTTTTCTCATTTTGTTTTCCTTTTTTAAAAATAAATAAAATAAATGATCACTCTAAAAAACCTAAAAAGGGTTTTCAAATAATCATTTTTCATAATAAATGAGTATCCTCATTGAGTAGGAACATGTGAAAAATTCATTGTGTTAGAAATAATTATCCAAATTTGTCCATAGGTAGTTTGGGTTCGAGCCAATCAATTAAATTCCTAGTAGATATTCTGTTTGGTATAGATTTTGTAGTCTTTCTTGTCTGCTTTGCTTAAGAAGAAAGTTGTTACCTATAAATATTATATATATTCTGTTGTGTAATGGATAAAATATGAATTAATGCCTTGAAGTCAAAATAATGAGTCTTCGCTTACTGCTACCGTGCATTATTGGTCATTTGAAGTTGCATTCACTAAAGTCTTTAAAAGACAACTGTGTCAATGGCTTAATTTCAAAGCAAAATCTGAAATTAACATCCATCCTTTTCAAAAACATACATATGTATACTAAGCATAATTTGTTTCATTGCAAAGTACATTTGATTTGAAGGCTGTCTTAATTTGTTTTCATCACCATTAGAACATAATCTTAATTAAAATATCACCAATATAGGAAATTATGGGAGAATTTCACTCAAAGAATTTTTGTTGAAATTTTGATAATCTATCTTGATTAATCATGTTCTTTTGTTATTTTTTCAATTAATCACTAATTTTGGCAATTTATGGTAATTTCAACTACATTAGGAAGGGAGGTGGCTACTTCGCCACCTAGGCTACTTGGCCTTATTGTTTACAATCACATGTACTATATTTATCCTATTCTTATGACATATTTATGCACAAGATAAAATATTAAATAAAATGTTAAAAAATGTATTAATTTTAATTATCTTTTTTTTTTTCAAATTTATTTTAACTTATTGTTAAAAAAATAAAACCTTATGATAATTCTTTTTTTAAGTCTTTTTTTTTTTATACCTTGTCTATATTAATTAAATAATGAGGAAGAAATAATGTTGTAAATGAAATTATAAATACTTATTTTCAAATTACATGGAATCATATATATTTTATAATTAAATGCATTTTCAAGCTCTATGGATTATTATTCAATATCACAAATGTTATTATATATATATTATTTAAAAAACTTCTATACATGTATTATTGTTTCATTCCAATTTTTTTTTTTAAATATAATCATCGATCCTTCTATAATTTTCAATATTGTAATCCTTGCTTGGAAAATGATGAGTTGATTGAATTGATTCTCCAATTTTTTGTTTTTTTTTTGGCAAAAATTTAAACTCTGCATAGTTTAATGTGCTTGAACTTTGAATTCCAATCTTATGTAATATCATAACTTATATAATAAAAATTTTATCATGTCTAATATTATAATAATAATAATAATAATAATAATCATATTTTACCCGTTAGGATGAATTTTTTAGTGTTTTATGTCTTTGTTTGCTCTGAACCCTCTTCTGCTAATAAGGCCATATAAGCGGTCTGACCAAAACATCTTTTTCCTGGTAACTTCCAGTGAATACACGTGTTGTTTGAATTTTCTCCGCCAAGTGATTTTCTATAAATTTTTCTCCCTCACGTGAACTTTAAATGACAGAAAAGTATCAAACTTGATCCATGTGTTTTAAACATATATTAAAATGGATGCGACCAAACCGAGAGAGAAACTAGTATCAAACATTATATGTCTCTCCCATATTATTACAATCATTTTTATGCAAAATATGTAGATGCTCATCAACTTGATCCATTTGGTCATGCGATAGGGTGAATGAGCAGTGATGCAACATTATTCTTCATCACTTTTCCAACATGAGTGTACCCATCTCCCCCCGTGTAGATCACATACATCACTCGAGAAAGATTAAGCACACGCATAAGGAGAGGCATCGGAACAGCCGTAGGTCGTAGGAACTCCTCATTAATATCCTTCCATGCATCCACAACTTGCTTCTGAAACTTATCGTATACCTCTTCCTCAGAGGCACCGTATTGCTTCATGTAACATTCAACGCCTGAGGCAACATGTCCTCTCTTTTGCTCAAACTGCATATATGGTTTAGAAGAACAGTGCAGTAAATATGTTTGATTGAGCTTTAAGGTTAAGGTCAGATTATAGCTTAACAAGAAATACTATATTCACAATACCTTATGTGAAGTGATGTCATCCATGAGCCTAGAAATTACAGATGATGCAGTGACAATCTTGGGGTTAGTGATCACCCAATCAAAGGCCTCCTTTGTTACGATTTTTCCCATACCGATGAAAGACGTGATTGTAAGCATGGAGTCACCTGCGGAAACCCGTGCTACACTCATATACTCTTCCACTGTTGGTATGCGTCCTTCATGGAGCCATTTAGCCTCATGAAAATAAGCTCTAGCTTGGTTTTTCATCTGTCAAATATTCAATCAAGTCACATCTATATCCCAACGATATGTTAGTATACAAAACAAAGTCAATACAGAATGTCCTACTGCTTCTATCGCATATTGAACCCGATATTGGTTTCCTTCTTTCTCCATCTCTTCCTCAATTTCTTTGTACACATCTAAGAGTGCCACATAAAAGTGTTTCATGTATTCTGGAAGGTGATCTATGCTGTTAATATCCCACCTGAAAATAAAACCAGGCCTGATTTAAGTATCACATACGGTATAAATGATGAAGGTTGGTAATTTGCATGTATCAAACCTCTCAATGGCCGCGGTGAAGAGCTTGAGTTCTTCAAATGTGCCATATGCGTCATATATATCATCCATAGTGGATGTCAAGGCAATTGTTTTGGTTAGAATTCGTCTAGCCCAGACATATTGAGGCTCAAAGTAAAACCCAAGTATCCAGAAGTAGCATTCCACCAATCTATCTCGCGCAAAAGGTAGCTTTGTAGCAAAGTCTAATTTTTTCCACCACCTAAAATTCATTGAAACAATTAGCTCAGGTTAAAATGAGAAGGTGACTACGCATATCTGCTAGTGATTTGAAAGCAAACCTAGTAATATTGCTTAGCTCCTCCTTGTGTAGGGACTGCACTAGATTGAAATCTAACTTGGCCAGCTTTAGTAGAGTTCTGTCATGCGAAGTTTCATCCTGGTAGATAGATATATACCACCTTGCCTCTAGCCTCTCTAAACCTTTTCTAATGGGCTGCTTCAGGGCATGGGCAACTTGTTCTGCAAAAGGATATTCTAAATGTTCTACCATGGACCTAAGATGGGTGGTGGTGAAAGCAAGTGCTTCATCCAGTATGTCTTCTCCATGAACTCTGAGATGTGCAGCCTCATACAAGCCTAGCATGCCTCTTACATCACTGACTAAAGCTTTCTTGAAGTTACCCTTTTCATCCTTGAACTCATTGAACAAGCCTACATAAATACCGTAATTTAAACATACATAAGATTGGACTTATGAGAAGGATACATTTTAGCTTATACATGATAATTCTTTGGGCTCTTACCACATGAAATATTGAACCCAGCTTGTCTTAGTAACCGAAATTGAAGAGCAACATTATAGATGTCACCTTCCATATCATCGCCATTAGGATAGCTATCATAAATATGTTGTAACACTTCTTCTATCTCTCTTTCAAAGTGGTATGCCACCCCAAGACGTTGCACAGCATCGATAAATTTTAGTTGTTGGGAAGTGTTACCAGCTGTATTCATTAGCTTCCTTCGAATTTCCTCTTTCAGATCTTCAAGCTGCTTCTCTTTGCAGGCACGTGTTACCTATGGCAACCAAGTAATTTTACTAAACAACACATCAAGAAAAACAACCTTCGAATATACAGGTATTTAACACAGATTTTCATTCAATTACCTCGTCTTCGGGAGTGTAGGATAAGAACTGGTCACCCCAAATGTTAGGGTGATACTTGACCACTGGACGATTTTCCAGTTCAGGAAATTGGCCTAGAGGGCTTGCTAAGACTTGACCCGACATGTTAAATTTTTTGGAATGGTAGTAGAACACTTCTTTGAAAACTGACTTGGAAAGTATGAGTGCAAAAACTTGGGAAGCTCCATTGCATTTATAGGGCAGCCATGGTCTCCGGAAGCTGTACGTTGTTGAAAGTAATGTATGAAAGGGATTGATGATGTGAAAGGGAAAGGGTTTTCTAGAGCCCCCTGGCTAAATTCGCGCAAAAGTCCAGAATAGACTATAAAATACTAGGGCCCCCAGGCTAAATTCGCGCAAAAGTCCAGAATAGACTATAAAATACTAGAGCCCCCTGGCTAAATTTGCGCAAAAGTCCAGAATAGACTATAAAATATTGGTCGTGCTCAGAATATTTTAATGTAAATTCGCGCAAATGTATGAAACGGTGTGAAACAGTCATCTCATAATAGACTATAAAATATTGGTCTGCCTGAGTTTCTTAGGTCAAATTCACTCAGGATATCCAAATCAATATCAATCGGCAGGTATTTAATTCAAACAACGTGCTAAGTTAATGGAACGTGTTTGTTTTTTTACTTAATTTTAAATAAAATCTTAACATTTAATAGTGTGAAGCATCAAGTTGAATTGTTCAGTAGCATGCAGCTGTTGTATTAAGTTGAATGGTATGTGGGATTTGGTTTAATTTTGGGGCCCATGGTGTGAAACAGTCGTGCTTAGAATAGACTATAAAATATTGGTCTGCTTGAGTTTCTTTGGTCAAATTCACTCAGGATGTTCAATGAATGCGGTAGATTTCCTTGCCAAAAAGGCGTGTTAAGTTCGAATTTCTTCCACAATTCTTTTGAAATTTTGAAATTAATTTGAATTTCTTCCACAGTTCTTTTTAAAATTAGAAATTGAGTTGAATTTCTTCCACAAATATTTTTAAATTTGGAAATTAAATTGATTTTATTTCACAATTCTTTTTTAGAATTAGAAATTAAGTTGAATTTCTTCCACAATTCTTTTTAAAATTGGAAATCAAATAGAGTTTCTTCCACGATTCTTTTCCAATCTATAAAAATCTTCTATCTCTAATTCCTAATCATGAAAAAGATGTGCATGCGAAAGTTCTATTACAAATATATATATAAACACTACAAGAATAATGTCTTACAGCAGCGGCTAGTGATCCTCACTAAAGGTCAGAAATGGTGTGGCCGTAAATTATGGTTGCATACCCAGCTGACCGCCACATGATGTAGCCATAAGTGGTGCAACTATTTCTCATAGTAGCGGTTGTGAAGGTGACCGTAAGCACAAGTGAAAGTAATAGTTGCAACCACAGGTGACGTGCAACAAAAGTCAAAGCAATGGTAGCAGCCACAGTAAAGTGCAGCAAATGGTTCCTACAGCTGCATCTCGTTTTTGACCTCACTAAATGGCATATAGTTGCATTTTGGAGTTGGCCCTAGCTATAGGTCAACCACATGTAAAGTGCAACAAAAGTCAAAGCAATAGTAGCAGCCACAGTAAAGGACAGCAAATGGTTGCTACAGCTGCATCTTGTTTTTGACCCCCCCTAAAGCTTGACCTTATCCCAACCACTTCATAACTGAATGGCAATTTGTTCTGGATCCTTTTCAACGCCGATAGCAAGTGTAGATTGGGTAAACAGAAAAAAAGGGCTTACCCCTTCAAGATTGGCACAAAAGCTTCATGGTAATATTCCAAAATTTGGAGAAATACAAAACTCATAGGTCAACAAAAATGCTTCTCCTGAACATGATATCTATCATAAACCTGTTTTTCAGCAAAAAAAAAAATAATTAATAAAAAAATAAAAAATAAAAATTAATAGAATCATACAATGGATATATTCAGATGGTGAGTCCCAATTAGCATCGACAAAACAAACTTGTAGGAACACAAAAGTGATTTTTTAGATCAACATATTGAGAAAATGACTTGACACTTGAAAAGAAAGGCCAAGAAACTTTGAGATTTGATGTTTTGTTAACAGAGATCCATAAGGACATAGAAGAACATATTTAAATAGTTACTTTTTCTATGAATAAGAAAAAAGATTACACCAGTAACAACACACCAATGCTTATTTGAATAAAGTGTCATTCATGGACAAAAACTAAAGAAACCAACTAGGACTAGGGGGCAAGACCATGATATTATCAATTGTGTTTTTGATGCAAAACACTAGGTAGGCTATTATTACCATTAATAGTAGCATGATATATTCACTTCTCAGCAAGTCTAATATCTGATAGTATCATATTACCCTACATGCAGAATACAAACAACAGACGAAATGTGAGTTGCAACAATCAAGCAATCAAAATAGCATTTTGAACAATATAGGAACCCAACTTCCAAACAAAATAGTATGAACAAGAAACTGTTATTCCTTTCATGATACAAGGAATTTTTGCCTCCATAAATTAGTAATTACTTGATACGGAGTAAAATTTAAGGGTAAAACAGACACCACCACCTCATTATTCAAAAACCATCAAGAAGGCTATGTTGAAATCTAATCACCACATCCAAATAGGTATTTCTCTGATCTCAACAAGTGACACAAGGAAATTTTTGTATCTAGTGAATACCTTTGCCTACATCTAGTACAAGGTTTTGTTTTTATCTTGTAAACATATATATACATCCAAACATGTATACACACACACACACACATGTACATGGTTGTGACCAATTCTTGTCCTAGCTTGTAGTTCTAGGTTAGCCCAATGGTGTACTTTTTACAAATTTTCTCTTTATGATTAGCGTTATCCCTCAATGGATATATTGTTAATGGTCACAACCTCAACAATCTTTTTCTTGTTTTCATGCATGAATTAGTTTAAAAAGGAAAACACATGATTTCCAGAGTTTGAACTTCCATTATTTTACTATAGGTACAAGGTTTACATTTTTTGGTATTCATGCCCCGATTTAATCATTTTCATACTGACATGTGCTTATGGTGTTTTTTTACATGCTTATTGATGAAATCCTCCCTTTCCAAGTCCACAATTCATTCTAAGTTTATCAAAAGACATCAACGCATCATAGAAAATCAACAGTTCTAATATTGTAATTTCTCCAACATTTATAGAAAAAACAAGATTCAGTAGGTTATCTTCCCCCGCCTTGAAGAAATATATAGAGAAAGAGAGACCGATGCTTTGATTTACCTAGCCGGCTTCCCAAGTCGCTTGCTTAAGGTGGTTCGTCTGACCAAGAAAGAAAGTCCAAGAGGAATGGGAGATTTTGCCAGCAGATATGATTTCGCGAGATGCGATCCAAAATAGGAGACTGGATGCCGAAGCTTTCTAGCAGATTTGTTTGTCTGTTACGGGGTTGCCTGATACATTCTCCCTATGCTGCCCTTGGTAATCGCTGAGAAAGTTAAAGAATGGACGCATATGGTTACAAGGGCGGTATAGTTTGTGTTCTGTGGAGGGTAGAAACTTTTGGTTTTTGTTTTTGTTTTTGTTTTGTGGTTTTTGTCAAATGTAGGTAGTTTTTCCTGGTCCCTTTACTTAGCTTTCGGACATTATTAGCATATAATTTTCGCATACATTACAAATAAGCTTCATTTGAGAGTTATACCCTTGGCAATGAGAAAACCTCCTCTAGGCAACAATTCAAATCGTGACAGGATTTTTTTGGTCTCCATCTCATCCTTGTAGCAACATGTACCTTGCTCATGTCATTCCACTTGTGTGGAGCTGCCATTATCTTACCAATAACATGCAAAGTAGATAGTAAGACTGAACAAGAAATCAAAATTCCTTAAGTTTAGAATCTTATGTTGTAAGGAGAGTGGAACTATGAGTGTCCAAGTGTGGTTGTTTGTCAAGAGTTGAAAATTTGGATGATTATTTGGAGGTTCTATTCAAATTCTTGGGCAGAATAACCAGAGAATGAAAAATGATTAAGAAATTTGGGCAACAATAGAGCAAGTAAGAAAAATTCAGATCTAAAATGAAGCATGAAATAGACTAAGAATGATAATTAGTTCATTTGCAGTCCTTGTAAGGAGATAACTAAGTCTCCAAGTGTATTATTACTTTCCCAAAGATTTTGGCCAACCCTTAAATTTGTAAATTAAGTTTGAAGTTTCTATTGATCAACAAAAACTGATTGTCTTAATATTAGAAACAAGAGAAGGTTGAGGCTATAACTATTATCACTAGCAAATAATTATCATTCTGCAAGTCTTCTTATTTATTTTAAATGATTCAAACTTCACTTGCTTAGACCTGTCCAACAACTTCTTTAGCAGTCAGGCCAAGAACTTAGCCTTTAAGATCAATAAAAATAAACATTCCACATAAGAACTTGGTTTTTTTTTTTTTCATTTCTTTTGACAAATGTAAAATTTTTGTAATTTGAAAATTTTCACCTTAAGCTTAATTTGCTGATTATTTGACTTGGATAGCTACTTATAAGTACAAACCATCTTTAAAGGATAAATTACCAAACTGCTTACGTCTGGAACGTGTAATAAACATCTAATTTAAAAAACCAAAATATAAAGATTGTTTTTAGTATAATAAAAAATCTGGTTGCTTTAGAATAAAAATATAAAGCAACATCTACTGGTATTTTTCAATTTGTCAAAATATGGAATGCATATATAATAATAATAATAGAATTTAAGAGATAACAAACTAGTGATGCAACATAATGAACCTATTAACTTGTATTTTAAAAGAGAACCTTAGAAAGGCCATACTTAGGACTCTAAAATTTTCATTATACTTATGATCTAATCAGGAGGGAGTTTAGAAAGATCATAACCTCAAAGAAAGGCATTAGACTAATACCTAGCTACATGGAAATTTGTACAGGATTTCGGATTCAAATCATAGAGTTCAGGGCAGTTTAAATACAAAGCCAACAAGTAAATTCACAAGTTCAATATTTGAAGACCAAAATTGGCTCAAGAAGATGCTCCATATACTTAATTATCATTTTAGGATACTTCAATTATGTGAATACAAGAAAAAAAAAAGTATTTTCCAATTCACTCCTTTTTTCATTTGTTTCTTAGAAAAAACTTAATTTCTTAAGCATTTCTTTTAACATAAAACTTTATATTATAAAAACTATTACTTGTTATTTATTACTATTATTATTGTAATAATAAGGAAAAAATCATTTCATGATAAAATTGCTCTATAGAACAGATTAAGTTAATAACCAAATTCATTTTTAAAATTTTCTTATGCTTATTGTAAGTAATTCACTTTCAGAGCAATCACATTTAGCTTTAGCATATTCAATATCAAAAACGTAAAAAGAAAAAAAAAAAGAACAAAAGGGAAAAAAAATTAAGTTTCTTCCAGACCAGTAAGTTGATATCAAATTCCACCTTTGTATGATGAGGTTGGAGAGATGGCAACCCCAATTGCAATCCTATTGTTTTGGTCAGGGTTTACGGTTATCTATCATGCTTAAGGTTAATCCCTTGCATGATAAAATCCAGACTTAATGGTAAAACTTCTGAAACGGTTTAATGTTGTTACCATTTCTACAAAAAGAAAATAGGAAACTATTAATTATTAATTTTATCAAACTTCTATCACAATTTCTAAGAAAAATAGGAAATATTTTAATATCTTGTCGTTTCCTCCTTTTTTTCAAGATAACAATAGAGCTACTCCAAAGGTTTCAACTTTTCTTGCTTTCTCTTTACTGTTGTCTTGCCAAAGTCTCACTTTGTTCACCCTGCCAATAAGCAAACATGCCATTGGAGTGATGATATTAGCCCTACTGGGGACTAGCTTTTTATTCAACTTAAGAGAAACCTAGCCATAGAAGGTGCATCCACACAAAGAAAGAAAAAGGAAATGCCTTACCTTCAAAATGCAAGGAACAAATGAGAGAGATGCCTATTGGCCCTACCTAGTCAAAGAATGAAAAAGAAAAATCAAATGGACATGACATAAAAGAAAGTAAAAGGTTTGGAGATTGGAATTCAATGCATTATACCTCATTGTATCATGTGGAGAGTTAGGCTATAAACTTGTTTTTATGCTAGTGAAACACAATGAAGCATTGAAATGAGAGTTTTTTAAATTATTGATACATAGGGTAGTCAATGGATGAAGAAGATGGCTGATGTTAGCAAATAGCTAAACAAGAAGCTTAATGGTAAACCCCTTTAAGATATATGGCTAGAGGGACTAGTAAGATGAAATCATTAAATGAATCTTTGTTTCTTTGATGTGGATTGTATTTTTTTTTTCTTTTTCTCTGATGAAACTTTGAAGTTACATTATATTTTGAGAAAACCCAAAAACATGAAAAACTGGGGGGGGGAACACTAGACAATACTCCTAGCACCCAAAATGAAGGTGCATTAAAGTAAAAGTAATTTTTTTTTGTTATTATTTATTTATTTGATTAAATGATCTATAACTTGAAAACCAAAAAGGAACAAAGAAAAAAAGAAAGCAAAAAAGGGAATGATCAACCAAAAGAGAAAAAGACGAATCCCAAATAGTTAGTGTGGATACATTGAAGCCTCTTCCACCAAATCAATTAGGTGAAATATGGGTTCAAGGGCCAAACATGATGCAGGGCAAATTTGATCAAAAGTTTGTGTTAGTTCCTCTTTGCAACAATTTCTAATAGCAAGTGAACTTATTTGAATCTCCCAATTAATTAGGTTCCATTCAAATTGAACCATCTTAATTCATTTAGAAAGGAAACATGGTGGTTAAGACATTAATTTCGGTTAAAATCAAATTATTAATGTTTTAATTTTGCCTTGTATTGACTTGTGAAGCCAAACAATGTATTCCTAATCAAACTGCTTAATCTCACAAGTGGCTTGCCTTGTGCTGTGGGACCTCCTAAGCTAACCCTCATCTTGCTAACATAAGATTTGCCAAATTATGCAGATTATACCTATCAGACATGTTATAACATATAACTGAACACCTAAGATCCAAAGCTTGATTCTTTCAATTGGTCTTTCAATTAGACCTCTATGACATATGTGAAATATAAAACTGCTTCTGATTTTTGAATCACTTTTTACCATTGAGTTTCAAATATTCTACATTAAGGAAAAGGTGTGCTTAATAAAAGAGAATGAAAGAATGGTAAGATTTTCATTCTCAGATATTTATAAGCCAATCTTGGCTATTATATCTTGATCTGTAGGTAACCCTCTTGCCAATTTGGTTGGAGCTAACTCTCTCAGGATGTGAATTACCTGAGATATGGTGGCCTCAAATGAAAACAGAGGAAAGGGAAAAACCAATCAAAAAGAACAGGAATTTGATAATTAGTAAATTAGCAGGGAGAAAAAGCAAATGCCTTCAACCTAGTGGATAAAATTAGTAAAGTGTCTCTCCTATAAGCATCAGAATTTCCACTCAAAGAACAAACATCAACCTTATGTCAATCAGCTGAATTAAAAATGTAAAAATGAGCCTAAAAAATCAATTCCTGATTTTTAAGAGGTTAGATAATCACAAAATTGCATTTGCCCCATACATGAGATAACAGGATTTGTATAGAAGTAAAAGAATGGTTGGTGAAAAACAAATGTTGAAGTCCATTTAAGATTACGACTTGAATCCTAAGAAATGAAAATTGAGGGAGGTAAATTAGGAAGCCTTTTCCCTCCTTCAAAATTGCATAAACCCCAAAACCTATCAAATGTTTCTCCTGAATAGCAATTATACATGAGATAAATATAGTTAAATGACATGATTTTCAACATCTGAATTTTCAGATTTTTGACAAAATGCTTCTAGTCTATATCCATTAATTTCGATAAACTTAATATTCAGTTTTCCCCTTCTTAGTGTTTACACAAATAACAAAAGTAGTCTAAGGGGGTTACTACTTTGATGGATTCAAAATAAAAAATATATAAATAGATAAATAAAATGAAAAAAAAAGGGAAACAAGATTAAGATGAGTCAAAGTGCAGCCTCTTAATTAGGGTGCAAAATGAAGAGATTTGCTCTATCGGAAGCTTCGATATCCTTTGATTTCATTAGGTGCAGACAAGGCACTATAATAATAGCAGACTGGATTGAATTTCATATCACTAAAATTTTCCACTTCATCTTATGCATGGAAGACAAAAAACACAAAAGAGAAGGGACACGAGCAATCATTGCTTCCAAGCTAAGCTTCGATGCACACGAAAATGGAAAGAAGAAGAAGAGTATAGAGATGAGGTATGTGAAAGTATGGTGAGGGATTGATGCTCATAATAATTAGTAAATATATACCAGGGAATCCAAACACAAGCCCTAACCCTAACCAGAAAAAGAGAGATGGGAGGAAATAGAAGTGATGAAAAGAAACCTAATTTGAAATCAAAGAAAGAAAGAAGGGAATAACAGAGTTGATCAACTATATCACAATATCTCACTTTTCTTGTCGTGAAAGCAAATCACAACAAAAGGTACACACGATTTTAAGGTAGTTTGATCAACTATATCCATCTCCACATATGAAAAATAACATCACTACAAGGAAAAAGTTGTATACATTTCAAGTTCAAAGTTGCTCCTTATATAACATGAGGTTTAGATTGAAGCTCTCAAAGTTGAATAAGTTAGGATTCAACTTGCGTTGAAAAATACCAACTTGAAAATATTAGGGTTATTTGATTAAAAGAGTAATTGGAATCCCATTTTTTTGAAATCTAACCCTTCCTTCTTTTTTGGTCTCATTTTTATAAAAATATCATTATTATTTTATTGTAAAAATAATCATTTTTTTATTACATAATGTAAATACTTAAAATAGTCAAGGAAATTTATATTAAAAATAGGTTACTCCGCAAACAAAAACATAAAAGAGGATAAATTCACAAATAAGAGAATATTTTACCATTTTTAACAAATTATTTCAAAATATTACAGCTTGAATAGGTTGAAGGTACAAACTTGCGCACATTTTTTTTTTCAAAAGATATCAAATAATAGTAATAATTTAAAACTCTTAACACTTCTCTTCTTTTTTTTTTTTTTTTAATTATATTCCACAAATGAGTTTATCTTTTTATTTTATTATCAGGGTATCTATTAATTATAATAAAAAATAGTTTGTTATATACTTTTTGTTTGATGACAATAGAAATCCTTGTGATCAGAAACATAAGAACGTTGTTGGATCGTAAGACCCTGGCAACTAATAGGCTTGGCATGAGATGGGTTTGGTAAAAGTTTGATATATTGATACGTGGATCTGATATGCATTAACCTAATAATCCATCTACTTTGCTTCTCTAATTTCCTTTAATATTTATATTGAACACTAAGTGGGTGTTTAGTAAATCAACTTAATAACTTAAAAAATAACTTAATAACTTAAAAAATAACTTAATAACTTAATTTAATTAAAACAACTTAATAATATATCAAAAACAAGTTTAAATAATAAGTAAAATAATTTATTTATTCTTAAGTCTATATTTTTATTTTACTTTTTTTTGTCATTTGTTCTAATAACCGCCACGATCTCTTTTGGTACTCCACAACTTCCATTGTTATTTAATATTTTTTACTCTAATATAATTTATGATGATAAATATCTCAATTTGATAATTTAGAATAAATTTTAAGTTAATTTTATTAAACAAATTTAATATTTAAAGTAAGAATTAAGTAATAAGTTTTAGTTCAACAACTTACATATAATTTAAATTAAAGTCAACTTAAATCATTAAGTAATAAATATTAAGTTTTACCAAAACACTCCCTAAACGGGTGTTTAGTAAACCAACTTAATAACTTAAAGTGACTTAATAACTTAATTTAAGTCATTATGTAAATTAAGTATATTTAGTAAACTTACTTAATGGTATGTCTTAAAATAAAAAAACAACTTTTAAGTAATAAACAAAAATAATTAACTTATTCTTCAGTTTATATATTATTTTATCTTTTTACCTTCATTTGTCATAGTTACCCTCACAATCTCTTTTGTTACTATACGACCTTCATCTGTTACTCAATTTCTTTTACACTAGTTATAATTTATGAGGATAAATAAATCGATTTAATAGTTTAGAATATATTATAAGTTAATTTTATCAAATAACCTTAATATTTAAAATAAAAATTAAGTAATAAGTTTTAAGTTAACAACTTAGTATAATAGTTATTACAAAATAAGTATTAAGTTTTACTAAACACCCCAAAACTATTAATATATCCACATTTACCTAATATCCTTCAACATATATAAATTAACACCATGCATTATTGGCCATTTGAAGATGGGTTCGCTAAAGTTTTGGTACCACTTTCGTCCTTTCCAAACACATGCATATGTGTACTAAGCATAATTTGTTTCATTGCAAAGTAAATTTGATTTCAAGCCTCGTCTTTGTTTTCAGCACCATTAGAATATAATCTTAATTAAACAAAAAATACCTTTACTTAATTACCAAGGTTTTCTTATACAATAATTATGTTTAGTTTTAGACAAAAAGAATTCATTTAACCTCTGAAGCTTATATTGGTTGTAATTCTATTATGAATATATTTACAAAAACTTTGTTAAACATGTAGCTATTTGTAAGGAGAATTTAATTATAAAAGAATACTTATAATCCTCTAAAAATTATTCTCGAACTCCTTTGAGATGTCAATTTGTAGATACCATAAATTTGTGAAGTTGGAAATCGTGATTAATGTTCCAAAAAATATCACCGATATAGGAAATTATACGGAAATTTCACTCAATGAATTTTTGTTGAAGTTTCGATAATCTATCTTGATTAATCATGTTCTTTTATTATTATTGTTTTCAGTAATCACTAATTTTTGGCAATTTATGGTGATTTTATCTTGATAGTGGCTAATCAGCATGTTGAAAAAACTTGAAAGTGCACTATATTTTACCTAATCTTATAACTTATCTATGCACAAAATTAGATATTAAAATAAAATGTTAAAAAATATATTAATTTTAATTATCTTTTTTTTTTTTCAAATTTATTTTAACTTATTGTTAAAAATATAACACCTTCTCTTGATAATTCTTTTAATAAGTCTTTTTTTGATACCTTGTGTATATTAATTACATAATGGGGAAGAAATAAAGTTGTAAATGAAATTATAAATATTTTTTTAAAAAAGTATCAATAATTTCTTTTGCATCCTTGCATGAAATGATATTTTATAATTAAATGTATTTTTCAAGCTTTATGATTTATTATCCAATATTACAAATATTATTATAATTCTGTTGTTTTCTTTTATTTAGAAAAACAACTTCAATATATGTATTATTGCATCGTTGCAATGCTTTTGCCTTTATTCAGGGTTTTCTAGCAGATGTATGCTGTTCATATCCCACCTGAAAAGCAAGTTCCCAGTTCCTTTTTAAAGTTCAAATATGGAACCCAATTCATTGGTTGTGGGTAATTTAAATTTGCATATATCAAACCTCTCTATTGCATCTATAAAGAGCTCTGGCTCTTCCATTGTGCCATATGCATCAAAGATATCATCTATAGTTGTCAACAAAGCAACTACTTTGGTCTGTATTCTTCTAGCATACGAATACTGGGGCTCAAAACAAGATGTTGCTGTCCAAAAGTATGTTTCCACCACTCTATCTCTGGAAAAAGGCAGCATTGAAGAGAAATCTAGGTCTTTCCACCACCTGAGAAAATACATTAATCCACATAAAAGACCTGGTAAATTTTTAATTTGAATTTAATTGCAAGAATGATTTGAGAACTAACCTCGAGATATTACTCAGCTGATCTTACTTATACAGTGACTGCAGTAGGTTGAAATCTAACTATGCAAACTTTAGTAAAGCTTTGCTATGTGTAGCTTCATCTTGGTAGATAGACATTAAAGGCCTTGCCTCTAGCCTCTCCAAGCCTTTCCTAATGGGCCGGTCTAGGGCATGAGTTACTTGTGCTGCAAAAGGGTATTCTAAATGTTCTACCATGGACTTGAGGTGAGTGGTGGTGAAAGCAAGTGCTTCATCTAGTATATCTTCTTCCCACAACCTGAAATGTGCAGCTTCATGCAAGCCTAGTAGGCCACATGCATCATTGATCGTCAAAGATTCTTTGAACCTTCCCTTTTCATCTTTGCACTTGTTGAATACTTCTGCAATCATCACCCAAACATAGAATATCATATGTGAGCTTTGCTAAATAATACTTAATATTCATGAGGCTTACCACATGAAATATTGTACCATTGTTGTCTCAGGAGTCGAAAACGAAGTGCAACGCTATAGACATCATCATTTATATCATCAATGTCAAGATAGTTATCATAAGTATTTTGTAATGCTTCTTCTATCTCCTTTTGAAAGTGGTATGCCACCTCAAGCCCTTGAACTGCATCGATGAACTTGGGCTGTTGTGAAGCGTTACTAGCTGCAGCTATTAGCTCTCTTCTCACTTCCTGCTTCAGATATCCCAACTGTTGCTCTTCACGGACCAGAGTTATCTATACCAATAAATTGCTAGAACAAAGATTAAGAAAATCTTTGGATGGTTAAGATCTTGTTATGCAAACTGCATATATCACAAAATCACCTCATCATCAGGAGTGTTGGTCATGATGAAACTATTGCCCCAAACGCTAGCTAGGGTGATAATTTGCAGTTCGGCAATAAGTCTCTGGAATAGCATTTGGGGCTGAGTGATCAGTAGACATGTTGCTGGTAACAAGAACTGTACCTCACTCAAGCACTTAATTGGTAAGTATATATGAATAAGATAGCTTGGAATCTTCAGTATATATAGGATGGCTCATTTCAACTATTGAAATCCAAGACGTGGGAGAACAGACTGGATGGCTGGAAGGGAAAGCAGACGTGGAACATTATTGAGATTACTTTGAATGTCATCTTATCCAATGAAATTGGTATTTTATATTCTTCATGTCTTGAGCTGACCATGATTTAAATTGTGGATCTCATATTTATATATCTAGCCGAAAAGTTCTTTCGATGGTCATATTGGGCAGTTAAGGTAACGAACCACCTCAAATAATGGCAATTAATGTAACGAACTACCTCCAATAATGGCAATTGATTTTGAAGTCATCTAGAATATTGAAGGAAGCAAGAGAAGATATGACACCCACTTGTAGAAATGGCAATTAATTTCCGTGACCTTCAGCTTCTTTTCTGTCAACATAATATAAAAGATATGCATCACCAAGAACCAATCCCGTTCCAAGTTCAATTTCATGCGTGAATGTTATAATTTATGCCATGAATCTAATTCGCGGAAACCTATTATATTAAATTACTTTTTAATATTTTCAGAACTGGATCGGCCATCAAACCGGAAAAGTTACCGGTTCACGGTTCACTAGTCGGACCGATGATCGAACCATGATCGGATCGATGATGTCATAAATATATATTTTATTATTTTATATATCATTAAAAATTAAAAAATTAATAAAGCATCAAACACCAACTCAATTACTTTTGATTCAACTAGCAATGACGTCTCTGATGTCTCTCAATCGCACTGGAAACTCTATAATCTCTTCCAATTTCAAGGCTCGAATCCCCGCTCACTCTTCTGCCTTACCTTTGAAGCCCATCTCTTCTTCTCCTCCAAACCCCTCTCTAAAACCCCTCTGCACCTACACTCTTCCCAACCACCAACCCACTAATAAGCGCCAAGTCTTCCGCAGCCAAACCAACAGCACACACCCTCTTAAACAACACAATGGCAGGGAGGGTACCAGTAAGAGCCGGTCGGGGTGGTTAACATCGGCTGGGCGCTTTCCTGACTTCCAATGCCGCGTGGATCTGGGAAGAGGCACCGTCAGGGACGGTTGCTGGCTTGTAATGACCTCCGGTGGAAGCCGTCTAGGTGTCGCAAGCGGCGGCACATCGAGGGCGGGCGGAGCAGCAGTCCTACAGCTGCTGCGGGGGGAGGACTGAGGCGGGAGGGTTTCCAGTTTGTGGGATATTCATTATATACCCTCCAAAAGGCACGTTGTTTTGATGCTGTTTTTTTTTTTTTTTTTAAATAATTTTAATCGAACCGGCCGGTTCACTGGTTAGATTGCCGGTTCAAGCGGTCCGAATCCGGTTCAATGCCATTCCGGTCCAATTGATCGAACCAGACCGGAACTGTGATTGACCAGTCCGGTCCAATTTTTAAAACCATGTTACTTTTAATAAAAAAAAAAGATGGGTTTAATGGTGTATATTAGGCCAAGTGGAAAAATTCTTTTTCATCTTCAAAGTGGTTAATAATAATTCATTACCTATCATTATATCAATCTAGTGGTTCTTTTTAGAACACCTCATCTTTTTATTTATCTTTATTAAAACTTATTAAAAATTTATTAATTATGGTCAATAACAAAATAAAGTGACATGAAAATAATTCATTAACTTTATCTTTTTTTTAAAAAAAATATTTAAAATAACATAGTACTAGCAATTATTAATTCCAAATTATTGATATTTATTTTTAACAAAATACATAAATTATTCTTTTGTGAGGATGTTAATATTCATATTTTATAATATTTATAAAAAAATATAACTTATGATTTTAGTATGATATTACTATTCATATTTGATTAAAAAACGTTTATTGTTTAATTTATCTATTATTATCAAATTATTTTTATTTTTAATAGAACTTAAATTATATTTAGTTTATATTATATAAATTGAATTTATAATTTTTTCACAAAATCAAAATAAAATTTTATTTTTAAAAATAATTTATCCAAACAATTTTTTTATTTTTTTATTTTTTGAGAATTGATTTTAAAAACAACTTGCATCAAGGGAATCCAAACATCTTCTATAAGAGATGTATCAAAATTCTACTTACAAGTGAGTTTACTTCCTTAGGAATACTTTTTTATTTTTATTTTTATTTCATTCTCATTCTTGAATTATGTAAACAAGGGAATGGATGACAAAAGAAATGATATATTCATTCTCACTCCTCATTCTCACGTATCAAACACGCCTTAGAGTAATGAAGCCGAAAGATCAATATAAACAATTACATAAAGCTAGGAAGATAAAATTGAGGAGGATTAAAAATTTATTGTATTCCACCACTATTAATTTTACTCAAATATTACATAATCTCTTGTTTATAGATACTCATATTTGATAAAATAGAAAATCCTAATAATAAATATAGAAACTTTTAGGACTTGATGTTAGAGAAAGTTAATGTTTACTCTTAATTTAAATATTAATATTTATCTATTATTAGTTTAACTTAGAATAGAAAATAATTATTATTAGTTTGAATAAAAGAACATAGAAGGTCAACTTATTTTTTAAATTTATTTAGTCGAGATTTATCCCATCAAAAGTTATTTGTATATAAATATTCATCAATTATCAGTGAGAATAAAATACCATATTTTCTCAAACTCCTACTTTCACTATATGGTATGGCACTAATCTCCAAGACCATTGAATTCTAAAGCAATTGTTAACCAAACTACTTCTCATTTCAAAGTCATTCTTGTCAAAACTCTTCCCATCAATCACCTTTGTCCCCATATGCTAATTTCTTTGCATTCTAGTCCTAGTTGCAAATCCACAATCACATCAAAGAACAATTTCAAAAAATAAAAAGGAACTCTATGAAACTTCCACTTATAATCTTTAGCTTTATCATCCATGGCCAATGACGAAACCAAACCCATTATTGATTCATGCCCAGTCGGGTGTTTATCAAAACATTTATAAAACCTACAACACCTTATACTAGGGTAGCAAAGACAAAGCTACTATAGCATAGTGGCTCTAGGATCGTCCACTGGGATGGGTTTTCTTTGTACACTTAACATTAATGAAATGAGAAATGGTGATTTCCTTTTTGGAAAGTTGGTTTTTAATGAAAATAAGATTGATTGGAAAGGTTGATTTTAAGTTAACTAAACATAAACAACTGAAATTACTACAAAAAGAGTCTCTTGGAGCTATAGGTTACTAGGATCAAGTTCCTATTGCAAAGTGGGAAATTCTGGATCTTCTCCTCGCATTGGGGACAATAACATAAAGGATGGTTATCTCCCGAACCGGATTTGTATTTAGCAAATAAGTTTTGATCCAAAGGGTTCTTGAAAAATGGTAGTTGCTTCCCATTAATGGCTTCAAGCACTAAAGACCCTCACCTTGAACCACCTTCCAATGGCTCGTACTTGATAACTAATGGACATCCATGGATCTAGCAATAAGCATCCATAGAATTCTAAAAGCTTACCAAGTATTGGTCATTCAAGGTGATTCTAAGGGATTAAAACTGAAACTTGAAATATAAACCATTAATGATACACAACTACCTTCATTTAAAGCAAGGAAAACTCCCACTTTTGCATCCGGGTCGTTTACCTAGCTTCCATCACTCCAAGAAACGTGAAACTTAGCCACTCATCCTCTAAGAAATCATCCTCAGAGGGTGTTTGGCTAGAGAGAAAATGAGAAGGAAAGGCAGAGAAAACTCCCGTCTTTACAAAATATCTAAAACATAATATCTAACATAACATAATCCTTTGAGAGGTTTTCCAACCCCTATTTATAGTTCCTAAACAAGCCCTAATGTCATTTATTTATTACAAAAGGAGTAAAAAGGAAAAATTACAATTCTGGAGAAAGATCTCTCGGTGTGCAAGAAGTGATTTTCGCACACCATGCGAAGATTTGGCACACCTTGCGAAAGTTTGGCACACCTTGCCAAATTTTGGCACACCCTGCTAAATTTTGGCATACCTTGTGAAATTGATGTTTTTGCCTTGCGAAATGCTTTGTTTTCCTCCATTTTGCTACTGAGAGTTTTGGCAACCCCTTTCCAAGTTTGCCAAGGTGTTCTGAAGTGCTCCAAAGCTCGAATTCTTCATGTGCTCCAAACTCTCCCTCAATCTTGGCCTATTTCAGTGATCCAAAAAGCTACTAGAAACACTAAAACTTACCAAAAATTGGTTAGTAACATTTGCTAGGTCCTTAACATGATAAATGGTGTATAAAGGTCTAACTACTACTCAAAAGTGCTTAATACAATTAAGTTTAAGCTTATAAAAATGCACTTTGTGAGTAGTAATCAATTATCATCTAAAATACCGACACACCTCACCCCACTCTTATCACCTTTAATGTTTCCACTCAACTTCCCCTTAAACACACATCCATAAATTATCTCAAATGGAAAGTGCAATTCCAATCTCTTTTCATTGGCTATGATCTACCTGTCTATATTGATAGCACTAAACCTTGTTTGCCTACCATTGTTATTGCCAATGGTGTCACCTCACCAAACCTGATATTCTCTCTTAGGACTCATCAAGATAAATTGATTCTCAATGCTATCATCAACTCTCCCTCCCTGACTATTATGTCATTTATCTCTAGTCCACCACCACTCATGAGGCATGGACCATTCTTAGCAATGCATATGATTTTGTGTTCGCATTAAACAAGTGAAAAGTCATCTCAAAGCCCTACTAATTAAGGGTTCTCAAAGTGTTACTAATTCCTTCAGTATGTCAAAGCTCATGTTGATGAACTTGCTATTCTTGGAGCGCTAATAGATGAAGAAAATCTCACTAAGAAAATTCTTAATGGTCTTGATGATAGATACAAAGAACTTGTTTGAGCTATGCTAGCTTGTGAATCTCCAGTCATGTCTATGAAACTACATGAAAAATTGTTGAATTTTAAGGCCTTTATATATGCTCCGTAGTTTAGTTGTCTTTTTTTTCGGTCACTGCAAATCCAATCAACCTAAATGACACAAGGTAGAACACTCTTATTGCAAATTAGAACCCCATGGGTTAGTACCTGTTTTCCTCTTTCGGGTGTCCAATGCCACCTACCATACCTGAATACCAAGGAGGCCTCAAATACTTCCAACCGTGTGGTACTCAAAGCTATAAGGAAAATTGGTGCCATTTGTTTTTTTATCTAATGTAATACAACTGATTCATTTTTCCTCGACCTTAGCTCTCACTCCTAAATCATGGCATCCATGTGCTAGCATTGCTACCATTATTGTTGTCGCCACCATACCTTTGTCATGGATCCTTGATAGAGATGTCTCTCATTGTATTACTACCATTCTAGGGTATCTCTCTTCACTCCCTCAACTCTAGCTTCAACGGTGTCTTAATTGTTCATGACACAAGACTTCTTATTGTCTATGTTGGTTCCGCTACTCTAACCTCTCTTACTACCACCTTTACTTTAAATAATATCTTTTATGTTCCCAACATGTTAAAGAACCTACTATCAATTTCTTAATTTTGTCATACTAATAATCATGATTTTAAAAACTAAATTGGACTGGTTAGTCCAACTGTCGGTTGGTCACTATTTTGGTTCAGTTCATTGATTTGAGTCATCAAGGATTGGACCGACATCGAACTGGTGGTTTGACGAGCAAACTTGATGAACCGATTGATTCCCTTCAAACTAAACGGTTCAACTTAATTATTATTATTATTTTCTCTCAAAAAAGACATTGTTTTGATGTTTTTAGCATCGAAGCAACGTCATTTTAATAACTATAAAAGATGACTTCCCCTCCTTCCCTAACCCGTTCCTCCAGAGTCTATTCTCTCCAATCCAGCTACATTGTCGTTGGAAGAACATCGTCGCCATCGGACCCGTTGTTGCTGCCCTGACGAGGACATTGAAAATTCTCTAAAATTCTGAATATTGTTATGGCCTGTAAGTTTAATATTTAGTATCTTTATATTTTATGTTTAATATTTAATGTTTTAATTTGTATTGATTTAATGAATGCATATTGAAATTTCAATCATTGATTTATTGAAATCAAGTCATTAGAAATTGAAAATCAAGTCATTAGAAATTGAAAATCATTCATTTATCAAGTTATATTCATTTATTGCATATTGAATCATTGTTTGATTGAATATTGAATATTCATTGTCCATTAAATCAATTGAAATTTGAATCATTACCACATTTTATTTTGGTTAGACTTTAGATTTCATTTTTTTTATACTTTATTTTCATTTCATTTATCTTCACTTTTTATTGATTTTAAAAATTTTTTATTTGAGTTTAAATAAATGAATGAAATCATTAAAAAAAATATGAATTAAAATAAATTTTTGGAAACATTACGATTTCAAATAATTGTATGATTTTCAAATAATTTTTTGATTTTGAAATAATTTTTTGATTTTGAAATAATTTTCTAATTTTCAAATAAAATTCTGTTTTTTAATTTTTTTAAGAAAAAATTTGATTTCAAAGTAAATTCTTGATTTAAAAAAATATATATATTTGTAATAAATTTTAGATTCTTTAATTAAATTGATCATGACTTTATTTTTAAATTTTCTTATTAAAATTGTTATTTTTATTTACAATTTTATAGAAAAGTAAAAAATGGAATCAAATTTGACTTCATCCTCTAGTCAAGATTCAATTGCAAATTCACAAACAAGTAGAGGTAAGAACAACCCTACATGTGAGCATGTTTTTGAAGAAAAATATGTAAATGGAAGAAAAACTCTTGTTTGTTTGTATTGTAAAATAGTTGCAAAAGGTGGGGGAATTCATAGAATGAAGCATCACCTATTGGAATTCATAGAATGAAGCAACACCTGTTAGGATATAGCTTTTAAAAGTATGACATGCTGTAATAAATTTGGAATTTATTATTTATTTAATGATGTTCCAGTTTTACTTTTGTCTATCTTTATTCCATATATTATACTTTATAAACATTCGTGCCTACATCTTTTGCATTGTATGTAACTTAGGTACGTTAGGAGTTGCACAAAAAATCTAAAGTCACGGGTTTTGTTCACAACCGGTTCATGAGTCTAAGCAACCCATTAGAGGTTGTAATGCACTACCTCCTAATTAGAGGGATGGTTGGTCTTGGCTATCGGGATGAGTTTTCCATGGTGAGTGTACTATTGTATATAGTTACACATTGGACAACCTATGTGAGTCATGACTTAAGATTATCAAGTAGTCATGACCTTACCAAGTTTCTTTATTGTGTTGTCTCTCAACCTTGAAAGAATATTGAGTTTATACTAAAGTTAGCAGTGACTTTGATCTACTGTGAGATCGTAAGCTGATTGTATATTCCTTATGGATTAGGTCACTATTGATGGAGACCGATAGCAATAGGTATTCTCAATAGAGACATTGTGATAGGTTTGAGACAGTGTGTCCCCTTGGGTGATCCTAAGGAGGTGTGTTTATGGAAATTATGACCATAGTAGTTCTTTAAGTGGAACTTGACATAGGCTCTTTGAGAGGTAAGACGTATCAGTTGATTACATAATAGGAAGATTTGTAATTCAAGGATAGAAGAGATAGTCTTGAAAGGCTGATAACTTTCACCTTGTTAAATTATGGACACCAGTTCACAGGGAAACTAAACAAAATGGATAGTAGGTCATAGACTTGGGCACATAATGTCTTGTTGTTATTTACATAGGATATTGGAGTTCAATTGATTCTCTATAGTGGGATGTTCAATCAACTTCAAAATTGGATTATGAGAGAGCTAATATTCCTATGGGTCCCATTAGTCCCCGCTTTGAGCTCATACTCCTTGTTAGCATGGGTTATAAGGGTTGGATTGGCTCTAGATTCACTTTTGTGCATAAGGGCATTTTGGTAATTATGTAAGGTTATATAGGGATAAGTAAACAAGGTCTTTGGATTGAGTTAATTGATTAATTAGTAGGCCATGTTAGGTTAATTAATAAATTAGGACTCATTTGGGCTAGATTAAGTGACCAAAACCCTTAGTGGATTCAAGTCACTTAAGCCCAGTAGGAAACCCTATAGATACCCCCTTAAGGGTTAGGGTTCCTATACCTTTTTCTAGAGAGCCGTCTTTCATCTCCAAAGTGAAAGAGAGCCATAGCCTCTCCTCTTGCTTCCATTCCCATTGGAAGTGTGTCAAAATCAAGGTTCGAGTCATCGAGCGAAAGACTTTGGGTCTATGAGACTTCTATGATTCGTTCTTCATCTTCACCACATAGATTTGATTTGGGAACATCCAAATTTGAGGTATGATTTTCGTTAGCAATTTTTGAATCCCTTTAAAGTTTAAAAATTTTTTTTTTTTTTTTTTTTTTGTGCATAGGATTTATAAAAAGCCTAGGATAGTTATACATGTTCCTAATCTGATATGAGCTTGGGAAACGGAGAGATCCGAGTATTTCCCTTCAATACCTTGTTGGAGTGAAAATGGATATTGATCCATGTAAATTGATTCCTCCTGATGTTAGGTTTTGAATGGAAAATTCTTTACAAGAGTTTGTGAAATCCAAGAAAGTAGCCCAAGAAGCATATGAATGTGAAAATCCTTATGGTCCTAATGTGTCACAATTTCAAGGGGATATGTTAGAAGGTGAAGAAGAGGTTCAATAAATGCAAAATCCTATGGCAAATAGTAATGAAAAAATAAAATAAAAATCAACAATGGATAAGTATTTTGCACTAAGAAATACTTAAGGAGCTCAACCTTCCATTAGGAGTGTATTAGTTAGGAAAGAAGTTGTTTGGAGAGCAGATATGGTCGTTGGGAGATTCATTTATGATGCATGCATTCCTACTAATTCTATGAATTCCTTATACTTTAAGCCAATGTTGGATGTTACATCTGCAATTGGTCTTGATTTTAAGGGTCTAACTTACCACTAGCTGCAGGTTAATCTTTTAAAGGATGCTAAGAAGGAAGTTCAGTTACTTGTGAACTCTTATCATAAAATTTGGGCAAAAGTTGAGTGTACAATAATGAGTGATGGTTGGACAAATAACATATAAAGAATACTCATCAACTTCTTTGTTTATTATCCTTAAGGGATATCGTTTGTGAAATCTATTGAAGCTTAAGATATTGTTAATGTTGAGACTAATTTGTTTAAGCTATTTGATGAGGTGATTGAATGGGTTGGTCCACTCAATGTAGTTCATGTAGTGATTGATAATGCAACAAATTATGTGGTTGTAGGGAGATTGATTTCTCAAAAATATAAACACAACAATTGGTCACCTTGTGCAACTCATTATCTTAATTTGATTTTTAAGGATATTAGTAAGATGGACCATGTTGCTGAACTTGTAAGTTGTGCGTTAAAGGTGACAATTTTTGTGTATAATCATTTTTTAAGTTAGTTGAGAAAAAGATAAGGATGGACGGAGATTCTCCGACTTGGTGCAACTTGCTTTGCTAGTACATTCATTAAACTCAAGAGTCTTCATGATCATAAACATGACTTGCAAACTTTGGTGACTAGCATGTTCTTTGTGGACTCTAGATATTCAAGAGATAATAAAAGCAGAGTTGTAGTTTCTATCATCTTTGATAACAAATTTTGGAATGATTGTTTGATAGTTGTGAATCTCATGGCTCCATTTGTGTGCTTATTACGTATTATTGATTGTGACTAGAGGCCTCTGATGGGATGTGTATGAAGGCATGTATAGGACTCGTTTAGGCATCAAGAAATTATTTAACCACAACAAAAGACTATACAAGCCTTATACAGAGATCATAAAGCAATGTTGGGATGAACAACTAAAGAAAAGCATTCATTCAACAACTTATTGGTTGAATCGATATTTGCAATATGATCAGGAAAACTTTTGTAATAAGCCAGGAGTTATTAGAGGTGTCATGAATGTCATTTATTAGCAAGTTATGAAAGGCAAGAATGAAAAGATGAATGAATTGAAGTTGTTTCGTGATTGATTGGGATGTTTTGGAAGAGACCTTGCTTATTCTTCATGTAAAGTACTTCAACCTGGTAAAAGATAATTTATTAGTATGTTTGCTATTTTTCATTAGTTACCTTCTTACTATTTAATATTTCCTTGTGTGCTTTAAGTTTAAAATATAGATTATTGTATTTTAAACTTGCTAATGCTTTTGTTCCTTATTTTTAATGTGAAAATGGTAACTAGATGAATGGTGGAGGTTACATGGATACAATGCAACACATTTGCAAAAGTTGGCCATTCAAATATTGAGCCAAACTTTATTGTCTTCAAGATATGAGAGGAATTGAAGTGTGTTTGAACATATACATACCAAAAGAAGGAATAGATTGGAACATCAAAGACTTGATGATCTTGTATATATTCATTACAATTTGCGGCTAAAAAATCGATATAAATGTTTCTTAGTTGTTTTGAATTTAAATTTTTTCATTAACAATCATGAAGAATTATATGCTTTTCTTTTTCAGATTCTACAACAAGAAAATGACCTATGATCCCATTGACTATGCATGTATTGATGAGACCAATTTTTGGATAGTTGATGAGGATGAGCCAAGAGAGCTAGATGTTGAATAATTGAAAAATCTTCTATATGAAGAAGGGTCAATTCCAATAAATGAAGTGGAAGGTTCAAATTCTCACAATGGTTAGTAGAATATGTTAACTTATACAAGTTCAATAATTATATATTTTTTTTCTTCAAAAATGATTTCTTATTGATATATATTCAATATTTTTGTAGATGATGAGGATGGTGGTGGCATGGCTTTAGAAGGGCTTGATATGGAGAATTTTGGTTTTCCACATGCTCATTTTGAATCTCCATATTCTAATTTTCAAAACGAATGAAGACATGAATTTTATATTTATTAGTATGAAAAAATTCATTAATACTCAAATATTGACATGTTATATTTTGAGTAACTATTTAAGTGTTGTGGTTGACATTTGTATTATCTATTATGGATAATGTGTTAACAACTCTTTGATAATTTGGTCATTGTTAGTTTGATAAATATTGGGTTGATTAACATTGCGAATATATAACATCTTATTTTATGTTAGAGATATGATATATGATGACTTCTATATGTAAAAAAATTTGTAAAAAAGCTTAACAAATAGTGTAGATGCTGTCAAATTTTAGGTAGAATTTATTGTTTTTATTTTTAATTTTTTTATAATTTTAATAATATATAAAAAAATATATTTATGAGTCATCGGTTCAACCACAGTTCGAATGTTATTTCGACCAGTGAACCGTGAACCGGTAACTTTTCCGATTCAATGACCGGATTAGTTATGAAAATATTACTAATAATGCTTCTATTAAATTCTTACCATCTTCCTTTCTTGAGAACGATATTTGACCAAGGTCAATCCTTTTGAAGGACCAAATGAAGAATGAAGTATATGAATGACCAATCAATTCTACTTTTAGGTCCTCTCCATTAATTGCTTTTTCTAGCATCAAAACCACTTTGTTCAAATGGCATCATAAGCCCAACTACCACACTTTTATAATTTTAAAGCATTAATTTCTAATTGCAATTTAGAATTATCATCCTTTAAGTCTTCTAACTTCATTTGTAATGCTTGTCAATGTAATAAAAGCAAAAAATTAATTACCATTTTTCAACTTCTATCTTACTTCTCAACCTCTAAAACTTATATTTTCTGATGTTTATACCTATTTGGTACTATCATATGATAATTTAAAATATTATCTAATATTTTTTTATCATTAATATTTATGGTTCTACCCATTTAAGCAAAAATTATACAATATTTTCTAATAATGGGGTGAATATCAAGACTTGCCTCCTCTCTAGCTCTCTATGGTATCTCCCACCATACCTTCCTATCTCACACATCAGAGCATAACGGGTATTCAGATTGTTATCATCGACACATTATCAAAACAGGGCTCTCATTACTTTCTCATGCTTCACTTTCACTTCAATATTGGTCTCATGTGTTTCATACCACTATCTAATCTTAAAAATAACATGCCCAATCCCACATTATCTTTCCTCTCCTTACACAACACTTTGTTACCTTCCCAAACTATGCCAAACTCAGGGTCTTTGGTTGTTTATTTTATCTTATCCTTTGACCCTAGTTCCCTTACAAACTAAACTTTCACTTGAAATAGTGTGTTTTCTTAGACTGTTGTCTCACTCAAAGTACCTACTCGAGTCGATCCTTCCAACTCTAAAATTTTTGTCCCTCATCATGTAAAGTTTGTTAAGTCAATGAATGGTCATTTGAGTGTCCTTGAGGGTGTTTGAATGTTCTTTCTCAAACACTCTTAATTTTTCTATTTTTCAAGCTCCATTTTCATACTATCTTAAACTCAAATCATATAATAGTTATTTCAAAAGCTTTATTGATCCATAAATTCATACTAACCTCAAATATGTGATCCAAAGTCATGTATGATAAAGTCTAAAGTTCTCTTAAAATTATAAGACCTAAGGAAGTAAGTTACATCTAATTACTAACAGATGGAACAAAATTACCAACTATACCAAATACATAATAGTAATTATTAGATATTTTCACAAAAAATCATTAGGCACTTCTTGGTCAACCTACTTGTTAAGAATCCTTCGCTTTTGGTTGTTCATTCTGTTGGAATCTTCATTATCTTTGTCATTTCTCTCTCTTTCTATTTTTTTTTTTTTTTGTCTCTCTTTTCCTCCTCTCTCTTTTTACATTGAATAATTTTAATGTAAGAGTAATGGCCCAATTGACTTGATCTATATTGTTTGTTAATTACCTAGCAACTTAAACTTTTAGTCCAATAGTACCTTGATATAATGGCATAGCCTTGGTTTATATAAGAGGTCAAGAAGGTCAATTGTGAACCTTACTGATATATTCAAAGCTTAGCATTTATTTTATAATTCATATTATCATCATAGTATTGTAATATGGTAAAATTTATGCATTTATCATATGAAGATCAAAGAAAAAAATAAAGAAACAATAAATGGTTACATAATAAAAAGCAATATCTAGCGGAGGCAAACTGTTTAGATGTTGGCATTCCAGATTCCAAGCTTTGTTAGTCTTTGCTGAAGATTAGCTCAAGTTTATTATGACTTCGTTTGTTCTAAATTTCAAAAATAGGTGTAACAACCTAAATAAATATCCAGGAAAGATAGGAAGAATTTGTTATTTTTCTTGTATAAATATCTCATCTCAAATGGAATAAAATTTATCAGCTTCTTTCTGTCATATCTATAGTTTTTCGTTATTATACTTGCAACTTCATACCTATAATTTCTCCAACAAGTGGTATCAGAGCCACAATTAGTCTTACAAGACTTGTGTTTTGAGAGAAAACCAAGAAAGTTCACTTCATAACCCATTTGAAACCACACTAGAAAATGGCAACCAACAACATCTCTTTGTTAGCTCCTCAAATCTTTGTGGGAGAAAACTATCGAATTTGGTCCATAAAGATGCAAACAAACTTGGAAGCATTTGATCTTTGGGAAGTTGTAGTTGAAGACAAACCAATAGCTCCACTTCGACTGAATCCTACCTTAGCACAAATCAAAGCTCATACCTGATGAAAGGACCAAAAAGTTTAAAGTTAAGACTTTAATCCAAAATTCAATTGCTGACTTAGTATTTCATAGAATTATGAATCGTAGGACAACCAAAGAAGCCTGGGACAAGCTTAAATTGGAGTATCAAGGAAGTGATAAAACCAAACAAATGTAAGTGCTGAATTTGAAAAAGAACTTCGAGTTTCTAACCATGCAAGAAGATGAAACTATCACCAAGTATTCTGATAGAATTGCTTTGATTGTTAACAAAATCAGGTCGCTTGGTGAAGAATTTCTTGATGCAAGGATCGCGGAGAAGGTTCTTATGACACTTCCTAAGATTTCATCTCTTGAAGAATCTAGGGACCTTTCACAAATTTCACTTGCTGAACTAATGAATGCACTCCAAGCACAAGAGCAAATAAAAGCTTTGAGGCAAGAGAACGTCACAAAAGGTGCTTTACAAATGTAGACCCCACAATCTAATAAAGACAAAAACCAGTTTAGCAAAAAGAAAAGTAAAAGTAGAGAGAAGAGTAGCAAAGAAGGGCCTTAATAGAAGAAATATTCAACCTACTCACATGCAAGAAGACTATGCTGCTAGAGAAATACTGTTGGTGGAGGCCAGACGCAATGTGTAGCAACTGAAAACAACTACGGCATGTTACCAAAGTCTACAAATATAAAAATAAAGGTCCTCAATCTCATCAAGCACAAGTTGTTGATATAGATTCGCAAGAGGAGAGACTCTTTGTAGCATCATGTTTCTCAAGTCAAGACTCTTATAATGCTTGGCTCATTGATAGTGGATGCCCACACCACATGTGTCACAATGCTACAATATTCAAGGACCTTGACAAAACCTACAACTCTACGATGAAAGTTGGCAATGGTGGATACGTGGATGTCAAGGGAAGGTGCACGGTTGTTGTCAAAGCAAATTCAGGTATCAAGCTCATCTCAGATGTGTTATTTTTACTTGATATTAGTCAAAATCTATTGAGTGTAGGTCAAATGCTTGGAAAGCAATATTCCCTACAATTCAAAGACAACCAGTGCATCATCTTTGATCCCTATGAAGAGAAATTGCTTTGTGTGAAGATGAAAAGCAAGAGCTTTGCCATCAATTGGGAGAATGCTGCACAATATACATATGCTAGAGTTACTCAAAGTGTTTTAGACTTATGGCATAAACGGTTTGGACACTATAACCAAAGGAGCTTAGCAGAGTTAAAAAAACTTGAGTTGGTGGAAGACATGCCAAACGTATCTGATGAATCTCAAATATGTGAGATTTGTCAACAAGGAAAACAAGCAAGGTTGCCATTAAAAAATAATCAAGTGTGGAGAGCCACCGAAAAGCTTCAACTCATACACACCGATGTTTGTGGTCCCATGAAAACAACTTCTTTAAGTGGTAACAAATATTTCATTCTCTTTATAGATGACTATACCAGAATGTGTTGGGTATATTTTATCAAACTAAAGAATGAAGTTTTCTCTGTTTTCAAACAATTCAAAGCCCTTGTAGAAAATCAAAGCAACTTGAGCATTAAAATCTTAAGGTTTGACAATGGTATGGAATATACCTCCAGTCAATTTGTTGAGTTTTGTAGCATTGTAGGCATCGAACATCAACTAACAACTCCATACACTCCACAACAAAATGGTGTCTTGGAAAAGAAGAATCGAACCGTAATGGAGATGGCTAGATGTCTTCTATTTGAGAAAAAAATGCCAAGTAATTTTTGGGCAGAGGTAGTTAACACCTTTGTATATTTGCTGAACTGATTGCCTACAAAATCCTTGAAGAACAAATAGAAGCAAGCTGGACAGCAGAGCTCAGAAGGGCATTCTCATTGGCTATGGGACATCAACTAAGGGCTATAGAATATTTTGTTTGCAAACTAACAAAGTTGTCTTGAGCAGGAATGCAAAAGTTGATGAAATGACGACTTGGGATTGACAAAATAAAAAAGATGCACAATCTAATGTCGGTTTCGATAATCATGAAGATTTTCAAACTTCTAAATTCGTAGATGACTTTCCAGTTTGAAGGACATCTATCAAAGGTACAGTTTAGCAAGAACTGAACCAACAAGTTATGTAGAAGCCAAAGATTCTTAAGCATGGAGGAGAGTATTGCAAGAAGAAATGAAGATGATTAACAAGACTAGAACTTGGCAGCTCGTGGAGAGACCCAAAAATCACAAGGTGATCGGAGTGAAATGGGTTTTCAAAACAAAACTCAATCCTAATGGTTCGATATGCAAGCACAAAGCTAGGATAGTGGTGAAGGGATATGCTTAATAGTATGGTGTTGATTATCAGGAGACTTTTGCTCCTGTGGTAAGGTATGACACTATCAAGCTACTTTTTGTACTTGCTGCTCAAAATTCTTGGCATATTCATCAGTTAGATGTTAAATCTGCCTTCTTAAATGGATTTGTTGATGAAGAGATATATGTAAAGCAACCAGATGAGGTTGTGGCTCTAGGCAAAAAGGACTATGTGTACCTTTTAAGGAAGGCATTGTATGGCTTGAAACAAGCCCCTAGGGATTGGTATGAAACCATGGACAAACATCTCACTAAACTTGGTTTTGTTAGAAGTTAGAGTGAAACAACCTTATATGTAAAAACCGATGATGTCCAGCTTTTAATAGTCTCTTTTTATGTAGACGACATGCTTGTAACATGAAATTAGCCTAGGTTAATTCACAGCTTCAAGGATGAGATGAACAAAGTCTTTGAAATGACTGATCTTGGAGTCATGAAGTACTTTTTGGGAATCGAAGTGATGTGGTCATGTTCAAGAATTTTCATATGCCAATAAAAGTATGCTATGGATATGCTGGAAAAAAAAAATTTAATGCAAGATTGCAAGCCTCTATCTACTCCTATGACAACCAGCGAGAAGTTAAGCAAGGATGAGCTAGGAGAAAATAGATGAAGGCTTATATAGAAGCTTAATTGGTAGCCTTTTGTACCTAACAGCTAGCAAACCTAACATACTATTTCCTATTAGTGTGCTTTCCAAGTTCATGCACTCACCAAATGAGAAACATTTTTCGACAGCTAAAAGAGTATTAAGGTACATCAAGGGAACTGTTGCTCTTGGAGTTCAATTTTCAAAATATGCAGAAGGTGATTTGAAGCTGCTAGGCTACTCCGACAACGATTGGGGAGGTTGTATTAATGATTCAAGAAGTACTTCAGGGTACTTATTCTCTCTAGGCTCAAGTTTTTTTCACTTGGAGCTCAAAGAAACAAGAAACCACAGCCCAATCCACAGTAGAGGCAAAATACATTGCTGCTGCATCTGCTGTAAATCAAGCTTTATGGTTAAGAAAAATACTGAAAGACTTGGGGCAAGAGCAAATTGAAGCAACCAACATTATGTCTGACAACATTTCCACGGTATTAATTTTGAAAAATCCTGTGCTTCATGGTCGAACAAAGCATATTAAGATCAAGTATAATTTAATTAGAGAAGTTCAACAATCCAATGAAGTGTTACTTGTTCATTGTTCCTCTGAAAATCCACTCGCAGATATATTCACAAAGCCTTTACCAATGGAAAAGCTTGAAGCTCTTAAGCAGAAGATAGGTGTTTGTCATCTGGATGCCAAGGAGGAGTGTTCAGTTGTTGGCATTCCAGATTCCAAGCCTTGAAGACTTAGTCTTTGTTGAAGATTAGCTCAAGTTTGTTATGACTTCATTTGTTTTAAATTTCAAAAACAAGTGTAACAACCTAAATAAATATGCAAGAAAGATAGGAAGAATTTGTTATTTTTCTTGTATAAATATCTAATCTCAAATGGAATAAAATTTATCAGCTTCTCTCTGTCATATCTGCAGTTTTTTGTCATTATACTTGCAGCTTCATACCTGTAATTTCTCCAACACAAACAAACCTCAGCAGACCAAAAAAAAAGGGGGGGAAATCATTTTATCTCACCAAAGCCACCAAGCAACAATTGAAAAAACAACATAGTATCTCTATTTTGTGTAACATATCTCCACTCTCATATTGGCACAGGGTCTATGAGCAGCATTGAAATATTATTTTTCATCACTTCTCCAGGATGTGTGAATATATCTTTCTGACCATTGTACGTCACATCTCCTGATTGAGCAAAATTTAGAAGACGACTGAGGAGAAGCATTGGAACTGCAGTAGGTCTGAGGCACTCTTCATTTATATCCTTCCATGCGTTCTCGAGTTGCTTGTGAAACTCCCCATATGCTTGTTTCTCCGAGACACCATGTTGCTTCATGTAACATTCGATGCTTGATGCAATATGCCCTCTCTCTTGCTCAAACTGCATAAATGGTGATATAAGGTGTTAAAAGAGATTGATATGCAATAGATTTTCTTTATCTTTATGGGATTGATATCCAAGTATCAGTAGGAAGTGTCGCTTCATTGTACCTTGTGGGTAGCCATGTCATTCATGAGCCTAATAATTGTAGAGGAAGCTCTAACAATCTTAGGATTTTGCTGCGCCCAATCAAAGACTTCCTTATTTGCAATCTCTCCCATGCCGATAAAAGAGAAGATAGTGAACATGGGGACACCAATACTTACCAGTGCGATACCCATGTACTCTTCTATTGTTGGTATGTATTTTCCATGGAACCATTTGGCTTCAACCAAATACGCTTGGACAGAGCTTTTCATCTAGGATCAAAATTTAGCAAAGTAAATATTTATGCAAGTGTTAAATAGAATTTTATTTTCAATACATTATAGGACATCATAAACACAATAGAGTTCAGAGAATCCTACTGCATCTTTTGCATTGTGGATACAGTAGGATCTTCCTCTGTTTTCCACCTCCTCAATTTCTTTGTAGGCATCTACAACTGCCTGATAGCATGGCTTCATGTATTCAGGAAGCTGATGTATGCTGTTCATATCCCACCTGAAAGCAAGTTCCAATCTCCTTTTTAAAGTTCAAAGATGTAACCCAATTCATTGATTGTGCGTAATTTTTCATATATCAAACCTCTGTATTGCTTCTGTAAAGAGCTCTAGCTCTTCCAGTGTGCCATATGCATCAAAGATATCATCTATAGTTGTCAACAGAGCAACTACTTTGGTCTGTATTCTTCTAGCATATGAATACTGGGGCTCAAAACAACATGTTGCTATCCAGAAGTATGTTTCCACCACTCTATCTCTGGAAAAAGGTAGCTTTGAAGAGAAATCTAGGTCTTTCCACCAACTGAGAAAATACATTAATCCACATAAAAGGCCTGGTAAACTGTTAATTTAAATTTAAGTGCAGGAATGATTTGAGAACTAACCTCGAGATATTGCTCAGCTCTTTCTTATACAGTGACTGCAATAGGTTGAAGTCTAACTTTGCAAGCTTCAGTAAAGCTTTACTATGTGAAGCTTCATCCTGGTAGATAGACATGAAAGGCCTTGCTTCTAGCCTCTCCAGGCCTTTCCTAATGGGCCGGTATAGGGCATGAGTTACTTGTGCTGCAAGAGGGTATTCTAAATGTTCCACCATAGACTTGAGGTGAGTGGTGGTGAAAGCAAGTGCTTCATCCAGTATATCTTCTTCCCAAACCCTGAAATGTGCAGCTTCATATAAGCCTAGTAGGCCACATGCATCATTGATCAAAGACTCCTTAAACCTTCCTTTTTCATCTTAGTACTTGTTGAATACATCTGCAATCATCACCCAAACATAGAATGTTATATGTGAGCTTTGCTAGATAATACTTGATATTCATTAGGCTTACCACATGAAATATTGTACCCTTGTTGTCTCAGTAGTCGAAATCGAAGTGCAATGTTATAGAGATCATTTATATCATCTGTGTCATGATAGTTATCATAGGTATTTTGTAATGCTGCTTCTATATCCTTTTCAAAATGGTATGCCACCCCGAGCCGTTGAACTGCATCGATGAACTTGAGCTGTTGTGAAGGGTTATCAGCTGCAGCTATTAGCTCTCTTCTCACTTCCTGCTTCAGATTTTCCAACTGCTGCTCTTCATGGGCCAGAGTTATCTGTACCAATAAATTGCTAGAACAGAGATTAAGAAAATCTTAAGATGGTTAAGATCTTGTTATGCAAACTGCATATATCACAAAATCACCTCATCATCAGGAGTGTTGGTCATGATGAAACTATTGCCCCAAACGCTAGGGTGATAATTTGCAGTCCGGAGATGAGTCTCTGGATTTGCATTTGGAGCGGAGTGATTAGTAGACATGTTGCTGTTAACAAGAACTGTACCTCACTCAAGCACTTAATCGGTAAGTATATATGAACAAGATAGCTTGGAATCTTCAATATTTATTGGATGGTTCATTACAACTATTGAAATCCAAGATGTGGGAAAACTGAAACAGCTAGACTGAATAGCTGGAAGGGAAAGCAGACGTGGAACATTATTGACATTACTTTGAATGTCATCTTATCCAATGAAATTGGTATTTTATACCCTTCATGTCTTGAGTTGACCATGATTTAAATTGTGGATCTCATGTTTATTTATCTAGGCAAAACGTTCTTTTGATGGTCATATTGGGCAGTTAATGTAACGAACCACCTCCAATAATGGCAATTAATGTTACGAACTACCTCCAATAATGGAAATTGATTTTGAAGTCATCTAGAGTATTGGAGCAAGCAAGAGAAGATATGACACCCACTTGCAGAAATGGCAATTAATTTCCATGACCTGCAGCTTCTTTTCTGTCAACATAATATAAAAGATATGCATTACCAAGAGCCATGAATGCTTCCCGTTCCAAGTTCAATTTCATACATGAATGTCATAATTTATGGCATGAATCTAATTCAAGGACACCTATGATATTAAGCTACTTTTAATAAATATTGATGGGTTTAATGGGTTTATATCAGCTCAAGTGGAAAATTTCTTTTTCATCTTCAAGTGCTTAATAATGGTTGTTTTTGAAACACCTCATCATTTTATCTATCTTTATTAAAACTTCATAAAAAAAACGTATTAGTTATGGCTGCTAACAATAGAAAAAATATTAAAAATATAATTAAAACCTAAAAACCTTAAAAACTATATATATATATAGTGAGATTGTTGTACGTATATATATCTTTTTAAAATGAATATCCATATCCAAAGGTTATAAAAACCTTGTCTTTAGAGAGTTTTTTATACAATATTTGATCTCAGGAAAGTGCTAAAAAAAGAAAAAAAAATTCTCAATGAAAATTAAAGTATGAAAAAAAGAAAGAATTATAATTAAAACTTATTATTTAGTCATTATATAAGAGAGTTAAAATAAGTAAAAGCATTGACACTTAGAATATACATAATTTTTAAGAGTATATGGATAAATTTTTTAAATATAAGTCCCATAATTCTTAATCAATTTTATTTACATCTTATATCTCACAATCACCTTGGAGGGAGTGAATAGATAGTCTTCTTGAATTCAGCTCAATGTATGTCAAATCTTTAGTTTCTATATATTCTTTGATTAGGATATAAAGAATAAATAAAAAAAAAAAAAATCGCTTAGAAATGCAAGCGATTACATGAAAAATCACTCACAAAGCCTCCCAAATACTTTGATATAAGAACAATAAGGTCAAATACCATAAATTTAAAATCCACTAAATTTGAAGGATAAGTACATAAAGTTATCTAACGATTGTTATTCCCAAATACTTATATCCTAAACTTACACCTAATTTCATGTCCACGAT
This sequence comes from Vitis amurensis, assembly GCA_037355405.1. Taxonomy (NCBI): domain Eukaryota; kingdom Viridiplantae; phylum Streptophyta; class Magnoliopsida; order Vitales; family Vitaceae; genus Vitis; species Vitis amurensis. The sequence goes on along the minus strand of CM074693.1, from coordinate 41,141,775 downwards.
GCAAATGTATCATTCTCCTTATTGGACTCCTCGACACCTTGAAAGGATGGGATCTTCTATCTCAAACTCAACAAACAAATTTAAAATATTTTTAAACGTTTTTTTTTATTAAACACAAAGAATAATGACTTTAATTTTAAGGGGTGATCTTTGAAAACTCTCAAATGATATTTTACCAAAAAAAGAATGAGAGTAGGAAGGAAAGATTTTCCTTTTTAAACTAAAAGATATTTGAAATTTTTTCCATTTTAGATTCTAACTTTAAATTCATGTTCAAATTTTTATTTTCAATTTCCATATAAATACTTATCCCTTTTGGCTCATTATTCTCAGTTATACTTATCATATTAATTTCAAGTTAATTATGCAGCAATCTTGAATGTTTGAAGGGAGTATAAATCATTAATATAAATATATAAATATATACAACATCCTAAAAAATTACAAATTTAATCTAACTAGACTAATGCACCAAAGCACTAATAAACTTTTCTTAGATAATTTTATAACAAAATAAATTACATAAATCTTTTACTACTTTCAAATAGAGTTTACAAATCAATCAAGATCATTCATGTCTCAGTCAAATATCCTAATTAATGATTAGTATACATATCTATTTTTTTTTAAATCAAACCGAACCAAATTCTCAAAAGACAAAAAAGCAATATTAAAAAACCCCTTCTTGTTGATTCCAATTAAGGAACACCGTACCAAGAGGGATGAGTTAATAAAATTCTCACCAAAAAAAAAAATAAAATTCTGAATAGTAATTTTATTATTTTTTTCAAAATTTTTAGTTAAAAATTTACTGAACTCTAACTAAAACAATGAATTTATAGACCTAATAAATAGAAAAGGAATTCTAATCATAATTGGTAATTTGATTACCATGAAAGGAAAGTGGCATAGAATTGCTTGTTTGACGACTTTGTTTTGTAATAGTTTTTTTTTATCACAAAAAATCATTTTCTAACATTAAAAGCATGTTAAAAAAGCAACTTTTATACATACTACTTTTTAATATTTTTTTATTTATATATTATTTTTTAAACATCCACAAAAAAAAAAAAAAACAAATGAAAACAAATAACAACAATTAAAACTTTTCCTCAAAAATACCCTATTTTCAAAAATCTATTTTTGGAACAATTAACACGTAGGTACATGTTTTCATTTTTTTTTTCCTGGAAGCAAAAATTAATTTTTGAAAAAGTGAACCTAATCTTAATTTCTTTAGAAATAGCATAGGAAAATATTTACCCTTTTAACAAATAATAGTAGAAAAAAATTTCACCAAGCAACCACTCAAAAAGAACTCAAATATTTTGCATTTCATATAAAAAATATTAAAATAAGGACTGAGGAATGTGACAACAGCAATGAGAAAAGCCAATAATACAATCTACTTTAAGAAAGGAAGATTAAAAAAAAAAAGTCAAACTAAAATTTTAAGCCCCAAGACAAGCCCAACATATCTACACTCAGTAATACCGGGCAGGGGCATATGCAAAACACTTGGAACCTTTTTTTCATATTAACATCCATAACCCACAACATCACCCGACTTCCCTTTCTATAAAAGAAGGCCTTATTCAATTGATATCACCCCACTTCCCTTTCTATAGAAGAACACTGAAGGCCGTTATTCAATGGTGATGGTGCCCAATTGGATTTTCTATAGATTTCGGTGTATGACTTCGACCATGGATGGTCCCCCCAATCCAAATTAACCAACGTCCAACACAGGTGTACTTCTTTCCAAACTTTATTGTCTCTTTACAAAATAGGCTAGCTCATTTAAATAATTATTATTGATTCAAATTCAGTTCTTTGGCAATTCTTTGAGAAGAAAATATAAATTCTTCAAACTTCAGAAATCAGATTTGTTTGATCATAAAGAGCTAATCAAGAAACAAAGGGTAGCGAATTTGAAAAATATAATTTCTTTCCACTTTGGTAAAAGTGATACAAATTTGTTTCCATATTAAGTCAGAATGGATTTTCTTTCCCGTATGCCAGGGAAAGTGCCTTACCTTTATACATTAATTATTAGAATACTTTCCCCAAGTCTCTATAAAATAGAATGGAAAGCTCAGGTGGAAGCACAAACAAAAGGAGATAGGAAAATTAGAAAGGGCGGAAGAAATCTAGCACTAGTTCTTACCAGAACTTCTTTATCCAACTCTCATTTTTTAGTGGCTTCTTTATTCTCTTATTTGGATTTACAGAAAGACTAATCTCCCCTTTCTCTTCTTTCTTTTTGATCTGATTCCTTTGATGAATTTTGGCGATGACTAATGCCCCTCTAGTTGAATAGGTGTAACAAAGTTATCTGAAAGAAGGAAAGGTGCACCTTGGATTAAAATCAATGAATTGCGGTTTTGTTAGAGAATTTTTTTTTAAATATTCTCTATTTTGTTAAAAAAAAGAAAGAAAAAAAGAGAAAGAATTAAATCTAAATAAAAGTGTATATGCGGGGAAAGGGGGCCCACTACCTCATTCAAGGGGTGGGAGACTAACCTCATTTTATATGGCTTAGGATTGACAATTTTATTTTATTCATTTCCGCGTTAGTACTTATCTAGTTTGTGTCTTACTCTTCATTGAAGACTCGAAGTTACTGCTTGATAAACCAAGATGACACATGTAAGTCTAGAAAGGTCCAAGAAATGCAAATTGATGTTTGTTAAGGCACAGTGTGGATCAAGATATTTAAAATTTTGAGAAAGTTTTTTTAAATGTTTTAGAAAACCCTCAACCACTCCAGGGCTCTAATAGTGCTTGAGCATTGGCAATAAAATTCACAAGAATTCTAAATCTATCCTTGGTATCTTTAAAAGCATTGTTTTTAGGAATTTTCGTAATTCAATCCACCAAATACCTAGGCCTATATATACCTTGCCTGAAAAGATTTTTGGTTTGATGCATTTGAGTTGAAAAACACATAAAATACCATCTTGTTCCCAAAAGATCTTTATTCCCTTAGTTGTTGAGGTAAGATCCACTAAAGCACATGAGGTGCTATGTTGCGGACATGAAGAGCAATGTAGGTTCTAGAGAGTAAGTCCTAAAAATAATTTCACAAGTACAACTATGTATTATACTTTCATATAATAGATTATTGATTTGAGGTCTCTAATTACATAGTTTTCCTACATAAAATCTTTGGGTTCTTATGTTGGTGATTTTAGACTTCTCTAAATTAACAAAGGATCTTTCGGGATTAAAAATAATGACTTTTGCTTTGAAAAGTGTTCAAGCACCTATTCACCTCTTTTTGGTTGTTATCCTACTAGATTATATAATTTTCTATTAGTATCAGAGCAAGAAATTTTTTAAAAACCAATTTTTTTTTTCCTGCTAAACTAGTATGGAAGAATAAAGGATAATCTTTCATCAATAATCCACTCTATTTAGATGGTAATAACTATGCTATCAGTAGAAAACTTGTATAAATTTTTTCTTAAAAATGCAAGGAGAACGAGTTTGGAATTCAATTGAATGAAGACCACCATTAAAATTGGATGAAACTTGAAGATCAACTAGAGAACTCAAGCCTAAACATGAATTGAGTAAACTAGAAAATGAGGTTAGTGAAGCTAATACTCAAGTTTTGTATTACATTTTAAATGGGGTGAGTCTTGATGGATTTCACGGGATAATCATGTAAATGTGTTGGGGGCGCATGGTCTTATTAGAAATGCTTCGGCAAGAGTGAAGAGGGGTGGAAATGAATCACATCAATACAGATAACTCAACACTTAAAATAAAAGACACATAAAGCAAATAAATGCATTCCTTGCCTTGCTATTATGAAATTAGGCGAGTTGGGCTAATGATTGATCTCGATTTCATGGCCTTTCAATGGGATCTGCTTCCCTTCTTCATTCACTCCTACTAAGGACTTAACCAAAAAAAAAAAAAAATGAAATTTCATGGTAAAAATGTTTTTTCCACCAAAAAATATTTGTTGCAAGTTCATGGCTACAATTGCGTGACTAATTTTTTCAACAACCAAAAAAAAAAAAAAAAAAAAAGATTTTATGGTAGAAAAAAACAATTCATGGCAAAATGTCACATTCCAATGTGAAAATTATTTTGTAATCAAAGGTAATTTCCACACATAAAAATTTATTTGGCAAAATATATCCTTTTAAGCATACTAGTAGAGAACACTTGCGATGCACGTGAATATGTGAAAAATTAATCTATTATTATAGTAATAGATAATATATAGTAATATATTATTTTAATATAAGATGATGTTTTAGCTTATTTGTAATTCTTTATTTAATAATCAAAATATAAGTATCAGAAGTAAGGTCTAGATATATCCAAAAGAAATATGTTAAAGCTTCAAAATATTACGTTATTCTTGCTGAATCTTCAATTTTTTTTGTGGAGACAATGTTGAGTTGTTGAATTCATCGTCATTATAAACTTCTTCTAAAATGAAACTTCCTGAAATTTGACCACTACCATTGATTTGGTTGATTCTTGTGAGGAAAATATATGACTTCCCATAACAATGAATTAGTCATTTGTAAAATATGTTGTTCATCCCATGCTGTAGAATATATATTTCAAAAAAATTAGGTGAAAGATTAAAGGAAAATTTTTCATATTTCTTATTCGAAACAAGAAATATATACCTGTTTATTACTCGCTATAAATTCAGTTACAGGACATCCAATAATCTTTTTAGTTGCGTCAAACAATGTGACTATTGCTTGTTTGGTTCCTCCGGCTACCACAAGTCTAAGCATATACCTATATTATTGTAAGGTTAGTTTTATTTGTTTATTTAATTTTTTTAATGATAATAATTATAAATTATAAGATGGTTTAGATAACACATACCTTGGATAATGGTCTGCTATTGCATTGCAACATTTTGCACATTCACCAATTTCATCTCTCATAAAGACCTTTTTGTTGCATTTCTTGCATGCATTATACCAAGGTTGTTCTATATTTTGAATATGAATGATTGTCGCTTTGAATGAACAATACAATTTTTGTAACATTTGTAAAAATATTATTTAAAATTTAATTATTTAATTTAAAGAATAAAAAAAAATTGGGTTGAAGAGAATGTACCTGAAAATCAGGTGAAGGTCTCTCTAATAGATTGTGACCTGCATATTATAATATTTAATTATATGAGACCTGATAATTAAATATTTTAAAATAAATTAATACAATTTTTGTTATGCATACCATTGTTTTAAATTGTTTTAGCTTCTTTCAAGTGTGGATTTACATGAATAAATAAAATTAAGATAATTAATCCATGATAAAAAAATATATATAAAAAAATGAACCTATGATAAATAAAGAAAGATAAACATAGAGAAGTGATACATTTTTTATAAATCTATGAAATAATCATCATGCCAACAAATCAGTCAAACTCAACAAATTTTAATTTTTAAAATAAAGTTAATAAATTAAGATAATTAATTCATGATAAATAAAAAATAAAATGAACATATGATAAATAAAGAAAGATAAGCATAGAGAAGTATAAAAGATAAGAACTTTTTTTCAAAAAATTAAAATTATTAATCATAAATTTTTTATAGAGTTACTAATAATCAACAATCATGAATTTGGATCCAATAAAACAAGTAATATAATAATAATAATAATAATAATAATAATAATAATAATAATAATAATAATAATAATAATAATCAATCATGAATTTTTAAAATGAATAAAAAAATAAGATTATAAATATCTTGATTTGTTTGAAAGGAACAGATAAGATTGTTTTCAACCAAAATGATCCATAATAATTTTCTACCTCTTATCTCTAAAAATAAAAACGTATATAATTTAAAAACTAATAAACAGTGAAAAAAAACATGAAAATAACAAAAACAAAACAATTGAGTCAATTACCGGAAATAAAAGTGTAGTCCAATTCAACATCAATTTTGAGGGGAAATTGTTCGGAGATATATATATAGCATGAATTTATTTAGATTAATGCATTTGAGGAATTAAAGTAGGAAATATTTAGATTCATGTATTTGAGGAATTAAAGTCATTGTGGATGGGAATCCTGAAGAGTCATATAGATGGGGAATGAGTTGATGTCAACATACAAGGGGGATGAATGAAGTCATTTAAATATGTATTTATTTAGGTTAATGGAATATAAATAATGATTTAATGAACCACTAATGTTAAGAGAGATGAATGAGAGAAGGAATGAATGAGAGAATGAATTAATCAGGGAAATTAAAAAGTCATTCTCGAGGGGGAATGAACCAATATTAAGAGATGAATGAGAGAAAGGATTAATGAAAGAACTGAAAAGTCATTCTAAACTATAAATTTAAACGTCATTGTAGGTTATAAACGGAAAAGTTATTGTGAAAGGATATTATTTTTAAATATCTAAATACACGACATATATGGGGTTATTTAAATCTAATCATAATTATTTATTTTTAAATATTTAACTTTATAACAAATGTAAAGTCCTTTAAATATAATTATGATTCAGTTTTATTGTATTAGATAATTGTATTTATTTTTGAAAAATAATTTTATTTTCCTTTATATATATTTTTTAAAATGAGTTTGTTTAAAAATAGTAAATAACATGTTTGGTTTTGAGCTCTCAATCACGTTATAAATGGTTTAATAACCAAAAAAAGTAATCATGAAAAATACTAATTAATTATCTATAATAATGGTATATATATATATATATATATATATATATAATTTTTAAGAAGTAAAAAAAAATATTTATCTAAATAATTTTTTTATTAAGTAAAATAATTAGAACTAAATATTAATTATTATCAGTTTAAATTATGATATTTTTTATTGGAAAAAAAAACATTATCTAAATTATTAATTACATATAATAATGATATGATATAGGTGTTTGTAACTAAAAAAAGATATAATTCAGATTCTAAATAATACTTTTTTTTATGTTTAATTGATTTTATCTAAATTTATTTTTTATTCAATAAATTAAAAATGAAAACTTAAATTTCTATCATTTTTTTAAAAGATGATAGTTATTTTAATTACATTATGATATTTTTTGAAAAATTAAATATTATTTGAATTAATTAGCTGAATTAATTATGTATAATAATTATAAGATATAAGCGTATATAATAGAAATGACAAGGTGTAGACCCCCCGAACAGTAACACTCTTTGGGGGTGATATTGCTTTTATTTTTTTTTTTTTTTTTTTTTTTTTTTTTTTTTTTTTTTTTTTTTTTTTTTTTTTTTTTTTTTTTTTTTTTTTTTTTTTTTTTTTTTTTTTTTTTTTTTTTTTTTTTTTTTTTTTTTTTTTTTTTTTTTTTTTTTTTTTTTTTTTTTTTTTTTTTTTTTTTTTTTTTTTTTTTTTTTTTTTTTTTTTTTTTTTTTTTTTTTTTTTTTTTTTTTTTTTTTTTTATTTTTTTTTTTTTTTTTTTTTTTTTTTTTCCCATTGATTTATGCTTCTGACAACCCGAAAATCAGGCTGGTAGTGGCGGCAAGATGGGACATAAGGCTGAGAGAGAGGTGACAGAAGGGAGGGGTCTGGAACTTGAGAAGAAAACGAAGCGGGAAATTTTTTTGGAAGGTGGACGAGAACAAGAGGAGGAGAGGACGAGAGCAAGAGGAGGGGGGGTTTTCAGAGAAGGGAGATAGAGAAAAGCTGAAGGGAGGGCGACGCCGCCTTGAGCTTGGTAAGCATTCGTTTTCTAGGACCCTGCTTCACCATTTGCCAATTTATACGTATTGTTTTGTTGTTTGCCTGGGTGTAGCATGATTATTGTGGGTAACATGCTCTGTTTTCTTTTCATTGTTGGTTCTTCCTGATACTCCATGCTCTTCTCCATAAGTGACCGCACTTCTCTTGGATTGGATTGGATGTTTGATGATTAAATCACGGGATCCTAACTTGCCCCATCAGTTGGCAATCCGTTCATCACTCATTGGACTTGGTTTTGCCATATAGTTCTCCAAATCTCGTCCTTGCTCTGTTTTCATCTTTATTCCTTTTTTTTTTAGCTATTTCATCCCCCATGCACACGTGAACTGCATCCACTCCTACCCTCTATTTTTCCTCCTCATTTTCCCCCCGTTTCCTCACACCTTGAGCTTGAAGAAGACGTCAACCGGGACAGCAGCCGGAGATGCTCGAAACTCCAGCTCCATTTCAAGCCTAACGCCAAAGCTCCAAAAATCCTAGCAAATGGAGAGCCCCAGATGCAGTTCTGGGAGCACGAGGCTCTCTCGCGGCGCTCCGGCGAGTCCCATGCACCTCGCGTTCCACGTGAGGGTGTCGCCATCAACTCTCTCCTCGTCGTCGCCGCCTCTTGAAGCCACTTTACCCAGCCTGCCCGCTACAAGAACTCGGTGGCAGCAGCATCGTCGGCGACGCACGTGGCGAACTCCCCCCCGGACGGCCAGGTTCGACCGAGGAAGCCCCTCACGCGCCTGTAAAGGCCACAGCTGCTGGCTCCGTCCTCGGACACAGACACCAGGCCGCCGCTGCAGGCTCCACTCCCGAACGCCGACGCTGGAACGTGACGGCGAACGCGGCACGGGTGGCGACAATCGAGGCGGTGGCGCGGAAAGCGGGCAGCCGGGACAGATTTCGAGGCCCTCCGGCGTTGCCTCTCTCACCTTCATTTCCTCCGTCGCCGTCTCCGGAGGTGAGGAAGAAAAGCATGTGATGAAGGGCCCAATGAGAGATGAAGATTAACTTGGGCCTTAGTGGGCTGGACCAGTTGAAAAGGTCCAGGTTTGTTTTGCTGGAAGTGAGTGCTTTGGGCTTAAGTTGTGGCACTAAGCCCAAATTCATGATGGATGATTGCTTTGGGCTTGCCCATGAAAGCATTAGACTTGGGCTTGGGTTGGAGCCCAGGCCCAGTTCGTGTGGATGAAAGGCTCCATGCCCATCCTTCAAAAAATCCTAAGCTTAATTTAATGCTTCAAAATACTTGTTTAAATCATATTTTTATAAATCAAATCATTATCACTTATTTATTATTTATTCAAAGTCCAATCTACCAAAAATCATCATATGTCTTAATTTAATTTTTCAAATACTCTTTTAAACCTTATGTTCATCAATTAGAATTATTATTTTATATTCTCCTATCTATCTATGTTAATCCTTCAAAAATCCTAAGTTTTAATTTAATTCTTGTTTAAATCATATTTTCATAAATCAAATCATTATCCCGTATTTATTATTTATTCAAAGTCCAATCTACCAAAAATCATCACATGTCTTAATTTAATTCTCCAAATATTCTTTTAAACCTTATGTTCATCAATTAGAATTATTATTTTATATTCTCCTATCTATCTATGTCAATCCTTCAAAAATCCTAAGTTTTAATTTAATTCTTGTTTAAATCATATTTTTATAAATCAAATCATTATCCCGTATTTATTATTTATTCAAAGCCTAATCTACAAAAAAAGAGTCACGTGTTTTAATTTAATTCTCCAAATACTCTTTTAAATCTCATATTCATCAACTGGAATTATTGTCTTATACATTCATTTATTATCTAGCTTAACCCTTCAAAAATCCCATGTTTTTAATTTAATTCTTCAAATTCCTGTTTAAATCATATTTTCATAAATCGAATTATTATCCCATGTTTATTTAGTTATTCAAAGTCTAATCCTTCAAAAATCCCGTGTCTTAATTTAGTTTCTCAGTAATTCGTTTAAATCTTGTTTTCGTTAATTAGGATTATTATCTCATATTCGTCTATTTATTTAAAACCTAGTTCTTCAAAAATCCCTTGTCTTAATTCAATTTTCAATCCCAAAAATACCATTATCCATTTTTATTCACCTAAATATTATTCTCGTTAATTAGCATTATAATCTCATACCTACCTATTTATTCAAAGTCATATCTTTTAAAAACCCAACGCCCTAAATCAAATTCTCAATTAGAAAAATTCCATTAATCTTTTCTTTTATTATTCGTTCAAACATTATTTTTGTTAATTAATATCGTTATTTCATGTTTATTTATTCATTTATTTCAATCATTAAAATTCAATTCTTCAAAACCGGATTTCCAAGTTTAATCTTTAGACTCAAAAAAAAATTTCACTATTCACTATTCATCCGTCCAAATATCGTTTTGATTAATTAATAACATTATTCCATATTTACCTATTTATTTCTCTTAAAAATCTCAATTATTAAGGTCTAATTCTTCAAAATTCCAATTTCTAAATTTAGCTATTTGAAACTCCAATTGTCCAATCTCCAAACTTAATTTTCAGTTTCCCATGTTCCAATTCTCGCATTTATCCCGCTATTTATTATTATCATTATTATTATCATCTTATTCATTATTTCTATAAATTCCGCCTTCGAATGATTTCTAAGATTTCCAATTTTTACACATCAACTTTCATAATTTCTATTTCTCAAATAACTTACGATTCTGATCTCTTTCAAAATTCAACTCCCAAAGTCTCAATTTTCGTAGCTTAATCTTCCTTTAAAATCCCGAACCTTCAAATCGTTTTTAAAATTCCAACCTCTTTCAAATTCAGTTTCTAAAAGTTCTCATTCTCACATTCAATCTCTAAAAGTCTAATATCCAAATAAGCTCTAAAACTCCAATTTTCTAGTGATCTTCGAGATTCCAATTTTTTCAATTAAATTTCAAAAATCTAATTTTCTCCCGAATAGTTTTAATTCCGCTTTGGCTTTCAAACAATCTTCTGCTCCTCTAGACTTTAGAACGAATTTTCCGTAATTCCAAATAATGGAATTTATGGGATTAATTCATGCAATATAAATCAGGCTTTGGTGGGGGCCCCATACGCACGCTTTTATGATTGATTGATTAATTAGTTGATTTGATGGTCGTACGTGATTGAGTTATTCTGCTCTATGACATGCATGATATTATTTCTTAATTGTACGCTAACCCCCTTTCTTGATAGCGCACTGATCGTTTGATGCCAAGGTATGCTCCACTCCCACTTCGATCATTCTTACTGAGTATTTTGGTTTTCACATGAGCGTGATTATTTTAGGTATTCATTGATTTATTCATCGATTGTCATGATTGCTTCATTTTATTAGTAGAGACCTGTTTTTAGGGACTTAGAAGGGTGCTATGGTCTCTACCGTACCTTTCCGATAGGTAACCTGACCCTCGAACCCGATCCGGTTTTTCACAGATCACCTTTTCCGAAACAAGGAGTCACACTTAGGGTTTTTCTTTCTTATTTTGTTTACCCTTTTAAAAATAAAACAAAAATAAGTGGCGACTCCAAGTCATTTTCAAATAATCAATAAAAAATCAATTTTTCAAATAAAAATCGAGCTCGCCATTCGAGTGGGAAACGCATTGAGCCGAAATGCGAGGTCCACACAAGGTTCTTTTTGGAAAAAAAAAAGTGTCAAAAAATGAAAACTTAAATTTCCATCATTTTTTTTAAAAGATGATAGTTATTTTAATTACATTATGATAATTTTTGAAAAAATAAATATTATTTGAATTAATTAGTTGAATTAATTATGTATAATAATTATAGGATATAAGCATATATAATAGAAATGACAAGGTTTTTTTTTTGAAAAAAAATGTCAAAACACTTCGTACTTTTATATAGAGTACAGATATATTAATTCCTAGCAAAAAGTCACTATGGAGGGCAAAAAGAAAATTTATGGCATAATGTTTCACTCAAGTAGGTAAACTAATTCCTAGCAAAAATCCAACTTCACGCACATCACAAATTTTCATCTAATAATAGAAAATTTTGAAGGCAAAAGAAAAAAAAGAATCTCATTTAGGCATAAAAAATATATGATAAATTTCCATGCCTATCTTTTTAATTTCTCATCATTTTAATGGTTTTAAATGTCCTCAACACTTTTTTACTGACTAGGTGTAGCTATTGTTAGTTTTTGTTTTTATCTAAATTTGAAGTTTAATCTATGTTTTAATTGTGGTTCTCTCCCTTACTGTATTTTTGTTTGTTGTTTTAGTATTTCATTTTGATTTTGTGAGTAGTAATTTAGGTTAAGGAGAATAGAGTAATTCTTAAAAGCATGACATGATATAATAAATTTGGAGTGGAGTAAGATTAGGGCAAAACCTTAAAAGAGAAGATATATATCAATAAATAAATTACAACATAAGTGTTAGAGTGGGATTAATACAATGCCTTGTGTTAACCCTAAGGGGTAGCTCAGTTGGTCAGGCCTTGGGTTTGCTCCCCAATGGTCACCAGTTCGAGTCCCCTCAGGGCCATTGGAGGTTTACTCGATCGTTAACTTCAGGGCCCCGTGGGATTAGTCGAGGTGCGTGTAAGCTGGCGCGGACATCCACGGTTATCAAAAAAAAAAAAAAAAAATACAATGCCTTGTGTTGGAGTAAAATTCCTACTTTGTATTGGGTGGTTGCTAGTTTAAGTTTAAATAAGAAAAATAAAATAAAATTTTAATAAAAACTAGTTAGTTGAAATATTAAGAGATTTTGGAAGATTTTAGTTTAAACTATAAAAAAATTATAGATTCTTGGGATTGAATTTAAGAACAAGAGTTTTAAATTAATGTTGGTAATTAGGAATATTAATATTGATACAAAATATAATTAGAATTTACAATTAATAAGTTTAGATAAGTGGCCTATTATAATAGTTGCTATTGACTTATATTATGTTAGGTGAGGAGTACATTTTTCGAGTTAATTTTTTTGAAGATTCAATACAAATTTTACAACAGAAAATAATTTATTTTTATATGTTATTTTGAATTATGAAAAATATTGTTTTTGTCTCCATTCATGGATCAAATATATTTTACATAAAAAAAAAAAAATGTGTGAGAACATTTTCTTTGTTTATAATAAGAAAAATATGAAAATATTATATTTTTCTAAAGTCGAACAAATGAAACAAAGTGTTGACTCTAGTATATTTGATCATAGTCAATTATTACAATTGTTAACCTTTTCTATTATAGTCAATAGATTAGAATTATTAGTCCATTTAGTCCTAGTCAATGGGACATAATTATTGATTTTTATATTTGATGTGAAATGTAATTGTTCTTAACCTCATACCTGAGTTTTGTTAGAAGTTGCAAGTACTACTAATCGTAGCCCTTTTGATATATACGTATAGCCGCCCAGACCGGAGGAGTAAGGCCCATGGCCCAGCCCGGGGAGGGCCATTGAGCCCGTTGACTAGTCAACGGGCCGGGCCCTTGGTATATCTAAGGCCCGTGGCCCAGCCTGTGGGCCCTCAAGCTAGGCGGGCTGGGCAGGCTTGGCGGGTCGACTGGGCGGGCTGCCCGGCGGCCCAGATGGGGCGGGCTGAGCGGGCTTGGGTAAAAATTAAAATAATTTTCAGTTTTGAAGAGAAGGGAATTCGAACCCCTTCCCTTATGGATCCATAAGGGAGTTAGCCCTCTTTTGTGTAATTATTTTGCATTAGTTATATATATATATATTAAAAATGTTGTATGATTTTTGAAAAAAAATAAAAGTTAGCTGACTGTTCAACGGTCACATGACCGTTGAACATGCCTGCCACTCATAATTCAATATTATGACCGTTGAATGGTCCTGAAATTTAAAAAAAAAAAAAAATTAAATCATAATATTTAAATCCCTATAAATATTAAATGCCCTCAATTTTTTTCTATTCTCTCAACTCTTAAGCTCTCTCCCATTCCACAATATTTCCGATTATTGCATTTTGTCTCAAATTATTCAATATTATTGGTGGTGAAAAACAAGCATTGGTGGTTCAAAGAGTTCAAATTTGAAGGAATTTTCGCTTCGATTCTCCAATTTAGTAACATACTTCACCTTTACTTTTATTTATTTGTTACATTTTAATTTTACATTTATTATTTTTAACATAATATTTTATCAATAATTATAATTATGGTAAGTGGTTCTTGTTCTTCATCTAATGCATGTGATAGCAAAAAATTTACTTCAAATATATGAAATTTTTTTGATAGAATAGAAATAAATTTAGAAAATAATAAAAAAGAAATAAAAATAAAATGTAAAATTTGTAACAAACTTCTTATTGGTGGCTCAAATGGAGGTACAAGTCATTTAAAAAGGCATCATGAAAATTATAAAACTAAAAATAATGTAGATATTAGAAATTATATGCAAATAGGTAAAGATGAAAGTGAAAATTTAAAAACATTTTCTTATGATGAATCTTATTGTCGTGAAGAAATGATTGGTTATATAATAAGAGTAGAACAACTTTTCAATTTCATGGAAACTCATGATTTTACGCAATGTTTTCAGAACCGGACCGATGATCGAACCGAAAAAATTACCGGTTCACGGTTCACCGGTCGGATCGGCGGCCGAATCGCTATTGAACAGGTGATGTAATAAATATATAATTTACATATTATATAAAATTAAAAATAATTATAAAAATTTAAAATATATAAAATTATAAATTTTAATAATGTTTGATTTTTATATTTGGTATATTAAATTAAATGATAAAGATAAACATTTTAAATTTTATTAAATAGAAAGATGTAATATTTAAGAATGAAGATATATTTAAGATGAAAAAAATTATATATTTAATTTTATATTTTTGTCTTTGTATTTTATTGTTTTAAAATTATTCTATTAATTAATTTATATTATGTTTTATAATTGTTATAAAAATAAACAGGAATTTAAATATTTATATTTCTTTAAAGATTTTATATGATAAAAATTTGAAATAAAAACATTAGTGTTAAGTCTTATTATATATATATATATATATTTAACAACATTGCAATGATATGGTTCAAAGTCCAGCCCTCATGCGTCCAACCCTCAAAGAGGCAGTCCTATTCCCAGTCCCACATCGGAAGCACAAGAATTCCATGTGCTTCAAGTGCTCTATAAATACCTTGCAACATGCATAGCGAGCTAAACAAGCCAACAAATTGGGCTTAAAGGCATGGCCCAAGAGAAATGTTAATAAGCTAATGTTTTATTTTATTGAGCCCAGTTGTTTAAACCAAGTATGGGCTTATAATTAATTTGAGTTTCAAAAGTTATGGGTGTGGAATGGGCTCAATGGATAATGGGTCTTTTACTATTTAACAAATTTTTGTAGAATATAAAAAATAAGGCTTGACCATTTCGTGAAAAACCGAACGATTTGTTCGGTTCGGTGGTTCGATCGGTGGTTTGAACGGTTCAATGCCGGTTCGACCACAAAACGATTCATTGAGACGGATCAAACCGAAAAGTTGACCGGTCGGCGGTTCGACCGGCCGGTTCGGTCCAGTTTTTAAAACATTGATTTTACGGGAACAATGCAACAAGCTGTTAATCCTCAATTTCAAGTTTGCTTTGGAAATACAGTTAAAAGAATTCTTATAAAAAATTTTGAAACACAAAAAGAAAATTTTAAAAATTTTTTTGCAAATTTTTAAGGAAGAATTTGTTTAACATCTGATATTTGGACATCTTTAACTCACAGTGGTTTTTTATGTATAACTGCTCATTATATTGATAATGAATGGAAATTAAATAAAAGAATTATTTCATTTAAAATAATAAATGCTCCACATAATGGTAAAAATATAGCATCTTTAATAAATGATGAAATTATAGATTTTGGCATTCGTGATAAAATATTTACAATAACATTAGATAATGCTTCTAATAATGATGCAGCAGTATCTAGATTAAAACGATATTGACAAATAAAAGAACAATGTAACATATTTTATGTGCATTGTTGTGCACATATTTTAAATTTAATTATAAAAGATGGATTAAAACACGTTGATGATACATTATAAAAAATTAGAGGCATTGCTACGGGTCTTAATAGTTCTCAAGCAAAACATGAATTATTTTTTTATTGTTGTAAAATGTTAAATATGAAAAAAAGAAATATAAATTTGGATATGCCCACTAGATAGAATTCCACTTATAAACTTTTACAAACTATTATAAAATATAGAAAAGTAGTAGAACTATATGAAATACAATTAATTAACAATGATTGTGAAGCAGATATTGATGCATTAAATGATTATGATTGACATATTGCAGATCTTTTAAGAGATCTTTTTGAAGTATTTGATACTTCAACAAAAAAATTTTGTGGTGTATATTATCCATCTTCAAACCGAGTTGTCATGCAAATAACTAATATTTTTATTGTACTTAAAAAATATTTAAATTTGGATATATTTAATGATGCAATATTTGCAATGATAGAAAAATTAGGAAAATATTGGGGAGAAATACCTTTAATTTTTTATCTTGGTTTAATTGTGGACCCTAGATTGAAATTTGAAGCTTTGGATGAATGGTTAACAATTATTTATTTTAATGACCAAATAAAAATTGAAGAAATTAAAAATGAAATAAATTCATTGTTATATAATTTATATAACTATTATAAAGAAAAATATGGTGATGATATTAGTTCTATTAAATTACCACCTACATCTACAAGTTCTTCATCTTTTTATAAAGGAGCTCTAGAAATGTTAAAAAGTCGAAAGAAGACAACAAATAATTCTCCAAACAACACAATTGATTTAGATAGATATCTTAATATTGATTTAATTTTTTTTGAAGATGATGAAGATTTTGATATTTTAATATGGTGGAAATCACAACAACACAAATATCTTGTGCTTTCTATCATTACTCGTGATGTTCTAACAATTCCTGTGAGTACAGTTGCATCAGAAGCTGCTTTTAGTGCAGGTGGAAGAGTAGTTAGTGATAAACGATGCAGTTTAGTGTCGGATTCTATTGAAGCAAATATATGTGTGAAAGACTGGGCAATAGCAGATAAAAGGATATTTGATTCTATTCAAGAAGAAAATATGCTTGTCGATATGGAAAAACTAAAATCATCAAAATCTTCATGGATTTGCGATAGTTCGCCATCATCGCCAAGAGATAATGATTAAAATATTTTACCAAATGTATGTCATATTTTTATTTTTATTTTTGTGGTTGAAAAGTACAAATGATTGACAAATAAGTAGGTGTCAACCTAGTTGGGATGTATTTATTTTGTAGTGATGTAAACTTTTCTCACATTTTCAAATGTAATGTATACATTCAATGAATAAAATAGTTAGGAATGAATATTTTTATTAATGTAGCATTTTCTATTTCTTGAATATTTATATATATATATATATATATATATATATATATATATATATATATATATATATATATATATTTTAAGTGGCGGGCCTACGGGCGGGCCAGCCCGCCAGGTCGGGCCAGGCCTAAATTGGGGCCCATGGCCCGGCCCATCCAGAAATGGGCTCGGGCCGGGCTTTAGCCCGCTGGGTCGGGTCACAGGTCGTGGGCTTTTTAGAGACCCTTAAATTATGATATTGACATTATTGCTTTTGCCCTTTCTCTGAGGCAAGAATAAATTATTTTATTTTCACTGGCTACCAATTTTTTGCTGTCAACAAATTAAATCACATCTAACTTCAATAGTTTAACCTCAGTTGAATTTCTTACATTAAATCACATCAAATCAAATTAGACGTGTCGACTCAGATTTAGTTCTGCTCAATTCAGAGTATCCTCTAATTTTCTTAAATGTTGAAATAGTTAGATTATAAAATAAGTGAATGCCATTTGATGATAAATTTGACTTAAAGAATGTTTAATAAATGACTATAATGATTTAATATAACTTAGTTACTGATTTTAAATAATAAAATTAATTTAAAATAATAAATAAAAATAAATAAATTTTCTAAATCAAAAATATAATTCTGTTAAGGTACTTACATTCTCTTTTTTCTTTTTCTTTTTCCTTTTCCTTTTTTTTTTTTTACCATTTTATTTGTTGATATTAATTAAAGTAAATATGTCAATTGAATAATCTATAAATTTTTTATTTTAGTGCTATAAAACAACATTATTATTTAGAGTAAATTAAATAATAAATTTAAGTTAAAATCGTTGTAGCTCTTTAGTTAAGAATTAAATATTAATTAAATTTTATCGACCATCCTCTTAATTTGTAATAATTATCATATATTATTAAAAATATTTTATTTGATTTATATTACATTCATTTGAGTGATAGGAAGATTATCTATAATATTTAGGAACTAAATAAAATAATATTATGAAATCAACTATTTATATTGAAAAATGGAATTTATTAAATGATTATTTTGGATTCATTGATTATTACATTAAAATTTCATACTGAAATTTTCACCAGTCCAATCTAAGTAATGGAATATTTAGAAATTAATATAAGGTTGGGGTCTAGAAATTGATTGAAGGAGGAGATGTAAATTGCCATATTAGGGGAGTTTAGGGGTGAAGAATATTCAATTATTATGATAAGGTGGAGGTTATATTTGGTTTCAGTGTCAAGACAAATGTTACATATATTTCTCAAATCAAGAATCATTGCATGTAATGTAGGACCTACCTATAGTAGACTTAGTTATTAAATATCTCTCTCGTGCAAGAGTAAATTATTTTATTTTCATTGCCAACCAATTTTTAGCTATCATGAACATGGTCATCCATCTAACTTTAATAATTTAACCTCAATCCAGTTTCTTAAATGAAATCACATCAAATCAAATTAGACATGCTATGACTGAGATTTACTTTCGCTCGAAGCATCCTCCAATTTTCTTAAATATTAAAATAGTTAAATTATAAAATAATTGAGCCTCATTGTAAGTTTAACTTAGAATGTAACACCCCAAAATTTAATTTAGGGGTAAAATAGTAATTTACAAAGTAATTAAGTAATTAATTAAATTCATTAAGGATGAAAGAGTCCTTTTACAATTGAAAATCCTAGGTATAAATTGGACTTTTCCTCTCGTCTTCTTCATCCATAAAACCCTATCAACCAAAAGATTATAAGGCTCAAGAGTTAAAGATTTAGAGTTGAAGTTCAAGTTTGTTTTTTGTTTTTTGTTTTTTTTTTCTAGGTAAGATTCTAACCCTAAATTACCCTAAATTAATATATTATATTCGTTAGTTAGTTCTGAACACGCTAGTTATTTTTTGAATTTTTTTTAATTTATATTAGGATTAGTTTTTTTTTTAATTCATTTTAGTATCAAAATATTAAAAATTTAGGATTATTGGTTATTGTTAGAAATTGGGAAATCTTAAGTTTTTGAAAAGAAAAAAAAATGATTATCCGAAAGATTTCGATTTAGGTTAGGGTTATCCTATTTAAAACTTTTAGGTCAAAATATTGAAATTAGGAATATAGATTGTTCTATTGATGAAAATAGGGAAATTCAAAATTTTCTTAAATGATTAGATCTAAAAAAAGAAAAAACAAAGGGGCATGATCTTTATGTGTGCACAACTCCTATAGATTAAAAAAAATAATAAAAATAAAAAATAAAATAAAAGAATGTGTGCGTGTGGAAGATGAAGAGTGGTGAAGAAATAAATAATAATAATAATAATAATAATAATAAGGGAGATATGTACGGGGGAGTGTGTTGGTGGTTAATTTATACATGTATTATTATGTTAGCAAATATGGAGAATTGTTGGGATACGGTTTATGTTTAGTGGAAAATAAAAAATAATAAATAATGAAAGTGAGAGAATAGAAGTTATCAATATTATTATATTAGATATGAGTGTAAGTTAATAAGTAGCATAATATTTAATTAATAGAATAAATTATAGTTTAATTAAATTATATTGTGTCCTAAGAAATATATTGAAAAGAAAATTTATGTTTTATATGAATTAAAAATTTATTAATTTTTTAAATTAGGAATATATTAAATTATATTTCATAATTAAAAACATTAATTTGAATACTTGAAATTTTAGGATTGTCAAACCTATAATTTTAAATAAATAGTAATGATTATTTCTCTTATACTTTGTTAGGTAAAGAGTAGATTTTTTAGAATTATTTTTCTCCTAAGTTTTTGAGGATTTCTTTTGAGGTAAGGGAAATTAATGCAGTTGTTTTTTTAGAAACAAATTTTTATATATATCATTTGGAAACGTTTTGAGTTATTATTCGTTTTATGCATAGATCAAATATATTTTGCATGAAAAGTATGTTAAAACTTTATATTTTGTTTACAACTGAGAAATGTAGAGATATTATGTTTTGCAAATTTGAATAATTGAAATAAGCGTTTGACTTTGATTTGTTTGGCTTTTGTCAACGGGATATAATAGTTGACTATTGACATTTTGGTCATTGTCAAAGGGATATAATAGTTGACTTTACATTTCTTGGTGAGGAATGTAATTGATTCGGACCTCAGCCTCTAAGGGTTTGGTTAGAGGTTACTAATACTAGCAGTGTTTGGTTTCGTTCACCTTAAAGGAACAATTTGAGGCTAGCCACCCATTTGAAAAATCTCACATAATTGGGCACCATTTGATGTTTGATGACTAGAGTAAATAAATGATTTGAATGTTTTTGACTGAATTTGATATGAAAATGTTTGAATCAGAAATGAAAGTGTACAGTTAAAAGTTTTGAATGTATTGACAAAATTGACTTAAAGGTTTATTAAAATAATTAGTTATAATATCCCTTATTTTGCAAGTGAACTTGAAATATTTAATCCATGGACTACATTAATGTTCCTTATTGGGTTTTTAGCTCATTCCTATTTGTTAATTACTTTTCAGGTACCCTTAGTTTGGGTAACGAGTGATGGCTAGGTCGAGAAATGGTCATTATTAGGATTTTTCTTAGGATGTTATTTTTGGACATTGTCAGCTTATAAGTTTATGTTCATTTTGATTATTTGGTTTTTGGAAGCTATTTAGATATTGAACTTTTAATTTTTTTATATTTTTTTTATGATAGTTTGAAGTTGAGATTTGGAGATTATGAAAATTTTTGTTAGCATTTGAATTATTTAAGGTTATAATCTATTTGGATAATGGATTTTGGTTGATAGATGCTTAGTTTTAAAGTTAAGTTTTGAATATTTTAGAATTTTGTTCCGTTACTCTAAACAGGTGTTTGGTAATTGGTAACTTCCAGTTACAAGATAATTGTTTGGGTCAAGTTACACTTTAAGCCTTCATGTTTGAGGTGTGAAATGACCATCATGCCCTTTGAGTGGGTTTTGGGGCGTGACATAGAAGATGTTTAATAAAAGAATATACTAATTTAATATAACTTTATAATTGATTTTAAATAATACAATTAATTTAAAGTAAAAAATCAAAATAAATAATTTTTCTAAATCAGAAATATCATTTAGTTGAGTTAGTTAAGACCTGTTCAACAACTATTTTCTAGAATAGTTTTCTATTTTCTAGAACAAAAAAAAAAAAAAAAACACATTTGATAATAAAAAATTTGTTTTACTATTTTCTTTTGTCAAAAACATAAAATAAGGTGTTTTAAGAGAATATTTTTTAATTGTTTTTACTTAATTTTTGAGAGTTATTTTTAAAAATAATTATTCAAACATGAATAATGATTAAAAATAAAGCTCTAGAGAATAAAATTATTTTTAAAATATATTTAAAAATATTAAAAATACTTTAAAAATATTTTAGATTTTCAAACATATTTTTGTTTTACAAAACATTAAAGAATAATTTTCAAAAACTGTTCTTAAAAAATATTTTTCATAACTATTTTAAAAAACAATTACCAAACAGGACCTTATATTCTTTTCGCTTTTTTTCAACATTCTATTTTTGGATATTAATTAAAGTAAATTTCAATTGAATAATTTAGAAAAAAAAATTTAGTGCTATAAAACAACATTGTTACTTATAATAAACTTAAATAATAAATTTAAAGTTAATGATTTATATATAATTTAGTTTAAGATCTTTAGTTAAGAATTGAGTATTAGTTCATTTTTACCAACCATCCTCTGAGCTGGTAATAATTATTGTACACAAAAATATTTTATTTCATTTATATTAGATTCAATTTATAATGTTGAGGAACTAGCTGAAATAATATTATGAAATTAAGTATTTATATTGAAAAATGGAATTTATTAAATGATTATTTTGGATTCAGTGATTCTTTAGAACTCCTGTAGTTTTGTTAGAATTTATTAAATAATGTCACATGGCTACCTTAAAATTTCATACTGAAATTTTCACCACTCCGATTTAAGGGATGGATTTTTAGAAATTAATATAAGGTTGGGTCTAGAAATTGATAGAAGAAGATGTTAATTGCATTGATGGGTGAAGAATCAATTATTATGATTAAGTGAATGGCTGGTTATATACATCTCCTCTAAGGAACTAAGGAACTGGTGGTTTAATTTTAACCACATCAAGTGACTTTTAATGTTTTTTTCATTATAAACATTCAAAACGAAGAATGTGAGAAACATGTTTGTAAGGACATTTACAAATCAAGCATCATTTCATTAATATTATGTGGTTTATGTAAATGAAATATTAGCATTGAAAATTTGTCAAAAATTTAAGACTTATCCTAACTCTAATGACATTTTAATTTTACAATTATTTGCAATTTTCTTTTAATCTTGACGCCCAAGTTTTGTTTTTTTTTTTTGGAAGAAGTGTCTTTTGATTCATTAATTTGAAAAAATATAGAAAAAAGAACCTCAATTTTTAAAGTAAATGCATTTTTTTTTATAAGTTATATAATTATTTCCTAAAATACCCTTTTACTATTTTGTTCTAAAACAAAGATATCCAACGGGTAATTAATCCTATTTAGATCTTCACAACCAAACAATACTAGATTCTCTTTCGAACATGCCTTGAAAGAAGAAGGAATATTGGAATACCAACACACATCTATTATTGAATTCACCCGATCCAATAATATCTATTTGGGAACATCTGGTACCCTAAGTCATTGAATGGGTAAACAGCCAATCCTTAAAACGGACTATCTAATGTTAAATAAAATTATCAAAAAATTAATTTATCATTTTAATTTGATAAAAGTATCATACAAATAAATATATTATATATTATATTATAATTTATCATTTATCATTTTATTGTATTATATGAGATACAAATCGTTTTGTAAAAAATCTCTAAAAGATCCTAGGATATATAAAATACTTCTAATTTCCTAATTAATAATGATTTTATATCATGTATTATATAAGTCCACTCATTTTCCTTTTTTTTTAAAAATAAAATTGAATAAAAATTTTGTTAGTTGACATCAACAATAAAATAAAAAATTTTAGAAATAAAAACAAAAAAATTAAAAATTAAATACAATTAAAAATAAAATATTGACTCCTTAAGTATTTTCAATTTTTTTTGGAATCTATATTTTCTATTAGTGTGATTTAGAAAAGTAAAAATTAATATTTTATTTTTATATTTTTAGTTTTAATTTTTTTTAGTTTTAATTATATTTTAATTTTTAAAAATTTCTTATTTTATTGATATCAAATCATTTTTCACATTAAATTTTTTTATAAATTAATGGATTAAGATAAAACCAATTTATAAAAGTTGAGATTCATCTTTTTATATTTTTTCAAACCCACTTTTCCCTTTTTTTTTATTTTTATTTTTATTTTTTACTTGTTAGAGATTATAAAATTTCTCCAGGAAAAAATGTCATTCGTATTTTTGAAGACATAATAATTGTTTAATTAATTTTTTAAAATAATTTTTGGTTTGTATATAAAAGAACTTAGTTTCCTAGTCATATCAAAATTCTTTTATTATTAGGATATTATTGGACAATAAGAGATCAATAATAAGTTTTATCTTCACGTGAAAAAGTCTTCACCACTGTTTGGTGGCTGGTTGAACATTGAGAATTATTAAGGGAATAAGATACACTTTCGTATTTCTAAGAGAACAAAAAACATATTTTAAATATTTAATTTTTAATAAACGTGGTTTAAATATGATAGGCGATCTTGAATTAATTGTATCCATGCTCCGGGTGAGTTACACATGGCCTTAATTCTCGCTACCAGCAACGGGTCTTCTCCAGCCCCAGTTGCTAATCCAGAGACTACTCGCCAAACTGCAAATTATCAGCCTAGCATTTGGGGCAATACCTTCATCGTGAGCAACACCCTTGAGGATGAGGTAATTTTCTGATCATGTATGTAGTTTTCATAACAAGACCTAAAGATTTTCTCACTTTTTGTTCTTGCAATTTATTGATACAGATAACTCTGGCCCATAAAGAGCAGCAGTTGGAAGATCTAAAGAAGGAAGTTAGAAGAGAGCTGATAACTGCAGCTAGTAAACCTTCAGAACAGCTGAAGTTTATCGATGCAGTTCAACGGCTTGGGGTGGCATACCACTTTGAAAAGGAGATAGAAGAAGCATTACAAAATACCTATGATAACTATCATGGCATTGATGACATAAATGATGATCTCTATGATGTTGCACTTCGATTTCGACTACTAAGACAACAAGGCTTCAATATGTCATGTGGTAAGCCTCATGAATATCATGTATATGGTGCTTCAATATTATCTAGCAAAGCTCACATATAACATTCTATGTTTTGGTGATGATTGCAGATATATTCAAGAGGTACAAAGATGAAAAGGGAAGGTTGAAGGAGTCTTTGATCCATGATGCGTGTGGTCTACTAGGCTTGTATGAAGCTGCACATCTCAGGGTGTGGGAAGAAGATA
The DNA here is from genome assembly GCA_037355405.1 of Vitis amurensis. Lineage (NCBI taxonomy): Eukaryota > Viridiplantae > Streptophyta > Magnoliopsida > Vitales > Vitaceae > Vitis > Vitis amurensis. Next base: position 41,117,152 of record CM074693.1, on the reverse strand, counting down.
TACTAGATGAAGCACTTGCTTTCACCACCGCTCACCTCAAGTCTATGGTAGAACATTTAGAATGCCCTCTTGCAGCACAAGTAACGCATGCCCTAGACCGGCCCATTAGGAAAGGCTTGGAGAGGCTAAAGGCAAGGCCTTTCATGTCTATCTACCAAGATGAAGCTTCACATAGTAAAGCTTTACTAAAGTTTGCAAAGTTAGATTTCAACCTACTGCAGTCACTGTATAAGAAAGAGCTGAGTAATATCTCGAGGTTAGTTCTCAAATCATTCTTGCACCTAAATTCAAATCAACAGTTTACCAGGTCTTTTATGTAGATTAATGTATTTTCTTAGGCGGTGGAAAGACCTAGATTTCTCTTCAAAGCTACCATTTGCCAGAGATCGATTGGTAGAAGGGTACTTTTGGATAGCAATAAGTTGTTCTGAGCCCCAGTATTCATATGCTAGAAGAATACAGACCAAAGTAGTTGCTCTGATAGCAACTGTGGATGATATATTTGATGCATATGGAACATTTGAAGAACTGGAGCTCTTTACAGAGGCAATTGAGAGGTTTGATACATGCGAGATTCAAATTACCTACAACCAATGAATTGATTTCATATTTGAACTTTAAAAGGGAACTTGGTACTTGATTTTCAGGTGGGGTATTGACAGCATACATCAGTTTCCTGAATACATGAAGCCGTGCTATCAGGCAGTCCTAGATGTCTACAAAGAAATTGAGGAGATGGAAAACACAGAAAGATCATACTGTGTCCACCATACGAAAGATGCAGTAGGATTCTTTGAACTCTATTGTGTTTATGATATCCTATATTGTACTGTAAATAAAATGCTATATATAAGACTTGCATGATATATTTACTTGGCTGAATTTTTATCCTAGATTAAAAGCTTGGTCCAAGCCAAATGGTTCCATGGAAAATACACACCAACAATAGAAGAGTACATGGGCATCGCAATGTTGGTGTCCCCCCCCGTTAACAATCATGTCTTTTGTTGGCATTGGAGAGACTGCAACCAAGGAAGTCTTTGATTGGGTGCAACAAAACCCTAAGATTGTTAGAGCTACCTCTACAGTCATGAGGCTCATGGATGACATGGCTTCCCACAAGGTACAATGAAACAACACTTCGTACTGATACTTGGATATCAATCCCATAAAGATAAAGAAAATCTAGTGTATATCAATTTCTTTTTAACACCTTAAATTACTATTTCTGCAGTTTGAGCAAGAGAGAGGGCATAATGCATCAAGCATCGAATGTTACATGAAGCAACATGGTGTGTCGGAGCAACAAGCATATGATGAGCTTCACAAGCAAATCGAGAATGCATGGAAGGATATAAATGAAGAGAGCCTCAGACCTACTGCAGTTCCAATGCTTCTCCTTAGTCTTCTTCTCAATCTCGCTCGATCAGGAGATGTGATGTACAAGGGCCACAAAGATATGTTCTCACATCCTGAAAAAGTGATGAAAAATGACATTTCAATGCTGCTCGTGGACCCTGTGCCAATATGAGAGTGGAGATATATGTGACACAAATAAAGATAGTATACTCTAGCTTCTGTTTCATGTTCCAGAGTATACCATGTTCGGAATAAACGCTTTCCGGTTTCTTCAATTGCTATTTGGTGGCTTTGGTCTATTGACGTCTGTTTGGTCTATTAAAATTTCCCATATTTCAATATTATGATGACAATATAATAAATAAATGGTACGGTTTGGGTACACATCAGTAAGGTTCATAGTTCACCTTCATGACCTCCGATGTAAATCAAGGCTTTGGCGTTACATCCAGGAACCTATTAGACCAAAAGTTTTAAGTCAATAAAATCAAAAATGCATTTTGTTTTAATAAAACATTGAAACCTTTTTTTTTAAAAAAAAAAATTGCAAGACCTTTTTTAAAATAAAATTGTCAACTTTTTTTTTTCTGTAAATAAAATTGTGAACTTTTTTTTAAAAATAAAATTATAAAAATCATGTCTTAATAAAAAAAAAAAGTTTTCTAGTATTAATAAAACGGAATTGGATTTTCATACTTATGTAAATAAAATTGTAAAAATCTTATTTTCAATAAAAACTAAAAAAGAAAAAATCATTTTTTTGTGTAAATAAAATTGTATCCAAATATTAAATTTGTACAAATCTTTTTTAAAGTAATTTGTAAATATCATTTTTTTAAAAATAAAATTGTAAATAAGTTTTTAAAAATCCTTTTCCTAAATAATTTGTAAAAAGATTCTCTTGCACATAAGATTAGATTTGTATATTTTTTTTTTGTAAATAAAATTGTAAAAATCATGTTGTAACATAAATTATAAAAATATACTCCTGTGCATGAAAATCAAATAGGAATGTTAAGGTAAATAGAATTTGTGTAAATTATTATTTTTTAAGAAAAAGTAAATAAAAACCATTTCCTTATAAATGGAATACTTTGAAGCATTTTTTTTCTAAAATAATAATAATAATAATAATAAATCAAAACTTTCTTTTGTACTTAAAATAGATTGAAATCATCAAATTGGAATAACTTGTTTAAGTAAATAAACTTTTTTAATTCTTCAAATTTAGAAATAATTAAATCCATGTTTTTAATTTCTTTCATAAATCAATTTATACAAATTCTCATATTATTTATTTTTTTTTTTACATTTTTGTAATATGACAAACACCATGACTTGTTTTAAATTTATGTTCTTTTTTTCTTGGGCATCCATAATCGATTATTTAATTGTCATAATTCATCTTATTTGCTTAATAGAGATCATAGGTATATAGACTTAGAGGGTTGTTAGGAGGACTTATTTTCGTACCTTCTCGATAAGTAACTTAAGTTTTAACTCATTTTTGGTTTATAAACTTGTCTTTTTTTTTTTTTTTTTAAAATAAAGAGTTATACAATGTTTTCATTCTTATTTGTTTACCCTTTTTAAAAATAAATAAAATAAATAACAACTTTAAAAAACCCAAAAAGGGTTTTCATATTATAATTTTTCACAATAAATGAATATCATCATCAAGTAGGAACATGTGAAAAATGTGCATCAGTCCATAATAATATAAACTATAATTATTGTATATATATATATATCAAAAGCTGTCATCAAAATTTATTCGATATAAAAAATATGAAGTATGGAGAACGTGATTCTATTACACTAGAACTTCATATTATCCAAAAATAAATAAAAAAATAAAAAATAGGCATCCACTCACAACATCCACAATAATAAAATTGTTATAACATATAAAATTAAAACAACTTAAATATAATGATTATAAATTTTAATTAAAATATAACAATCCTCTGCATAAATTAAATTTTAATATAATAAAATTGATCAAAATTACTATGTAATAGGTGTAAGTATCTTCCAAACTTTAACCTAGAATTAGTGTAAGTAACTTTCTATTTGAAAAACCCCAATGAACTAAATCTTAATTGGGGTCATCAATTCATATTTTCTTTTACTATATGCCCATTTAGAGTGGTTAACTTGGTGCTATCCAATTTTGCATTTTTAGGTCATGGGCACATATTTGTTTTATGAGTGCTTTTAGGGATTATCCCAACTTCCCATAGCAGCAGCCACAACTGCACCTACATAGGTGAGTTTTCCAAGGATGATTTGTAATCAACATCCAGTAGAAATCCTCTATTAGGCTCATTCAAAGGTATGGTCTTCCTTCCTAAAATACCATTACAAGAATAAGCACTCTCATAATAGGAATGAGAATAAGGATCAATATCCTTCAAATTAATGCTTTGGCTAATCAACTTGTAGCTTCATTATTACCCATTGAACATTCTTCAAGGATCTTCAATCATAAAAGTTGGGCGTCAACAATGATGACTAATTTATGGGCTTCAATCTTATTCTTTTCAATGATTTTATTATTACTTTACGAGCTAATCCTTTGGTTAAAGAATAAAAAATATTCTTTTGAGATTTTTGAAAATCAAGAGATATTAGTCCTCATGAAAACATTTGTTTGATATAATAATTTTGAATTCTTATATGACTTCTTTGCTCATTCAAATTTGTTCATTTAGCATTTCAATTGATTATAACAATCAATGGATATTGCATGAACTCGTTTATCCAATAAAGGCATATATTTTAAAAGACTTCTAAGTCATTCAACTTTTGTACAAGTCTAATGCAATAAACTTTAATTCCATGGTAGATCAAGATATAATTGTTTGTTTGGAAAATTTCCAAGCTACTACACCACTTCTTGAAGTGAAAACATATTCACTAGTTATTATATAACAAATGGTGCTCAGTTAAGTAGGACTTTACAAATGAGTGATTAATTTTAAATTTGTTCATTTAAGATGAACAAAACCAACAGTCAACAATTATAATTCATTGACTGGGGTCATAAGGTCAACTATTATAACCTATTAATTAGGGCTATATAATATCAACTATTTTAACTCGTTGATTAGGGTCATATATGTCAACAATTATAACCCGTTGACTAGGGTCATAGAAACCAGAGTTAAACACTTCATTTTATTGATTCAAACTTACAAAACAAAATATCATCTCCACAATTTTCATTTTTTATAAGCAAAGAAAATGTTCAAATATATTTTCCATACAAAACATATATTTAATCTATACATAAAGATAAAAATAATATTTTTATACATTTAAAAAACAATATAAAAAGAAAATTATTTTCTTTTACAAAATCTACATTAATTTCTCTTACCTCGAAAAAACACTCAAAATCTTGACGAATTTAACTTGAAGAATTTACTCATTATCTAACATAATATCATACACAATATTTATTATTGATTATTTATCTAGAGATATAAATTTGATAATCCTAAGAATATTTTATATAATTCTCAATAATTCTAATTAATTTCCTATGTTAACATTACTGTAGATAATATTATTTTCAACTTCCTAAACAATAATAAATTAATTTAATAAGTTTCCAAATTTTTATAAAATTCATATTCCTTCCTTCCTAATTTTATCCTAACTATGTAATTCTTTATATACTTAAATAAAATTAAAGCTACTACCTTTAAGGCTTTAACAACTCCCACAACCCCACCAACTCTACTTATTATTATTATTATTATTACTCATATACCTTTAACAACTCCAACAACCCCACCAACTTCACTTATTATTATAATTATTATTATTATTAGGTGATTTAAGTAATACATATTCTTATTTAAATATTCAGGTAACATTCCAAAGTAAAACACTATGAACGCAGAGAAATTGGGTGCTACATATAATGTGTCCCCTTACCGTATTACAATGATTTATTACATATTACTTGTTCACCTTATTATAGTGATTTATTAGATATTACTACTTCCACAAGGCAATACACAGGGGACGGTAATCAACTACTCCATTTGGTTATATTACAGCGTTGATCAAGACAGACGCAATGTTATCCCTCATCACTTTCCCAACATGTGTGTACGAATCTTGCTCTTTGTAAATGACATCCGCGGTTCGTGAAAGATTGAGAATACGAGCAAGGAGAGGCATTGAAACAGCAGTAGGTTTGAGGCATTCCTGGTTAATATCCAGCCATGCATTCTCAATTTGCTTTTGAAATTCACTGTATACTTGTTCCTCAGAGACACCATATTGCTTCATGTAACATTCAACAGCTGAGGCCACATGCCCTCTCTTTTGCTCAAACTGCATGTATAATACAGAAGTTGAGAAAAAACCAGTGTGTTATATTCTTCCCATTTGAATCACATATTCTGCATACCTTATGTGATTTGATGTCATCTATGAGCCTTATAATAAAATTTGAAGATGACAAAATCTTAGGATTGCTGGTCACCCAATCAAAGGCCTCCTTTGTTGCTATTTCTCCCATTCCCACAAAGGACGTGGTTGCAAGCATGCAGTATCCACAGCTTACTAGTGCAACACGCATTTACTCTTCAAATGTTGGTACGTGTTCTTCATGTAACCATTTAGCCTCAGCAAAGTAAGCTCGAACTTGATTCTTCATCTAAAGAACATTCATCCAAGTTATATCTATGCATATATGAGACCATATAAAATATCATCAATGATAAAGGTGGGGATCCAGAGTAAAAGATGTCCTACTACTTCTTTGGCATAGTGAACCCGATATTGGTTTCCTTCTTTCTCCATCTCTTCCTCGATTTCTTTGTACACATCTAAGAGTGCTAAATAGCAGAGTTTCATGTATTCTGGAAGCTGATCTATACTGTCAATATCCCACCTGAAAAGAAAATAATGACCCTTGATTTAGGTATATATAAATACATCTATTATACACAATCAAGGTTGGTAATGTGCAAGGAGCAAACCTCTCAATGGCTTCTATGAAGAGCTTGAGTTCTTCAGGTGTGCCATATGCATCATGGATGTCATCTAGAATGGATGTCATGGCAATTACTTTGGTTAGAATTCGTCTACCCCGTAAGTATTGAGGCTCAAAATACACCCCAAGCATCCAAAAGTAGCATTCAACCAATCTGTCTCGTGCAAAAGGTAACTTTGTAGCAAAGTCTAATTCTTTCCACCACCTAAAAGACATTAATATGATCAACATACAGGAAAGTGATAAGAATGGCCAAGTACATGTGGGGTGATCTAAAAACCAACCTTGCAAGATTGCTTAGCTCTTCCTTGTGCAGTGACTGCACTAGATTGAAATCTAATTTTGCTAGCTCTTGTAAAGTTTTATCATGGAAAGCTTCATCTTGGTAGACAGATATATACCATCTTGCCTCTAGCCTCTCCAAACCTTTTCTAATGGGCCGGTTCAGGGCATGAGCAACTTGTTCTGCAAGATGATATCCTAAACTTTCTACCATGGCCTTGAGATGAGTGGTGGTGAAAGCAAGTGCTTTTGCAAGTATGTCCTCTCCATGAACCCTCAGATGTGCAGCTTCATACAAGCCTAGCATGCCTCTTACATCGCTGATCAAAGCTTCCTTGAATCTACCTCGTTCATCCGTAAACTTGTTGAATATACCTACACAAACATCACCACTTGAACATAAGATTTAAATGATAAGAAGGTTGAACATAACATTTTTTTCTTAATCTCTTACCACATGAAATATTGTACCCTTGTTGCCTTAGTAGTCGAAATCCAAGAGCAATATTGTAGAGATCACCATCCATATCATTGCAGTCATGAAAACTATTACAAATATGTTGTAATGCTTCTTCTATCTCTTGCTCAAAGTGGTATGCCACCCCAAGACGTTGCACTGCATCAACGAAGTTCAGCAATTGGGAAGGGTTAGCAACAGCAGCAGCCGTTAATTTCCTTTTCACTTCCTTTTTCAGATCCTCAATCTGCTCCTCTTTGCAGGCACGTGTAACCTGGACCAACAAATTTTATCATCCAACACATCAAGAAAAATAACTCCCAAATAAGTATATAAACCATTAAACTTGATGCATATTTTCATTCAATTACCTTGTCTTCAGGAGTGTAGGTGATAAATTGGTCACCCCAAATGTTGGGGTGAAAGTTTGCCACAGGACGATTTTTTGGGTTTGGGAATCTGGGCTAGAGAAGATGCTGAGACTTGAGTAGACATGTTAATTCCTTGGAACAATGATAGAACAGTATTATACCTTGAATGATGAATTGGTAAGTATGAGAAATAGCTTGGCAAGCTCCATATTATTTATAGGGCAGCACTGGCATTCATTGGTTGTATTTAGTTGAGAAGTATGTGGAATTTGGTTTAGTTTTGGGGCCCATGCTTTGAAAGGGTTGTGCACGGAAGAGACTGATGGCAAGAAAAATATTAGCCTTCTAGAGTCTCTTTGGTTAAATTCACTCAACATATCCAAACAAGTCATTAATATTAGGTGGGAGCTGGGATCTAGTAGATGAAAATTAAGTGATACTTTTTCATCCAATAGTGTCATGGAATCACATGTATGGATTTTTATTTTGGTTTTAAAGGAAACTATTGTAATATAATTTATACAACTCGGCTAATAATAAATAATAGCAAGAAAATTAAAGATTACTATTTTTAAAGCTATGAAAATTATTGTAAGAAAAAAAAAATATAAAGTTATATTTTTCAATATACTATTCATTTATCTTCATTTTTTTTTTTAATATTTCGTATTTAAGAAAAAAGCCAATATCTTTTTATTAATTTTCATTATTTTAATCATAATTTATAGTATCTTTTATCTTTTATTTTTATTTCAAAAAAAAAAAAACCCTTACAGAATACATCATTTAAAATAATTTTTTTATTTTCATTTAAAAAAGAAAATGTTTGAGAGGTTTTTTTTTTTTTTTTGCTAAATAATAGAAACCTATTTAGGCTTTTCTTTTAAAAATAAAATTGTTTTTAAAAATTAATACCACTGTCAGTTATTGTTCTTGAAATAATTTTTTAAAACAAAGTAGTAAGTATAATAATTTAAAAAAATAGTATTAGTAATTATTAATTTTAAATTATTATTATTTATTTTTAACAAAATAAATCAATTATGCTTTTATAAGATGTTAATATCCGTATTTTTATAATATTTATTAAAAATATAATTTATGATAATCCTATTCATATTTTATTAAAAAAATATTTATTTTTAAAATTTATTTACAATTACAAATTTATTTTTATTTTTTATTACTTGAATTAAATTAATTTTATATTATATAAATTGAATTTATAATTTCATTTTTACAAAATCAAAATAAAAAATTATTTTTAAAACAACTTATCCAAAGAAGTTTTTTTATTTTTAATTTTTAAAAAGTGTTCTTAAAAATAACTTGTAATAATGAAGTAAAATAACTCCTCTAGAGATGAATAGTAATCTCACTTATAAGTGGGATTTCATTTCTTTTGAAATTATTTTTGATTTTATTCTTACCATATTTAAATCATCCAAATATGAAAATGAATGAGAAAATAAATAAAATATCTATTTCCACTCTTCATTTCTATATACCAAACATGGTCGTGATTTGGCTTCGTGCCAAACATGGCCTAATTACTTTGGCTTCGTACCAAACATGGCCTAATTGCTTTAATTTGGCTGCTAGATTTTCATACTTTTAGAGTGTTATGTTTTGAATAAAAATGCTTCCTTTGTTGAGAATAAGGACAAACAGTTTGAATAAAAGTGGAATGGCAAGCCCCCTTCTTCGTAACTGTCTCATCCAAAGAAAGATAATCATGCAAATCTAAAGCCGTAAGCTTATATAACTCGTAACCAAGCATAACTGCTTCCCAACATATGCCTTGACAACCGAAAGCCACATGCATATTTTAGGAGTAAAATTTCAATCCACAATCAATCATTTATCAACTTATCTCAATTTAAGACTTTTATATATAGTTAATTTAATTATATATTTAATCATAAGTAAACTCAAAATATCATTAATTATAATAATTAAATAATTTTAGATAATAAAAATTAAGATATTAAATAAAAATTAAAATATCATCTTCTTTATTTATTTACTTTTTTCAAATTTTTTTTTGTATTCTTCTTCATTTATTTGCCAAAAAGTTAAAAAGCAAAAAATAGTTTTTTTAGTGTTTTTATAAAAATAATATCAATCATAAGTTTTATCTTCACGTGAAAAAGTCTTAATCACTGTTTGGCGGCTGGTTGAATATTGAGAATTATTAAGGGAATAAGATACACTTTTCTTTTTTTCTCCTATAAATACCGAAGATTGCAAGCCATCTGATTCATATATTGAGTGCTCGAGTGAGTTACACATGGCCTTAATTCTCGCTACCAGCAACGGGTCTTCTCCAGCCCCAGTTGCTAATCCAGAGACTAATCGCCGAACTGCAAATTATCAGCCTAGCGTTTGGGGCAATACCCCTTCATCGTGAGCCACACTCCTGAGGATGAGGTGATTTTCTGATCATGTATGTCGTTTGCATAACAAGACCTAAAGATTTTCTCGCTTTTTTGTTCTTGCAATTTATTGATACAGATAACTCTGGCCCATAAAGAGCAGCAGTTGGAAGATCTAAAGGAGGAAGTTAGAAGAGAGCTGATGGCTGCAGCTAGTAACCCTTCAAAACAGCTGAAGTTTATCGATGCAGTTCAACGGCTTGGGGTGGCATACCACTTTGAAAAGGAGATAGAAGAAGCATTACAAAATACCTATGATAACTATCATTGCATTGATGACATAAATGATGATCTCTATGATGTTGCGCTTCGATTTCGACTACTAAGACAACAAGGCTTCAATATTTCATGTGGTAAGCCTCATGAATATCATGTATTATAAGGTGCTTGAATATCATCTAGCAAAGCTCACATATAACATTCTATGTTTTGTTTATTATTTCATTATCGTGAATTATTTTTGAACTATGATCGTTTTAGTATCCATTGATCTTCTAGTTAATTGCCATGTCTGGTTCACCTTATTTAGTAGAGACCCATTTTTTAGGGGCTTAGAGGGGTGCTACGGTCTTTACCGTACCTTCCCAATAAGTAACCTGATCCCCGAACCCAGACTCGAGTTTTTTTTTCATGACAGCTTTTCCAAAAACAAAATCAGGAGTCCATCTAGGGGTTTTGTTCTTACTTGTTTTCCCCTTTAAAAATAAATAAAAGTAAGTGACGACTCCAAGTCTTTTCTAAGAAACATATTTTTCACCTAAATCAACGAAAAGCGAATCTCGCCGATCGAGTGGGAACGCATCATTAAAAATGCGGGGTCCACAGTGAGTTTGATAGTTATTTTAGAAAGTGTTTTTAATATTACTAACATTTAAAATTTTTTATATTTCAAATATTAGAAAGGTTAGAAATACTATCTAAAATTATTGTCAAACACACTCTTAATCAATTGAATTGTGTTGATATAAATGAAGAGAAATAAACCGTGTTTCTATTTTATAGACCAAATAGTGGCTAAATGGTTATGTGAACATATACTAATAGTTAATATTGGTCCCTTGAATGTATAATTTGGTGGAAGGAAGACCAATTGCAATAGCTAGCCTTGCATTGTCATATTGGTCTCAAATGGCGAGCGGGTGATTTAGTTGGTTATGGAAATAGTTGTGTATGTGATATTTTATATCGGATAGAGGAAAAAGTTCTTAATACTATATAAGTATCAACTTCTCTTAACTCTATAAATGCGTTTTAAAGTTATGAAAGTCTCTTTAGACTTAAAGTGGATAATAACTACATTGTTGGGTGTGAAGGATTACAAATGGTATTAAAATTGATCTTTTACTCTAGTGTGAGGGTTTGTTTGATCCAATTGGAGGTGTCTGTCTAGTTGACCCTATAATTTTATGGGACATAATAAGGACAGTGTGTTCCAAAGTGGACAATATTTATACGACTGGGTGTCGGTCTATCAGTGCTCCTCAAGATGGTGAAGATCATGCAATGCATTGCTAGCTTGAAGCAAAATTCCGTGAGAACCTTTATTTCTTGGTGAGGGCTTGGTAAGAATATCCTATACATTTGATACTTGATTCAACGAATATATCATTTTCCATGTTGTAGTTGATTATACATTTTGATAATTGGTTCAATGAACTTCATCATTTTCCATGTTTTTGTCTATTATACATTTCATTATTGATTCAATGTTGTACAACTTTGATAATATAAAAGAAGACTAGTACCACTTTGCAGTGCCTCGTAGCATGCTATATGTGAAGTTTGAGAAAAGTCCAAGGAAAGGAATCAAAAGTCAAAACGGGAAGAAAAGTAAGCGAAAAGAAAGTGGGAAGGAAAATGAAATTAAATTCAGGGAATATGGAATTAGGATTGGAAAATTTTCCATTTTAATTAAAATCAAAATCCATTCTTTGAGGATTTGATTCTTTTCTTTCATGTTGTGATTTATGTATTCCAATTTTCATTTCGTTTTATACCATCAGTAGCTGCTCAATAATTTTATTTATTTTTTCTATCAGGGTTCTTTCATTTTTCAAAAAGAATGAAAAAAGGTCTAAATGTGATGTGTTTTTCTTTTTATTTTCTCTCCACTGCTTAATACCGATACAAGAAAAAAAAACATCTTTAAATATAATTTTTTTTAAATTGTATGTATTTTTTTGAACTTTTTAAAAGTTTTTAATTAAGCAAATAGATTTCAAATAAAATAATGCTTAATATAAAATTTTATTAATTTTTAAAAATAATTTCAAACAAAAAAAAAATCAATTCAATTAGTATTAAAATATCATATAACTCAAAACCGATAAAATTAACACTAGAAAATCCACAACCCTAAGTTCATTCTAAATCCCTTTGCCAATTATTTTATATAATCATAATTTTGTGATTTTTTTCACTAGTTAAAAAATTTCAAATTAAACAAAATGTAAAGCAATAAATTCACTAACCAGTTTAATAATTTTTTAAAAATAATTTAAAATTCAAATAATGATTCAATAAATACCATAAATATATTAATAAAAATTGATATAAAATAACTTTATTATTTTGTTTTACATAAAACTAAATTTTTGTGACTTTGTACACTTAAAAATAAACTTCAAATCAAGCAAATCTCTATATTAAATTTAATGATTATATATAAAAATACCGTTAAATGTTTCACTACAAAAGATTCATTACATGTATGAATACAATTTTACTATTTTTCTTGTACACAAAACAATATTTAAAGTAAGATATAATTAATGTTTTAAATTCTTTATTGAGTTTTTTTTATTTTTAAAAATAATTTGGAATTCAAAAAATTGGTTATAAAGATTAAAAAAAATAAATTATAGAATACTTAATTGAGTATTAAATATGTGCATATAATAATAAAAAAACTTAGTTCATGTATAGGTTCAAAAATTAAACTTTATTTGTTTTTAAAATTTATTTAAGATAAAATAATATTAATAAATATGAATTAAATTATTATTATTAAATATTATTTATTTGTACTTACAAAATATTTTTTTTAATAAGATTTGAATTAAATTCAATTTACATTACATAAGTTGACTTGATATGTTTTTATAAAAAAAAAAAAACATTTTTAAAAAATAATTTACCCAAATGAGTATTTGATTTTTTAGTTTTTGAAAAGTGTATATAAAATCAACATACAAAAGGAATCAAAATACTTCTTATAAAAGATTAATTGAAATCTCATCACATGATAGTGATATTTCATTTCTATAGGAATAATTTTTTATTTGAGTGAAAACATGAGGGTGAAGGAGAAAAGGAATATGATGTTGATTTGTGTAAGCCAAACATTGCCTAATTGTAATCGACCATTTCCCATCTTATTCATTGTATAATTGTACGCCAAACATTACCGAAGATTGCAAGCTATCTTATTCATATATTGAGTGCTTGTGTACTGATCACAGTTCTCGCTACCAGCAACATGTCTACTGATTACTCAGCCTGTTCTCCAGCCCCAGATGCTAATCCAGAGACTAATCTCCGGACTGCAAATTTTAACCCTAGCACGTGGGGCAATAGTTTCATCATGACCAACTCTCCTGATGATCAGGTAATTTTGTGATATATGAAGTTTGCACAACCATCTAAAGATTTTCTTAATTTTTGTTCTTGAAATTTATTGATGCAGATAACTCTTGCCCATAAAGAGCAGCAGTTGGAAGATCTGAAGGAGGAAGTGAGAAGAGAGCTAAAGGCTGCTGCTAGTAACCCTTCAAAACAGCTGAAGTTTATCGATGCAGTTCAACGGCTTGGGGTGGCATACCACTTTGAAAAGGAGATAGAAGAAGCATTACAAAAATACCTATGATAACTATCATTGCATTGATGACATAAATGATGATCTCTATGATGTTGCACTTCGATTTTGACTACTAAGACAACAAGGCTTCAATATTTCATGTGGTAAGCAACATGAATATCACGTATTATAAGGTGCTTCAATATCATCTAGCAAAGCTCACATATAACATTCTATGTTTTGTATCAGATATATTCAAGATACAGGTACAAAGATGAAAAGGGAAGGTTCAAGGAGTCTTTGATCGATGATGCATGTGGCCTACTAGGCTTGAAGCTGCACATCTCAGGGTGTGGTAAAATAAGTGTGTGTGTGTAAGTTGTTTTTAAAAATAAAAAATAAAAGAAATAAAAAAATAAAAAAATTTGTTTTTTGTTTTTTGTTTTTTGTTTTTTTGTGGCTTTGTAAAAGCATTTTAAATTCAATTTATACAATATAAATTCAAGTCTTTAAAAATGAAAAGATTTTTTAATTACAAATAAATTTAAAAAAATAAATAGTTTTTTATCAAACATGAATAATAATATTATAATAAAATCATAAATTATATATATATTTTTTTATAAAAAAGTATAATATTTTATTGTGTTTTAGAAACATAAGGTTTTATAGATTTTTTTTTGGTTAAAAATAAATAAAAATTATTTTTAATAATATTTTATTTAAAATAAATAATTGATCAAATTTAACACTTTTAACATGTAAATGAGTCAAGTTTTTCATTTCATGCCTCAAAACCTACTTCATGGGCATGACAATCATTTTCCACCTCAAACTCGAAGGCTCAAAGTGGAAACAATACAAATATTCATCTTGTAATTGGAAATTATCGATTATCAATTACCAAATTCATGTTCGGAGTAATAAAATAAATAAATTCTATAATCCCCAATTCTCAATTTAAAAAAAAAAATTAACACATCAACCAAAGTGTTATTGTCCAAATAACTCCAAACTCAAATAATTTAAACAATAATTAAATTTTAACATTTGAACAATGTCCATAATAAAATTTTGAACCAAAATCCAAAAAAAAAAAAAATCCCAACCTAGCCATCACTCCTTACTCAGACTAAGAGTATTTGAAAAATTATCAACGAAATCTTGGATTTTGGTTCTTACGGTTAGATTTATTTATTTATTTATTTTCACTCAACAATCTCATATTCGTTCTTCTTTTCTTCATTTTTTTTCTCTTTTGAAATTGTGGCCCCAACATACCACCTCAAATTCCAAAATCCAGAAACCCTACAATTATTATTATTATTATTTTTCCAATCTAAAGCCTCCATAAACGATTTATTTTTTTATTTTCTCAATCTAAGATTTTTTTTTTCCACTAATTTTTCATTTATTTATTTTATATTCAATTTAAATTTTCTTATTTTCATCAATAAATTAATTTGTATTCATAAATTTCCAATCTTTTGGTCTAAAAAAAATTAAATAAATAAACCCTAATTTAGATTGGGATTTCTAAAGTATTCAACTCTAATTAATGAATATAAAATACTAATCCGATGATTATAGTCTTACTTAAAAAGTTGATCTTCAAACCCTAAACTTTCAAATCTTCGGTCCTATGCTCTCTGATCTTTTTGATATCTGTGTGAAAGGGTTTTCTGAATAGAGAAAGATAAGGAAAATCTAATGTATACATGAGGTTTTTAAAAGATAAAAGACTTTTCTACCCTTATTAGATTAATGAAATATTAAATTATGATTTTACCCCTAAATTGGGTTGGGGTATTACAAATTATACAAAAGGTATACAAGACTACCATTTGTGAATGATTTCAATTGATTTTGAACAACTTTTTTTTTTGTCTTGCCATTTAAGGATTGCACACTCTCATATCACACATTCCTCTGTCACACACGGACTTTATTTAACATGTACATGATAATTTGAATATTTATCTCAGTAATGATGTTTGAGGAAAAATTTTGTTTTTACGTCTTCCACTAATTTGTGAACTAAACTAGTGGAAACATGGTTAACCTATCTATGGACACACATTGAGTAAGGGGTATATGGAATTTAGTTCACTATACAAGGTATTTATACTAAGTATACAAGACAAATATACTAACTGTACAAAGGTGTACAAGGTTGTCATTTGTGAAGAATTTAAGTGATTGTGCCAGTCAATGATGGATGACATTCCTTATACAAATTAGTTAATCATATACTCACCTCATGCACTTGATCTAACTCGTATATAGTCATTTGAATATATACCCCATTGATGATAATTATGGAACAAAATTGTACAACAATTTTTCATGTTCTTTTAAACCAAACCAATGTAAACATGGTTAACTAACCTATTAACATATCTTCACTAGGAAATATATGGAATCTAAATGATTGATTATACTAATTATACAAGACAAATTTACTAACTATACAAGGGTGTACAAGACTATTTTTTTTATCAAGGATTTTAAGTTATTATGAAAAACTCTCCCTCTTTTTTCTTTTCATTCAAGCATTGCATAATTTCCCCAATCAAATTCCCTCACCTAAGAATTGTTTCGACTCTTATTTTTAAATTTTATCATCAAAATTTTGTAATTACATATTTTGTTTTTGCAGTTTTAGCATTTTTTTTTTGCCAACATTTTTTTTTTGTGAAATTTTATCCAAATGAATCTATATTTAAAAATATAATTTAAAATTGTAATCACATTTATCAAAATTTTTACTAAGACTATCTTAAATTCTTTTAATATATTTACACTCATTTATTTTAAAAAATGAAAAACTGATTTTTTTTTAAACATGTTCTATTATCTTTTAAGTAAAAAATTAAATAAGTTTGAAAGTCAATAAAAAAAATTAAATACCACTTTCAACATATTAAAGATAAAATTTGATATAACATATTTTATTTGAAATTTAATTTATAAAGTTTCACTAAAAAATAAAAAATTGTGAAGACAATTTTCTTGTTGTTAGTCAAAATATTTTTCATTAGTTTATCTAGATAAGAAAAATTACTAATATAATATTAGAACTTCAATATTAGTTATTTTCTAAATAGATTTATCTTTATAAAAAATTTAAAATAAAAACATTAAGACTTAAAAAGTTAAAAGGATATATATATATATATATATAAATTAAGAGTGAAGTGATAGTCGATTTTAAATTTTTTTAAAATATGGTTAATGTGAAAAATATAGAAAATAATTAAAAATAAGAGAAAAGTATAAATAAGAGGGTAATGTAAATTTAAAATAAAAAATAAAAGTTTAACTAAAAGATAAATACAACTAAAAAATATTTGGATGAATCGTAAAGGTAAATATAAAATTAATAGTAATTAATATGTTTGTTAATGATATAATAATGGATCAAATGAAAATGAGAATATAATTATGAGAGATTAGCATTTGGCATAAAATAGAAATATTGATTGGAAGAAAAAAATAAAAAAAAATAATAGAAAGGTAGAAATGGGTAATAGGTAATAGGGAATAGAAAAGGGAATAAAAAGGGGGAAAATACAAAGAAATTGAAATTTACATTCATAATGTGTTTATACACATGATGGTTAAGGACATTTTATGGATTAATAAATAATAATATTCTTCATCTCAATTTTTACACTTTATTTGGGTTTTGGGTTTAAATGTGGATGATAAGAGGATATTATATCAATTTTTAGGCCCATTTCACCTCAAAGTACAATTCTTCATAAAAAAATATTATTAATTTCACTTTCATATTCATACAATTCTAAAGTTTTGACATTGGACTAGAAATTTCTATATTCTTACATGTAAAAAGGTGTAACAAAAAAAAACATTAATTAGTAAAACAATAAGTTAGTTGAATTATTTAATTATCATATAAATACATCGAATTTTAAGTAAACTGTGTCATACTTAAACGAACTTGAACTTCCAATTTCAACTTGATAAAAGATCATAATTTATAATTTTATGAATTATATAATAAACAACAAGAAAGAAAAGATGAAAAGGAAAAAACTAAAATTAATAGCTAATAATAATAATAAATAATTAAATAGTAATAATAATAATAATAATATTCATAATAATAAATTAAATAATAACAACACTAGTAACAACAATAATAATAATAATTCTTTATAGAGTTAAATATTCAATACTCCATATGTTGAATGACAATAGTACATATGTATTAAAGAGTATAATATAATAAAGTTTATTATATATATATATATATATATATTAGGTGATTTAAGTAATACATATTCTTATTTAAATATTCAGGAAATATTGCAAAGTAAAACACTATGAACCCAGAGAAACTAGGTGCTACATATAATGTGTCCCCTTACCATATTACAATGATTTATTACATGTTACTCCTTCACCTTATTATAGTGATTTATTAGATATTACTGCTTCCACAAGGCAATACATAGGGGACGGTAATCAACTACTCCATTTGGTTATATTACAGCATTAATGAAGACAGATGCAATGTTATCCCTCATCACTTTCCCAACATGTGTGAACGAATCTTGCTCTTTGTAAATGACATCCGCGGTTCATGTAAGATGGAGAATACGAGCAAGGAGAGGCATTGAAACAGCAGTAGGTTTGAGGGATTCCTGGTTAATATCCAGTCATGCATTCTCAATTTGCTTTTGAAATTCACTGTATACTTGTTCCTCAGAGACACCATATTGCTTCATGTAACATTCAACAGCTGAGGCCACATGCCCTCTCTTTTGCTCAAACTGCATGTATAATACAAAAGTTGAGAAAAAACCAGTGTGTTATATTCTCCCCATTTGAATCATATACAAAGGACGTGGTTGCAAGCATGCAGTATCCAGAGCTTACTAGTGCAACACGCATGTACACTTCAAATGTTGGTACGTGTTCTTCATGTAACCATTTGGCCTCAGCAAAGTAAGCTCGAACTTGATTCTTCATCTAAAGAACATTCATCCAAGTTATATCTATGTATATATATGAGACCATATAAAATATCATCAATGAAAAAGGTGGGGATCCAGAGTTAAAGATGTCCTACTACTTCTTTGGCATAGTGAACCCGATATTGGTTTCCTTCTTTCTCCATCTCTTCCTCGATTTCTTTGTACACATCTAAGAGTGGCGCATAGCAGAGTTTCATGTATTCTGGAAGCTGATCTATGTTAATATCCCACTTGAAAATAAAATAATGACCCTTGATTTAAGTATATATAAATACATCTATTATACACAATCAAGGTTGGTAATATGCAAGGAGCAAACCTCTCAATGGCTTCTAAGAAGAGCTTGAGTTCTTCAGGTGTGTCATATGCATCATGGATATCATCTAGAATGGATGTCATGGCAATTACTTTGGTTAGAATTCGTCTACCCCGTAAGTATTAAGGCTCACAATACACCCCAAGTATCCAAAAGTAGCATTCAATCAATCTGTCTCGTGCAAAAGGTAACTTTGTAGCAAAGTCTAATTCTTTCCACCACCTAGATGACATTAATATGATCTAAAAACCAACCTTGCAATATTGCTTAGCTCTTCCTTGTGCAGTGACTGCACTAGATTGAAATCTAATTTTGCTAGCTCTTGTAAAGTTTTATCATGGAAAGCTTCATCTTGGTAGACAGATATATACCATCTTGCCTCCAGCCTCTCCAAACCTTTTCTAATGGGCCGGTTCAGGGCATGAGCAACTTGTTCTGCAAGATGATATCCTAAGCTTTCTACCATGGCCTTGAGGTGAGTGGTGGTGAAAGCAAGTGCTTTTGTAAGTATGTCCTCTCCATGAACCCTCAGATGTGCAGCTTCATACAAGCCTAGCATGCCTCTTACATCGCTGATCAAAGCTTCCTTGAATCTACCTCGTTCATCCGTAAACTTGTTGAATGTACCTACACAAACATCACCACTTGAACATAAGATTTAAATGATAAGAAGGTTGAACATAACATTTTTTTTCTTAGTTTCTTACCACATGAAATACTGTACCCTTGTTGCCTTAATAGTCGAAATCCAAGAGCAATATTGTAGAGATCACCATCCATATCATTGCAGTCATGAAACCAATTACAAACATGTTGTAATGCTTCCTCTATCTCTTGCTCAAAGTGGTATGCCACCCCCAAGACGTTGCACTGCATCAATGAAGTTCAGCAATTGGGAAGGGTTAGCAACAGCAGCAACCGTTAATTTCCTTTTCACTTCCTTTTTCAGATCTACAATCTGCTCCTCTTTGCAGGCACGTGTAACCTGGACCAACAAATTTTATCATCCAACACATTAAGAAAACTAACTGCCAAATAAGTATATAAGCCATTAAACTTGATGCATATTTTCATTCAATTACCTTGTCTTCAGGAGTGTAGGCGATAAATTGGTCACCCCAAATGTTGGGGTGATAGTTTGCCATAGCACGATTCTTGGGTTTGGGAATCTGGGCTAGAGAAGATGCTGAGATTTGAGTAGACATGTTAATTCCTTGGAACAATGATAGAACAGTACTATACCTTGAATGATGAATTGGTAAGTATGAGAGAAATAGCTTGGCAAGCTCCATATTATTTATAGGGCAGCACTGGCATTCATTGGTTGTATTTAGTTGAAAAGTATGTGGAATCTAGAGAATGTAAGCTCCATATTATTTATAGGGCAGCACTGGCATTCAGCACTGGCATGATTTGAAAGGGTTGTGCACGGAAGAGACTGATGGCAAGAAAATATTGCCTTTCTAGAGTCTCTTTGGTTAAATTCACTCAACATATCCAAACAAGTCATTAATATTTTAATTAAGTGATGAAAATTAAGTGATTCTTTTTCATCCAATAGTGTCACGGAACCACATATTTTGATTTTAATTTTGGTTTTAAAGGAAACTATTATAATGTAATTTATACAACTCAGCTAATAATAAATAATAGCAAGAAAATTAAAAGGTTACTATTTTTAAAGCTATGAAAATTATTGTAAGAAAAAAGACAAAGCTATATTTTTCAATATATTATTCATTTATCTTTTTTTTTATTTATTTTAATATTTTGTATTTAAGAAAAAAGCCAATATCTTTATTAATTTTCATTATTTTAATAATAATTTATAGTATCTTTAACTTAATTAACTTTCTTTTTATTTTAATAAAAAGATTTGATTTTATAATTTCATTTAATCACTTATCTTATAGTCTTAGAATTCGATTCAGACTCTATTAGTTATTTTTAAATAAAAGTAAAATAAATTTTTAAAATAGATTTAAAATAAAAATAGAAATTTTTTTTAAATATATTTAAAATTGAAAATAAATAAGAACCAAAATTATTAAAAGTTATATTTCTCTTATTAAAAACATCAACAACAACAAAGATAGAAAAACCAATAGAAATTAATAAAACACCAAAAGTAAAAAATAAAGGAAAAAAAAAATTAATTATAACAATAAATGTAATATCTTCAAAAGTAGATAAACAAATATTTTTTGATGTTGTAGACAAAATTCAAGATGAAAAAACACAAAGAAAATATTTACAAAATTAAAAAAAATTTAATTCTCATGGAAAATTCAAATAAAACTCAAGACATTAAACCTACACAATATTCAATTGATGAAATTTATAATAGATTCAAAAAAATTCAAAGGCCTATAACTATTGAAGACTTGAAAAAAGAAATACAAAAAAATAAAAGGCCAATAGATCAATTAAAACAAGAAAATGAACAAATTAGAAATGTAATACAATATAAATTAGATTTTGCTAAAACCTTTGATAATCAAGATCCAGGAATAATAATATCTAATAAACAAACTCCTATAGAATCATTTATAAATACAATATCAAAAATAGATTTTCAAAGATGGTATACTAATGTAAAACTTATAGTCAAATATTTTGAAATGGAAATAGTAGCATTAATAGACTCATGAGCTAATATGAATTGTATTCAAGAAGGATTAATTCCCGTTAAATATTATGAAAAAACATGACAAGAACTTTTTGTTGTAAATGAAGGAAAATTAGAAATAGAATTTAAACTTTAAAATGTCCATATATGTCAAAATAATTATTGTTTTAGAGCTCAATTTATATTAGTACAAAATATGACTGAACTTTTAATCTTAGGAACTCCTTTTATTACCTTACTCTACCATTTTCAAGTAAATGATGAAGGTGTCAAAACTACAATATTAGGAAACACCATATTTTTCCCTTTTATATATCCATTAACTAAAAAGGAAATACATCAAGTCCAAAGTGATTCAATAAATAAAAGGATAAATTTAATTCAAAGAAAACAAGCTCATATAAATTTTCTATCAAAAGAAATTCAATATAAAAAGGTAGAAGAACAACTTCTAAAAGATAAAGTTCAAAAGAAAATAAAAGAAATTCAAGATCTTTTTCAAAATGAAATTTGTTCTGATCTTCCAAATGTTTTTTGGTTTAGAAAGAAACATGAGATAAGTTTACCTTACATTCAAAATTTTGATGAATCTAAAATTCCTACTAAGGCTAGACCTATTTAAAAAAATGAAAACTTTTAGAATATTGTAAACAATAAATTAATTCATTATTAAAGAAGAAATTAATTAGACCCTCAAAATCCCCTTGGAGTTGTGACGCTTTTTATGTTCAAAATGCTGCTGAGATAGAAAGAGGTGCACCTAGATTAGTCATTAATTATAAACATTTAAGTAAAGTATTACAATGGATAAGATACCCTATTCCTAATAAGCAAGATTTACTTAAAAGACTTCATAGTTTTGTAATTTATTCAAAATTTGATATAAAATTAGGATTTTGGCAGGTTCAAATCAAAGAAGAAGATAGACACAAAACTGCTTTTATTGTCCCTTTTGGTCATTATGAAGGGAATGTCATGTCTTTTGGTCTCAAAAATGTCCCTTCTGAATTTCAAAATATTATGAATGATATTTTTAACCCTCATTTTCATTTCATAATTGTATACATTGATGATGTTTTAATATTTTCTGATTCATTAGAAAAACATTTTGTTCATTTAAAAAAGTTTTTCAATGTCATTAAAGCAAAGGGAATGGCTTGTTCTGCTCCAAAAATGAAATTATTTCAAACAAAAATTAGATTTTAGGACATGAAGTTTTTCAAGGAAAAACAAACCGATTCAAAGGTCAATAGAATTTGCTAACAAATTTACTTTCAAATTTTTATTTTGAAATTGAATTTAAAAGGAGAGTTGAATTCCCTTCATGACTTCCTTACTCAGGAGTTTTTGTAGGGTAAGGATCCTCCTCCATCCTAATGGGTACACCCGTTAGGCCTCAGCTTCCTTCATCATCCAAGAAAACCAAAGCTTCTTAGGCAATGATTTCAAAATTTTCAAATATTCGTCCTACTTTTCCATTAGAAACATCAAATTCCTTTCAAGTTCTAAGTCCAAATTTTCCACCTCTTCAACCTTCAAAAAGTTTTATTCAAGCTTCTAAATCAACCCCTAAAAATTTTCCTATTCAGAGTCAATCCAACCCTAGCACTATTTTAACATTACCTTTTCCTTCTCCTTCTTTTTCATATAGTCAATATGTCAAAAAGCCCGAAACCTTAGAAATTGCTTTTATTGAGCCAGAGTTCAATTATGAGAAGATTCCTAAAATTCTTCCTTATATATTTCCTCAAGGAGTCACCTTCAATTCCAATGATCCTTTGAAAACTAGGTAATTTTATCAGTTCATCCTGGTGGACACGGATTCAATTGAAATTACTCATAAAATTGATAAAAACAATCCTTAGAGGATTGCTTTTTCCAAATGTCAAATTCTCATAGTCATGACCATTGTTGATTGGAATCAAAAGCCCTTCACTTGTAAGGCATTTAGTCAACATTTCCATCCCATGAGCTACAATTACATAAATTATATGGATGTTTAGTACAATATGTTTTATTTACAAAGCTACCAACATTCCTGGTTCATCCAATTCTCAAGAAATTGTAATACCAAATTTCCTGTTTGGTTTAAAAAAATGGTGGACTTTCTTTGGTCTACTAGACTCCATATTTCCTCATGAAATTTAAGAAAAAATCAACTTCTACAAGAGCAAGACTTCATCTCTGTCTATTACTCAATTGAGACTTCTGACGTTCTATTTGAGATTAAGAATTCCATGGATTCTCTCATGGAATATTATCAAGAAGCAAGAACAACCTCATCTTTTTCCATTATCTCTCTCTAGAGAATTCAACATCAAATGGTGGGACAAATTCAATCATGATTTTGTATGTCAATAGAAGATTTTGCAAATAATTTCAACAAGGCCAGGATCATCAAATTCAAAAGATTCAACAAGCTCTTCTCAAGGACCAACTCAAGAAGAATTCCTAACTTTGAAAAGCAAATGTCAAGCTTCGTTAGTAGCCGCTACTGATTTAAAGCAATATCGTCAAGGACTCATTCAAACCCTCAAACAATTTGGAGATCATCAAGAAATTGAAGATACAACATTATCAGATGATTCATACGTAGACCCTGAATTAATCCTTTATGAAAGACCTATGGGTCAATCCAGATAAAAGATTTCAAGAATCTTTTGTACATCTGTATATTTGTACAATTGTCTTTTTGTATTTATCCAGTAAAAAGAAAAAAGTATGTAAAAGAGATAGAGAAAAAAGAATGTAAAAGGAGATTGTGAAGTATGTAAAAAAAAAAAAAAATCAAAAGTCAAAAGTCATGAATAGTGGGTTTTGTCTCCTACTTTAGCTTTGAAGACAACGTGGAGCAAGGGAAAAGAAAGAGAATAAATATTTTCTTCCAAAGCCATCCGACATGAGAAAATTTTCTTACCTTATTCTACAAGGCTCCAACTATCCTTACACATAACGGATTTCAAAAAAATTTCAAGCATGAAGATTCAAGATCAACTCGAGTCCGACTTCATAATCTATAAATAGAGAAGCCAACTTCCTCACAATGCAGAGCTTGCGAGAGCTCAAAAAAACTAAGAGCTCAAGAACTTAAGAGTGTTCCAAAAAATCCTCTCTTTTACTTTTGTAATTTTCTCTTTAAAAAATTTAGTCCTTTGTATTCATCACTTTGAGTCATCCATCTGTTGTTAACAAGCTTGTATCAACAACTCTCTATAATCAAGGTATATTTTCAATGAACAATATTTTTATATTCAAATATCTGTGTTTTTATGATTAAATTTCTACAATAAATTAGAAAGAATTAGAAAATAATTATTTATGTTTTTATGCTTGGAGTTCATTAGACAGAATTAATTATTGCATGGATGAAATTTCTAGCCCATTTATCTAACTTTTTAAATTTTAATATTTTTTTATTTAAGATAAAACTATTAATTTTTACTTTTAAAATTTAATTTATTTAATACTATTTTTAACACAACTTTCTTTCTTTCTTTTTCTTTTAAATAAAATGGATTTAAAAATTTTATGAATCGCCTTATCTTATAGTGTTAGGATTCAACTAAAACTCTATTAACTATTATAATTCAACTAAACCATCATTAATTATTTTGAAATAAAAATAAAATTAAGGTAAGAAGATATTTAAATTTTAAAAAAGCAATAAAACCAAGTTTTTTTATAATTTACATTTCCCATAATAAAATTTGTAACTCATTTATCTTATTTTTTATTGAAATATTTTTCATTTAAAATAAAATAATTATCTACATATCTTATTTTTTTTAATAAAAAATAAATTTTATTATTTCAAGTAATCATTAGAATTCAACTCAAACTCCATCGACTATTTTGAATAAAAATAAAAAATTAATTCTTAAGATTTTTTTATGAATAGCAAAAACCAAAATATTTAACTTTTTGTTGAATATAAAAAATAATTTTTTTGCACAACCTCAACACCCTATTAATATTTAATACTTAATGAAAATAAAATGATAAGAAACAAATAATTTAATATTTAATTCTATTAAGTTAAATTAATTTTCATTTAGATTTAAATAAAAAAATAAACACCACCTTAATTTAATTTATTATTAAAAATATAAAGCTTTTTTATGATAATTCTTTTGATAGACAACATAAAGTTGTAAATGAAATTATTAATACTTTTAAAAAAAAATAATTATACCTATATTTTTATTTCTTTAATTTACATCTTTGAATACTTTCGAATTACTTGGAATGATATTTTAATATTAAATGTATTTTCAAGATTTATGAATTATTATCAAATATCATTATATATTTATATATATATTATTAATGTATTATTATTTTGTTTCTAAAATATACATCTCAATACTTCAATATCTTAATCCTTGCTTGGAAAATAATGAATTGATTGAATTGATTCTCTACAATTTTTTATTTTTAACATAAAGCTTAACTTTGCATAGTTTAATGAACTTGAACTTCAAATTGCAACCTTATATAAGATCATAACTTTTATTTTTGTAAGGTATATAATAAAATTTTA
Organism: Vitis amurensis; assembly: GCA_037355405.1. Lineage (NCBI taxonomy): Eukaryota > Viridiplantae > Streptophyta > Magnoliopsida > Vitales > Vitaceae > Vitis > Vitis amurensis. The sequence goes on along the minus strand of CM074693.1, from coordinate 41,090,950 downwards.
ACATGTTTGATATAATAATAATAATAATAATAATAATAATAATAATAATTAACTTATAATAATATTAAAATTCATTTGACAATGATTTTAGGAAGTGTTTTTAAACTTTTTAACAATTTAAAATTTGTATAATTTAAGTGTTAAAAATATTTTTTAAAATTACTGTCAAATATATTCTTAGACACATATTCTTATCACTCAGGTACGCACTTGATGTACAAGGGCCATTAAGGACATTTTTGCCTATTAAAACCAATATATATATTAAAGAATAGATAAATCAGAATAGATAATGTCTAGATTCATAATAAGGTGGGTCATAATTCTTATAATTTTTTTAGGACTTTAACCTAGGTAGGGCAGAATCTAATTTGTACCATCACGAGGTTTACGTTGAAGTCGTAAAAGTTGAATAAGTTAGGAATGGATTTGTGTTAAAGAATACCAACTTGAAAATATCACAGCTCCCATAGGTTGAAGGTAAGAAACTTGAAAGAGGACATTGTTTTTAATTATATTAGTATTATTTTATTTAAAATATATAAAATAATAATAATTTAAAACTCTAACACGTCTCTTTTTTTCTTTTTTCTTTTTAATTATATTCCATAAATAGGTTTATCCTTTTATTTAATTGTCTGAGTATCTATGAATTATAATAAAAAAATATTTTATTTTAGACTTTTTGTTTGATAACAATAGAAATCCGTGTGAGAACCATACAAAGGTTTTCATGAGGTGGGTTTGGTAAAAGTTTGATATATTGATACGTGGATTTCATATGCTTAACCTAATAACCCATCTACTTTGCCTCTTTAATCCTTTAATATTTATATTTAACATTACATGGGTGTTTAGTAAGTCAACTTTTCTGCAAGCATTAATTCAATTGATGTTGTGAACATCGTTTCATGTATTTAAATGTTTGTTCAGTATACTAGCCATGATCTGGGATGATGGGAGACAGCCCAAGTGGAAGTTTATGACATGTAGAAAGTTGAATATTGCCATCACTGCCAAGAATTAGTGGCAAATTGTTTCCTTTGATTATTTTCAACAAGCCAAAATTATTCCCTCTGATTACTTCATGGAAAATCACTGTTGAATTGCATGAATTTCATTTCTTTTAATCACCGCCAGCAAGATCATTTTGTCAGCATTATTAAATTCTTTTCTTTTTGATTAATTAGCCTTCCTAGTTGTTCTGACCAATATAATATATAAAATTCCTTCTTAAGCAAACCTTCCTTAGACAACCAATTGATGTTGATTAACTCCAAGGGCTATTTGATATACTTGTATATATTACCATATATGAACTAAATCAACCAAAGAGTCCTTTCAAAGGGTTTTTCTATTATTAATTTAATCATTCTTCAATTACATTTTTCTATAAGTTTTTCATGGTATCAAAGCAGAAGATATGACCCCAAAATATCAATCCAAGCTTTCCATCAGTATCAAGCCCTGTTTGTATCAAGTTGTCAAACTTTATTACATCCTTTGGAAATCCACAGATTCTACCTCTAATAAGGAGTCTAGGTATAGAACACCACGTAGGAGATGCAGAGAAGCCAAATCAACAAATCGAAGAAGAAGATGGTAGGTAAACTATCAGTCCCAAATATGGAAGTTGGATCAGTGAAGCGGTGGCTGACCGAAGTGTCTTGGCTCATACAAAAAGATGATTAAGGGAGGTACTCCGGCATGACAGTCAAAGGACACACTGCACGAATGGGACAGGCACTCAGGTGAAGAACAGCTTCGGCCTGAAACAAAGAAGAAAGAAAGGGTTCTCTAAAGGATAGTCACTATCAATTAAGAAAAGGTTTGTTGTTAAAACATGACAAAATCCATTAACAAGTTCAAGGTTTATTTGTGATAACATTTATTATAAATTAGTTTGTTCTTAAAATTGATAAACTCTTCCAACTAACCTAAAGCCCTTAGACCTAGATATTATAATTTGAAAAACTACTATGCTTTCCAAGCCTCCGCACCCAACTTTAAACCAATTTATATCATCCTTACAAGGCCATGAACAAATGATTGTTACTGCAAAGGAAGAAGAAAATTGAACCACACCGTAATCAAACCTTCCGTAGTCAAAGAGCTCATGGAAGGAATGAACAAAGAGATATCAAAATTCTCAGGTGGATGTTCTTTTTATTTTCCAGGTGGGATATCAAAAGCATCAATCAACTGCCAGGAATACATGGAAGTGACCTGTCAGGCACTCTCAGATGTCTACAAAGGGGTAAGGGAAGAGATGGACAAAGAAGGAAAAGCATATTGCTTCTACTATCTAAAAGAAGTGGTAAGAGCCTTCTTTATTTGATGGTGTTCTGCAGTAGATTCAGACATTCGACTAAAATAATTAACAAAACATTAGGCCAAGCATAACCCTAATTATTAAACATACAATACATCATATGACTTGTTTAACTCATCTAATAATCAAGTGTTAATCTCTCAACCCCCTATTATGCTTAACTCAATTTAGCTTATTTATCAAAATCAAAATTGGAAATAAGTCAAATATAGGTTAAATAGATTAAAGTGATAATAAGACAAATCAACATAATTATTAAAAACTTCAATTAAGGTCAAATTCATACAAATTGATAAATAAATAAAAAAAAACAACATATTATTCAATATATTACACTGTGGTCAATACAAATTTAACTCAGACAGAGAATATACTCGCCCCCAATCTCTTGACAAAATGTAGTTGGGCTCGAGTTAAATAGGCGAATCACATCAAATTAAAATTAAAGCATATCTACCAAGTATGTAACATTGACAAATGTTTGTTGGTTGAAAATTCAAGGTTGGCTCTTTGACAAAAGTACAATGGTTCCGCCAGAGGAATTACATACAAGTTGCACGAGTAAGCTCAGCTCTTCCCTTAGCCACAACCCTCTGCACCATTGAAATAGGAGAAATGATAACAAAAGGGAAGCCTTTGATTGGGTTTACAAAGACCCTTTCCACGGCAGCATCATGTTTAATTGCCAGGCTCATGAACGATACTTGACTACACATAAGGTATATATGTAGAATATATTACATATAAGTTCATTAAATGATAATTCGTATGGTAGTTTTTTCTTCATCTTTTGCATTACTATATATATGTGCAGTTTGAACAAGAGAGAGGGCAATGCCTCAGCCATTGAATGCTATATTAAGCAATATAGTGTCTCAAAGCAACGAGCTTATGAAGTGAGTTTAACAAGCAAATTGCGAGGAATGCATGGAGCGAAATTAACAAAAGGGTTCATAATGCACCTACTTCACCATGCCGATCCCGATCCTTATCAGAGTTCTCAATCTTACACAAGTGGTAGACATCATTTATAAGGAAAATGATGAATGTAGGGACCCCTCCCTCTGATAACACGTGGCGCACATTCTCATCCGGATTACCCTCATCCGGATTTCTCCAAAAATACACGTGGTGCGCTTCTCCTATCCGGACTACCTCAAGGAGAGGCACACAACACTTACAAACATAACATCCGGACGACTTCCACAACGCATCAGGACGACCGACATATGCTATCTGGATATGTTTGTTCGGATCATTGACTAAAGTAAGCAAGTCTTGCACGTTATCACAACAGCCTGCCATGGCCCACGTTCCGCCACCTGCAGAATGAAAGGACAAGAATGAAGTGATAGCAAGTCACTTCCCATGATCACTTCCCACGATCACCTACCACGATTTTTGACAGTCGCAGCACCTACCGCGATCTCTGTCAGCCGCCCGTAGGGTGATGATGGCCCTGCCACCACCTAGTGTCATCATGACAACACAAAATATCTCCCTACCATTAAAGAGGGAAACAAAGCTTCTGATACTAGATATATGAACCTTCACACAAAGAGGAAGGTAAGCTTGCTATACCTAGTAAAAGGCCAACTGATTTATCTCTCTTACCATGACTGACAAAACCATCGGAGGGTGCGTCCGGACACCCTGTCCGGACGCCTTTTGCAGGTACGATTGAATCAAGAATCCATATTGGTTGAGATCGTGCGTCCATCCATTTGGCAACTACGTGGATCACCAAGGACGCGAGGCCTCAACATTGGCGCCGTCTGTGGGAAAATATCACTGATTCAGTCACCAACAAAGATGGCCACACCTTCCCGAAGCCATTCATCTTATGGGAGAGAGGAAGATAATTCAGAATGGCATCGAGCCATCGAAAAAAGACAGTTGGCAAGCGAACGACAATTGAAAGCTCTCCTCTAGGAGACAGAAAGATTAAGAGAAGAAAACGCAGTATTACGCATCCAGGCTTCAACATCAGGGCCTCCTCGTCGTCAGCGTTCAAGAGGCCAAGTAGCAAACTCAAGGCCAGACCCAGAATCAATATATCCTGGGTCAGCAGGAGCTATCCCAGAAGCATGCAACGTGAGGCCACATGAGGCACACACGCCCATGCCTCGAGCTCCCCGTGAGGAAAGCTCGGACTCTACTCATTTTTCAGCAAAAAGACAACACGATAGAAAATCTCAGTTGTCAAATTCTATGCGCGCAAGACTAGGCCCACAAGAGCCTGGGAGACCAAGGCCACCAGTAGCCACAACCTGGGCAACCCGCCCCGACCCTATGGCCACCCCCATGGTGCAGAACGTGTTCCCGCACTGTAACCCCATGGTCACCCCCATGGTGCGGAACGTTCACTCGCACCTACCGGTACGACAAGCTGGGAGAAACCTCCCAAACGAGCCATCTATTGGCTCCATCAGCAAAAGGCTAGACGACATGCTCTTCACGCCTTTCTGCTCTCACATCATTCATTACGAGCCCCCAAGGGGATTCCTTATACCGAAATTTTCCACATACGATGGATCCAGCGACCCCTTTGACCATATCATGCATTATCGACAGCTCATGACACTCGATATTGGCAACGATGCACTACTATGCAAAGTGTTCCCCACCAGCTTACAAGGACAGGCCCTCTCATGGTTTCATCACCTACCTCCCAACTCTGTTGACAATTTCAAGGACCTGTCCGAAGCTTTTGTGGGACAATACTTGTGCTCCACTCGACACAAGCAGAACATCAGCACTCTGCAAAACATAAAAATGCAAGATAACGAATCCTTAAGGGAATTCGTGAAACGGTTTGGTCAAGTCGTACTTCAAGTAGAGGCTTGCAGCATGGATGCTGTCCTCTGAGATCTTCAAGCGAAGCATCTATCCAGCACCCCATTTTTCAGTCACTAGCTAAAAAGCCTCCTACAACGATGGACGACTTGTTCGACGCGTGCAAACAAATACTCAATGCTCGAAGACAACGTACGAGCAGCCACCCAACAAGTCCTAGTTGCTTGGACGAGGCATCTAGAGGTGGCGCGGAAAGAAGTGCCAAACTTCCAGACCGGCGAAGGCCGTCTGATTGAAGGCGAGGAAGGGCCAAGTCGCCCGGAAAGGTCGTCCTTCACACCTTTTTCCATATCATATGAGAAACTTCTCCCTATGATCCAAGGCTTGTCCGACTTTAGGTGGCCTAGACCCCTCGGAACAGACCCATCCAAAAGAGATCATTGCAAGAGATATGTCTTTCACAAGGAACATGGTCACACAACAGAGACATGTCGGTGCCTCCAGTATCTGGTCGAAAGGCTCATCAAAGCCGGACATTTAAAGCAATGCCTCCGCTCAGATGCTGGAGGTAGAGACGCTTCCCAAAATCACAACTTTGGAGCCCCCAAAGCCCTAGCCGCCCCCAAGGCCGTTATAAACTATATTAACGGAGGCTCGTCTGACGAGGAGTATGACTCCAAACGAAAGAGACAAAAGTTATTGCGGGCTGCATCGGTGCGTGAGCGTATCAACTCCATACGACCTGGGTTAACTGGGGGGGCCCTCGCCCCATAGATGGAATAATCATTTTCCCACCATTAGACCCCACCCGGACACTGCAGCCACATCGCGACGCCCTCATCCTATCCCCAGAGATAGGAGACTTCAACGTGAGACACATTCTGGTTGACCCGGGCAGCTCGGCCGATCTTGTGCAAGCATCGGTCGTTAGCCACACGGAGCACAGTCTCACGGGCCTTGAAAACCCTAGACGAATCCTATCCGAATTCAACGGGTCCTCAACTACATCATTGGGAGACATTGTACTGCATGTCCAAGCGGGCCCAGTCACTCTCAACGTACAATTTTCGGTGATACAAGATTTATCACCCTTCAATGTCATCTTGGGGCGCACATGACTACACTGCATGAAAGTCATCCCTTCTACATATCATCAAATGGTGAGTTTCCTCACCAACGATGGGCAAATTGACCTCTATGGCAGCCAGTTAGCAGCTCGCCAATGTTACCAGATAGCACGAGAAACAGGGACCAGCCAGGAGGATGCATCCCTCCATGAGTCCAGCCATGCACGTGACCAATAGCAATTATTGGGTCCAGCGGACAAAGATCCCTCGGCAGCGGATCCCTTGCAAACAATCCAAATCTCGAGAGAAAGTACTCATCTTACGAACATCAGTTCCCTCATGACGCCAGAAGAGACCCAGAACGTGCAGAACGTCCTCAGACGAAACCATGACGTCTTCGCATGGGCACATTCTGATATGAAGGGAATTCATCCCTCTATTACCTCTCACAGACTTAACATCTTGCCAACAGCCAGACCCGTCCGGCAGAAGATTAGGCGTTTTCACCCGGACAGACAAAAAATTATCCGAAATAAGATTGACAAATTGCTAGAAGCTGGATTCATTAGAGAAGTAGATTACCCGGACTGGTTGGCAAACGAAGTGGTGGTACCCAAAAAAGAAGGCAAATGGCGGGTGTGCGTCGATTATACCAACCTCAATAATGCATGCCCAAAAGACAGTTTCCCTTTGCCGTGGATAGATCAAATTGTGGATTCCACTGTCGGGCAAGGGATGCTCTCTTTCTTGGACGCCTTCTCCGGATATCACCAAATCCCCATGTCCCCGGCTGACGAGGAAAAAACAGCATTCATAACACCACACGACCTCTATTGCTACAAAGTCATGCCGTTCGGACTCAAAAACACTGGCGCCACTTATCAGAGACTGATGACAAAGATATTCAAACCTCTGATAGGCCACACGGTAGAGGTATATATTGATGATATCGTGGTTAAAAGCAAAACCCAAGAGGAACATGTCCTCCACTTGCAAGAAGTTTTTCACCTCTTAAGGAAGTATGGCATAAAGCTGAACCCTTCTAAATGCGCCTTTGGCGTAAGTGATGGCAAATTCCTGGGATTTATGGTCAGTCAAAGAGGGATAGAGGTTAGCCCGGATCAAGTCAAGGCAGTCATGGAAACACCTCCCCCTAGGAGCAAGAAGGAGTTACAGCGCCTCACAGGCAAGCTCGTCGCACTAGGGCGTTTTATAGCCCACTTCACTGATGAATTACGACCCTTCTTTTTGGCAATACGAAAAGCTGGAGCAAACGGATGGACAGACAGCTGTCAGAACGCTTTTGAAAAAATTAAACACTGCCTTATGCAGCCGTCCATCCTGAGCAGCCCCATTCCTAAAGAAAAATTGTACATATATCTGGCTGTATCGGAGTGGGCAATCAGCGCTGTTCTATTCCGCTGCCCTTTACCCAAGGAGCAGAAATCTATCTACTACGTCAGCAGAGCATTGGCGGACGTAGAAACCAGGTATTAAAAAATGGAGCTAACAGCTTTAGCTTTTCGGAGTGCCGCCTAGAAACTCCGCCCCTATTTCCAAGCCTACCCGGTGGTCGTGCTAACTGACCAACCCCTCCGTAACATTTTACACAAACCAGACTTAACCGGAAGAATGCTTCAATGGGCTATCGAATTGAGTGAATTTGGAATCGAGTTCCCAGATTGTCCATGAAAGGCCAAGTAATGGCTGACTTCGTACTGGAATACTCTCAAAGGCCCAGCCAACGCTAGGAACCTAATGAAGAAGAATGGTGGACTTTGCGGGTCGATGGAGCCTCACGATCATCAGGGTTCGAAGTCGGGCTTCTGCTACAGTCCCCAACAGGGGAACATCTAGAGCAAGCCAGCAGGCTGGGATTCCCCGCTTCTAACAATGAAACAGAATATGAAGCCATCCTATCCGGATTGGACCTCGCCCTGGCTCTATCCGTCTCCAAGCTCTGTATCTATAACAATTCTCAACTTGTGGTCAGGCACGTCCAGAAGGAATACGAGGCCAAGAATGCGCGCATGGCGCGATATCTGACTAAAGTAAGGGACACCTTGCAACGATTCACCAAATGGACAATCGAAAAAATCAGACGAACCGAAAATGGGCGTGGCGACGCCTTGACCGGCATAGCTATCTCCCTCCCCATCAAAGAAGCTATACTGTTGCCTATACATGTGCAAGCCAACCCGTCCATCGTAGAAACCTCCACTTGCAACACCATCGAGGTAAGCCAAGCAGAAGGCCAAGAATGGACGAGCCACATTATACAATACCTCCAGACAGGCACACAAGATCCTGGTGCAAGCCGCCCGTTTTACCCTGATTGGGGGGCACTTGTACAAGCGATCTTTCACAGGACCCTACCTTCGATGCCTAAGTCATTCAAAGGCCCTGTATGTATTAGCTGAATTGCACGAAGGAGTATGTGGAAATCATTCTAGAGGACGATCTCTGGCACATAGGGCCCATTCGCAAGGATATTATTGGCCCACGATGAAGAAGGATGCGGCAGACTATGTCAAAAAATGTGATAATGTCAAAGGCATTCTCCCATTCCACATATGCCGTCGGAAACATTGAAACCAATTTCAGGCCCCTGGCCCTTCGCACAGGTGGGGCATGGACATAGTGGGACCCCTCCCAGCCTTACCCGCCCAGAAGAAATTCCTACTGGTCGCCACGGATTACTTCAGTAAATGAGTGGAAGTTGAAGCATACGCTAGCATCAAAGACAAGGATGTCACCAAGTTCGTGTGGTAAAACATCATCTGCCGCTTCGGAATCCCCCAAACCATTATAGCCGACAATGGTCTACAGTTTGATAGCATTGCCTTCCGGAATTTCTGTTCTGAACTGAACATCCGGAATTCATACTCCACACCGCGTTATCCTCAAAGTAATGGGCAAGCTGAAGCCACAAACAAAACTCTAATCACTGCCTTAAAGAAAAGGCTCGAGCAAGCCAAAGGAAAATGGGTGGAGGAACTACCCGACGTCCTATAGGCTTATCGAACCACACCCGGACGTCCGACAGGAAACACTCCCTTCGCCCTCGCATACGGTATGGACGCAATTATTCCTACCGAAATAGGGTTACCCACTATCCGGACTGAGGCAGGGAAGCAGGATGATGCAAACGCGGAGTTAGGAAGAAACTTGGACTGGGCAGATGAAGTAAGGGAAAACGCATCTATCCGGATAGTAGACTATCAACAAAGGGCATCCGCTCATTACAATCGCAAAGTAAGGCCCAGAAGCTTCAAAAATGGTACGTTGGTCCTTAGAAAAGTTTTCGAAAATACTGTTGAGATAGGAGCAGGAAAATTTCAAGCCAACTAGGAAAGACCTTATATAGTATCTAAGTCCAGTGAAAGTGGAGCTTATTATCTACAAAAGCTAGACGGAACTCCATTACTCAGACCGTGGAATGTTTCCAATTTAAAGCAATATTACCAGTAAAAGAAAGAAGACAAGCACAAATGTGAATAAGAATGTTTTATTAATATTTGTGAAGTTGTATACAAAGAGGTCTCCGAACTACAAGATACAGAGAGAAGATAGCAGTAAATATTACAAAAAGAAAAGCTCTCATGGAGCAGGCTTGTCGAGCAGTTTCTTCTCCTCACCCGGAGGAATTGAAGGGACGTCCCGCTTGATGCCATGTTTCTTCATATAGCAGCGATAGCCGAAGAAGTACATTTCATCTACTTGCTTCTGGTAGTCCGCTTCAAGTTCCTCTCTTTCTGCAGCAAACTCACCATCCAACTCTTCTTTTTTGCGCTGATAAACGTAGCTGCAAATCTTCTCTCTGCTTTTTCTCGATAGATACCTCCGTCCGGAGTTGCCTCACCTCCCTCCTCAGTTGGGCCATCTCATCCTCCGCCTCATGCAGGCGGGCATCCACCGATTCCTCCCGACTCTTTGCCTCAGCTAGCTCCGCCCAGAGAGCCTCGTTGTCCCCTTGAGCGGCGGATAAACTGGCTTTGGCCTGCTCCAGTCTCAAGCACAGCTTCTCTTCATTATTTTTGCACTGAGAGACGAAGGCCTTCGTATAATCAGCGGTCCGCAGCAGGTCAGTAAACAGATCATGTTGTTGGGCCATGCCGCGAAGACCGCGCACCAGCTGCAGACGAACACACAAACAAGAAGAGCAAAGTTACAAACCATACCACAAACACATCAGTATGGCAAAGAAAATCAAGAAGTAAACTATACCGTTTCCACCACTTCAAACATTTTTGCTGAAGGCATGGCAACGTTCGAGCCGAGTGGAATCCGTTTCAGCTTCTCTTTCAACTCCGCGTAGCTAAAAGAGCTAGCGGAGATGCAAGCCGTATCATCAACAGGACTCCCCCCTGATGAGGCGTTAGAAAGTGACTCCTTCTCCGGGTCTGGGACCCCCTCATTTTCAACCGGCTGGGTCTCTCCGGGTGCACCCCCATCCGGGACCAGCACCGGGGTGGCTGGGTTCTGTTCAGCCATCTCCGTCTCACTACCCTCCGGATGATCATCCTGGACGGACGAGCAGCTGACTTCGATGGTTTCCAAGAACCAATCTTGAAGCCGCCCCATGAGGCCAGACTTTAAGTTACACGCCGGATGCGACCTCCTTGTAGCTGGCCCCTTCACCGGTACAAGAGCAAGGGGGCTTGGCCAATAGGGAGGCAAACCCTGGCTTTCTGCCCCCATTTCTTCCTTTTGGGGTGCCGAAAGAGGCGACGCCGCAGCACAAGAAGCCTCGGCTGCATCCGCATCCGGATGGGGAGAACCGGGTTGATTTATTGAAGTCGCCTCCTCAACCAGAAGAGCCAGGCGTTCAGCCGCTGACAGTGAAGGCCCCGAGTGGTTCAGACCCGTGAGATGTCCGAAACCACTTGAAACAGAGGGCAAGGGGGAACCTCCGGCTCTCTTATTGTTACCTCCTTCACATAAGTTGAAGGAGGGATTACAACCTCCATCGGAAGAGTTGGAGGTTTTATTTCCTTTCCCTTATTAAGAACCAGCTTCCTCTTGTTCTTCTTTTTCGTTGGGGCACCAAAAAAAAGGGAGGGTGCAGAGCGTTTTTTACCAGGAGCCTTCCGCAAGATTCCCTCCTTCCTCCTCCCCTCCCGATCATCAAGGAGTGCTTGGCGTTTCTGAGCATCGGCCTTTTTCACCTCCTTGTAGAAAGGAAGGTCTTTTAAAACGTAATGCTCCCCATGCACTACCTTCTTTGGCAGCTTCCTTGGGAGAATATTGATGATGTACACTTGGGACTCCCGGACAACGGCCAACAAGTTCGCGTAGTGAGCAGCGTCTCATACTGCCTCTCAGCGGCAGTAATCTCAAACAACTTGTTCAGTCAAACAAACGACGCTTTTTCTATCCACTAAACTACGTGGCCCCTCTTGTTCGGACCTGCATTATCAACAACCAAAGATATTAAGCCATCTGATAATCCCAGTAAGAAGGACAACAAGACAAATGTCGGACAAACCCCGCAAGTTGACTTACCCTGAAGCACCAACGAGTGGTTTGGAGAAAATGGCCTCTCCGGATGCTCCCAGGCACCCCGGACCAACACATGTCCCTTCGCTCCTCCCTTCGTCGAATCCGACAGCTCAGTCACCAGTTGAAGAGAGGGCAGGTGGGCAGCCATGCTAAAAATATCATTTTTTCCCTTCTTCAGAGAGTAAACGAAAAGAACCTCCAGCAGCGAGAGGTCCAAGTTGTACAGCATACTTAGAATGCTGCATCCCATCAGCACCCGGACTATATTGGGTTGGATGAAGGCTGGTGGGATCTATGTGAAGTGAAGGAATTCCTTGAACAGTGACAGCAGGGGGAATCGGAGCCCAACATTGAATTGCTCCTTTGAAAAAGTGATGCCATTGCCTTCAGCTTTCTCAGTAGACACGGCCTCTCCGTCCGTCAGTTCCATAAGCACGCCATTTAGAATACAGAAATGTTCGCAGAACTCCTTTACACTCAGCTTATCCACAGATTTCTCATGAACATCGCTGGACGGGCCAGATGAGGTAGCTTCCTTGTTTGCATACATTTTTTAGCCTGAGACTGAAATGGAACCTGCATGAAAGAAGTACAACAGTCAAACACAGCAATCCAAACCCTACAAACCTTAAACTCTACCCCAAAGAGAGATCGATGGCCCACAAAAGGCATAAACGGGCAATAGAAATCCTAAACACACCCAAAACACAGTAAAAAACCCCACGAAAAAAACCCTCGAAACTATTGACAACACACAGTCGCAAAGCAACTTGCCCAAGCAAGCCAGAAACAACCAACAAAACAAAATGCAACAAAGAAAAAATAAGAGCAATGCACGTACCAAGCAAAAAGCTGGAAGAAGAGGGTTGAAAAACACAATACAGTCACCGTCACGACACGAAAATCACCGGCAGAAAACCCTAGGGCTTCACTCAGAAATGAAGGTACGCAGAAGGTAGAAGAAGAGGCATTAACAGAAAAACGCAGTAGGAAAAATGCAACAGAAGACACAGTATGCTATTTATAGAGCAACAGCCCCTCGGTATACCAAATGCTCAACTATGCCATCATTAAAACGACATGCTGCCTGGGAATACCTAGAGTCGGCGGCTCATCATAAATGCTTTTCTGCCTCCTCGCCCCCGCTCGCCACGTGGCCCAATCAAGCAAAAAAGTCAACTTCAGTTTCAAAAACCAATTATTTTTTAACCCGCCCATTTTGCTCAGGCAAAATCGGCAAGTTTAAAAAGGGGGGCATAGTAGGGACCCCTCCCTCTGATAACACGTGGCACGCATTCTCATCCAGATTTCTCCAAAAATACACGTGGCGCGCTTCTCCTATCCGGACTATCTCAAGGAGAGGCACACGACACTCACAAACAAAACATCCGGACGACTTCCACAATGCATCAGGACGACCGACATATGCTTTCCGGATATGTTTGTCCGGATCATTAACTGAAGTAAGCAAGTCTTGCACGTTATCACAACAGCCTGCCATGGCCCACGTTCCGCCACCTGCAAAGTGAAAGGACAAGAATGAAGTGACAACAAGTCACTTCCCATGATCACTTCCCACGATCACCTACCATGATTTCTGACAGTCGCAGCACCTACCACGATCTCTATCAACCGCCCGTAGGGTGATGATGGCCCTGCCACCACCTAGTGTCATCATGACAACACAAAATATCTCCCTACCATTAAAGAGGGAAACAAAGCTTCTAATACTAGATATATGAACCTTCACACAAAGAGGAAGGTAAGCTTGCTATACCTAGTAAAAGGCCAACTGATTTATCTCTCTTACCATGGCTGACAAAACCATCGGAGGGTGCGTCCGGACACCCTGTCTGACGCCTTTTGCAGGTACGATTGAATCAAGAATCCATATTGGTTGAGATCGTGCGTCCATCCATTTGGCAACTACGTGGATCACCAAGGACGCGAGGCCTCAACAATGAATACACTCATGTTGGGAAAGTGATGAAAGATAATATTGCATCCTTACTCATTGACCTTGTGCCAGTATGAGCAAACGAAAGCTAATTCCAACTTCTTCCATATATCGTTGTGGAGAGATGCGCGAAGCAATGGAGGAAGATTGTAAAAAAAAATCACCAATTCTTTCAAAATATCGACGATAAATCGATGATTTTTTGGGCAATTTTTTGAAATTTCCTCCTACTGCATCCAACGGTCAGATTTGAATTTTTGATGATTCGATGGCCCAGATTTCACCCGTGTTTTTTATAAAGGCATCCAACAATCAGATTTATGATCCAATGGTGGAAATCAATCATGACTTGATCCAATGACTAAGAAATGTTTCCAACGGCTATATGAAGATCTAATGGCCAAATTTGAACTAAATTTTGATCCAACAATTAAAATTAATTTATAACGGCTATTTGACCATCCAACGGCTAGTTTGACAAAAAAAAAAAAAAATCCTATAAATACCCACAATTCATTCAATTTCATTCATAAAATTTTGATCTTGTCCTATTGCTCCAATTTTTTTTTTTTTTTTTTATCTCTATCAAAATTTTTAAATCTTGAAAATTTGGTGGTGAAGGGGATGAACTCAAAGACAATGCTAATTAAGGTATGTTTTACCTTTCATAAAATTTATTTTTATTATGCATAATTCAATTTTATTTTTTATATATAATTTAATTGATATCATCTAATTTTAAAATTTGTCATATTAACATTAAATTTCATATGGAAATTGATTTGACATATATGCATATTTAGTTTTATTTTTTAATAATTTTAAATTTAAATTTAATTCATATGGAAATTTAATTGTAATGTTTATCTAATTCATATCACATCACATATATGTATAATTCAATTTTATTAGTAATGATTCTTATCAATTTCATTAATAATATTAATATTAAATTAACTTAGATATTTATCTTTAATAATTTTGTACTTAACTCATATGGAAATTCAATTATAATACAAATCCTTTTGATATCACATCACATATATGATATTGTTTGTCTTTCTAATTATCAATTTCATATATGCATAATTCAATTTTAATTTCAAATTTTATTAGTAATGTTTCTTATCAATTTCATTAATGATATTAATATTAAATTAACTTAGATGTTTATCTTTAATAATTTTAAACTTAACTCATATGGAAATTTAATTATAATGCAAATCCTATTCATATCATATCACATATATGATAATGTTTGTCTTTTTAATTTCAATTTTTATTAGTAATGTTTCTTATCAATTTCATATATAATATTAATATTAAATTTCTTAGATGTCTTTATCTTTAATAATTTTAAATTTGATATTAGTTTGGTATGAGCATTTAAAATACATGTTTAGAAAATGGTTAGTGGAAGTGGAAGCGGTATCATGGGTTGAGATCCTTGTTGGAAATATTGTACACCTATGGAAGGGAACAAAAATAAAACTGTATGCAATTATTGTAGGTTGACAATAAAGAGTGGTAGGATTACTCGTTTTAAATTTCACCTATCACATATAAACCCTCATTCAAATACAAAAAAGTGTCATAACGTGTCTTCACAGAAGTGAAACAAGAAATAAGATGACTTCTAAAGGAAAAAAAAAATAAGGCAAAAGGGAAGAAATCTACAGATATAGAAGAGATCCAAGCTGAATTGCAAGACACAATGAGAGGAAGACATAGACATGTAATTGATGAGAATGTTGAGGAAAACCTTGATGATGATGTGTATATGTATCTGGCTGACATGCACCCTGATGAGCGACATGCTTATAGAGTGGCGATTCGAGCATCAAAAGCTATTGAATGGAATCGACAACAAGAAGAACATTTTGTAAGAGGTAAAAGAAAAACAGGTATATGCAAAATGGAAGACTGACTCATCAATTTGAATTATTACTGTTTCTTATCAACTTTATCAATAATATTAAATTAACATATATGTTAATTTTAATAATTATAATAGGTGAGTCTTCACATCCAACTAATCCAACAAGGCATATGCGAAGATTGCAAAGTGTTCAATATTCAAATCCATCACCGCCTAATGCACCCTCATTCCACAAATCTTTGACAGCAAGACAAAAATATGTGAAAAATCTTTTCAAAGGTGGTGCCATCAAGAAAACCATGGGATGTTTGATCAGTAAGTTCTTCATATAAGAGAGTGTTGTACCCAACAAAGCAAACTCTCACCACTTCAAGAATATGATTGTTGGTGCACAACAAGTAGGTAATTACTATAATTTTCAAAGTTGTATTCATTTTAACAATATCATTATTATTTATAAAGTATGATTTCCAAAAATGTTCTTATATGCTTTAATTATATATGGATGGTAGGTATGGGTATAGAACCATCGTCTCCTTATGAAATCAAACACAAGTACTTGGATATGGAGTACAAAGATATGGAAGCTTATGTTAATATTCAAAGAGAAAAGTGGAAGACTTATGGATGCACAATTATGTGTGATGGATGGACTAGGCCCACAAAATTAAGCATAATTAATTTCATGGTATATTCGAAAGGTATGACAGTCTTTCTCAAATTTGTCGATGCATCAAATTATATAAAGGACAACAAATACATATATGGTTTGTTGAAGGATGTGATCAAGGAAGTCGGCAAACAAAATGTGGTACAAATAGTTACGAATAATGGTTCGGCATTTGTGAAAGTAAGAAGCTGTTAATGAAGAAATATAATTTATATTGGACTCCGTGTGCAGCACGTTGCATTGACTTAATGTTTGAAGACATCGATAAAAGGTCGAGTGTTGCAGATGTGATTACAAAGGCTCAAAAGATAACCAACTTCATCTATAACCATAGTTGGTTGCTTGCGTAGATGTAGAAGGTGTGGTGGAGACATGGTTCGCCCTAGAACAATAGGATTTGCAACCAATTATATTGCCCTCGAGAGTCTTTTGAAAAAAAAAAGTGGACTTGAAGAATGTGTTATCAATGATGAAAGAGCACAACACAAGTTAAGTCGACAAAGAGGTTGAAAAACTTATGTTTGACCATGCATACTGGGAGAGAATGGGAAAGCTAGTGTCAATCTATAAAGCACTATACACGATTCTTCACATTGTCGATTTAGAAGTTGTTCCTACAATGCCATTTATGTATGAATTGATTCGATTTATGAAATAAAACCTCATTCGGTTTAATGTTAGAGAATGGGTGTTAGAAATAATTGCAGATTGTTGGGATAGAACTCTTAAACATCCTCTTCATGCAATAGGTAACTAAGTATTATCCATCTTTAAAAGTTATCGGTATTTAATATGTTTCTTTCGTAACATTCTAATTCTACATTTTTACTTTACTATTGTAGCATTATTTATTAATCCAAGGTTTCAATATAAACGTGGAGTTGGTACTAATCTTCATCTACTTCAAATTGTTCATGAAATCTTTGTGAAATTAGATCCTACAGTAGAAGGTCTTAGTCAATTTGGAAATAAGGTAAATTATTAGAGTTATAATATAAATTAAATAATTGAATTTCATTTACTCAATTTTTTCCTTTCAATTATTTAATATGTAACTTATACTATTTCGAGATGCAAAGAGAGGATTCGGTGATCGAGCAGCGATTTCTTCGAGGTCAGAAATGGTTTTCAATGAGTATTATTTGTGAATTAAAATACATTTCATTAGCATATTATTGTAGATTTCCAATATAAGTATTGATATCATTTATTTGGTTGTAGTTGAATAATGGTTCATGTATGGAAACCAGACTCCTACATTAAGAAGGTTGGCCATCAAGGTTTTATCGCAAACTGTCATTTTTAGCTTATGAGAGAAGTTGAAGCATGTTTGCTTTAATTCATACAAAGCAAAGAAATTGGCTTTCTTACCCAAAGCTCTAACAATTAGTTTTATGTTATTATAACATGAAACTAAAGATCCGTGATATGGAGGTAGAGAATGACAAAGTTGTGGAGAAAGATTACATCGATTTACTTGACATTTCAGCCGAGGTTGGTCAAGAAAAAGATAACCAATTATTTCAATGAGTTAGACCTCTTCGTTTAGATGATGAAGATGGAAATCTAGACTCACAAATTGTCGCACATGTTCAAGAAACAGGTGTTGATGTTGAATGAGTGTTATCTGAAGAAGTTCATACTAATAGTTTCAACCAAGACACGAGAGATTCATTTCAACAAGGAACTTCTTAGCTGACAATCACTTATTGACCTTCTTTTGACTCCACGAGTGTTGAACATAGTAGCAGACCTAATGTTGTTGGTACTTTTGCTTTCGGTTATGATGGTTCAAGATGAGAGGGGACCAATGATGGTAGTGACCTTGGAAATGATGGAGGGGATGTTAGACAACAACAACAAAGTGGACAACCATTGGCATTTACTTGTGAAGATGATTTCACAAATTATACTCAAGATGAAGACCACAACTTTAGAAGAGTTGGTCCAGGTGTTGGAGCCATTGGAAAGTCATATAGAGGAAGATAACGAAGGATGACACCATACAATGAGGACTCATTGTCGGCCAATTTTAAGTTAATGAGTATAGAGACTCAATTCAGTGACTCATCAAATGAAGCCAACATTTATGCCCCTTTTGTAATGAGTTATGGTCAGCCTCTTCCAAATCTTTCAAGTTCCATTAATAAAGAGTACGAAAGGTATAACTATCCTCTTTCCACACAAATGTGGTACTACTTTCCATATCAGATGCAACAACAAGGATTTCAAACGAACACATGGGAAAACCCTAGATTTCCCATTCACAGAGAGGTTGTGGGTAGGACTCAAGAAATTTATGCATGACATGTTCGTACTTACAATCAATACTATCAAAACTCCATGTCCTGGTATGAATATTGTCTTCAACAAGATAGGCACCCTTCATCTAACAATATGATGGAACACATTGATATTCATTTTGGTATTAAGGATTATTGCAATGTCATATGTATTATGTTTATGTATAAATTGTTTTCATTTAATAAAATCACATATTTCTTAACTCAATTCTAACTTTCTAAGTGTACAATTCCAAAATTCATATTTTCAATTCTTAAAATCCAAGTATCGAATCTACTGATATATCTCTGTTTATCGATATTTTTCTCCTTAACCATATTTATGCCAATTACACTTACAAAATATCTATAACATGTGTATTCTTGCTTATTTTACATTTTTTTGGAGTTTTCCAAACATTCCCATCAATTTTGAATAATTTTCGTCTTACTGATATTTGTGTAAAAATATTCACTGATATTTCTCTAGTATTTCTTATATATCTATAAAATCCAAGTACCGATATTTTCATATTTACCGATATTTCAAACATTGTTCTCTATAACTGACTCATCCAAAGAAAGACAATCATGCAAATATAAAGGCGTAGGCTTATAGAACTCATAACCCAAGCATAATTGCTTCCTAACATATGCCTTGACAAACAATAGCCACAAGCATATTTTAGGATTAAACTTTTAATTGATAATCAATCATTTAAGCAACTTATCTCAATTAAAGAAGGGTATCTAACAATTACATTTTAGTTCCCCAAGATTCTAAAATTATACTAACACTCCCTTCATTGACCATTATATAACTTCACCATCAATCAAGTGTTGACTAACCTTAAACTTTGATTGTTAGTGCATTGTTGTGTCATTGTTAAAGAATTGAAGAAAATGCCTAAAATATCTTTTGTCTATCCTGGTACATCTTCCTCATTATCTAATTATTTTTAACTAATTTTTTCTTAATGTAAAGATTTAATTAATTCTAATTAAACTTTCTACAAAATATCTACTACTAATTATCATCAAACTATTACCAATTAAATTTAATAAAAAATTTAAAATTCCATTAATCCTAATTTAAGATTTTTATATATAATTAATTTAGTTATATATATTAATCATAATTAATCTCAAAATATCATTGATTAGAATAATTAGATAATTTTAGATAATGAATATTAAGATATTAAATAAAAATTAAGAATAATTAAATAATTAATATATATATATATATATATATATATATTTGGTCAATTTTTCGTAATCTTCTTCATTTATTTCCTAAATGAAACCCTAAAATTCTAGATCAAATTGTAAAGGGAAAACAAAAATCTAAATACTAAAATGCATATCAAGACAGTGTTCTTGAAGAAAACATCTATATGATACAATCAAATGGTCAAATTCATAGTAAAGGGCTAAAAACACCTTGTGTGTAAGTTGC
This sequence comes from Vitis amurensis, assembly GCA_037355405.1. NCBI lineage: Eukaryota > Viridiplantae > Streptophyta > Magnoliopsida > Vitales > Vitaceae > Vitis > Vitis amurensis. The sequence goes on along the minus strand of CM074693.1, from coordinate 41,071,006 downwards.
ATGAATCCATTTATGGATTAAAGTAAGCTTTCGCCCAGGGAATAAACATTTTGATTATGCTATCAAGATTTTTTATTTTGATCTATATGAGGATGAGCCTTGTATGTACAAGAAGACACAAGGAAACATGGTGGTATTTTTGGTCGTCTTGTATGTCGATAACATTCTACTCATTGGAAATGATGCAGGGTTTGTTCTCATCGGTTAAGATCTAGTTATCTACTCAGTTTCAGATGAAAGATTTGGGTGAAACATAATATATTCTTAGGATTAAGGTCCTTTGAAATTGCATTGTCTCAAGCCACCTACATTAACAAACTTTGGTCAATTATATGATACAAGACTCCAAGAGGGTCTACTATTCTTCAAGCATAGAGTGTCTCATTCTAATCATCAATGTCCTAGGACAACTGATGAGAAAGATCGCATCAAGCATAGGGTTTACTACCCCTATGCTTCAATAATGGGTAGTCTTATGTATGCAATGTTATGAACTAAACCGGATATGGCTTCACTATAGGGATATTGGATAGATATTAGTCCAATCCAAGCATGGAGCATTCGACGACAATCAAGCATATACTCAAGTATCTTTAGAGAAAGGGGGATTATATGATGGCGTATCATTGTGATGAGTTGTTACCCTTTGGGTATACTAATTTAGAGTTTCAGTCTGATAAAGACTCTCACAAGTCTACTTCCAGGTTTGTGTTCACTCTAGGTGGTGAGGTTGTTAGTTGGAGAAATATGAAGCAATCCTATATTATTAACTTTTCTATGGAAGTTGAGTATGTTGTTGTTTCTAAGGTAGCAAAAGAAGTTATTTGGCTTCAAAAGTTCCTAATAGGACTTAGAGTAGTACCCTTAGTTATATTGTCCTTAGTATTGTTTCTTGACAATAATAAAGCAATGACACAGTCTAAAGAATCAAGAAACCATCGAAAAGTAAGCACATTGAGAAAAAATATCACTTTGCTATGTGAGATAGCAATGAGAGGAGATGTGGGTATGGAGAAGGTCAATTTTGCAAAGAACCTAATAGATCCTTTTATGAAGACTTTGTTTACTAGAGCTTTTTGTGGTCATAAGGATAACTTAGTTGTCAAATGTGTTTCCAACATGCTTTAGGGCTAGTGGGAGTTTGATGGGATTGAACCTTAGAAAGCATGACAGATGAAACAGATAGAGATTCATTTATAAATTTATTTATTTAGGTTTTTTGGTTTCCCTTCATTATCCCATTTGCATTAGTTAGTTATTTGAGCATACACACCTTACATCACTTGGATTGTATATGACTTAGGTGTATTAGAAGTTGCACAAAAGATCAAAGTCATGGTTCCTTGCAAAATGATGAGTAGTCTATAGTCAGTTCATGGATTTGGGCAATTCATCTAAGATTGTAGTATACTACTTCCTAATTAGAGGGATATCTTGACTTAGTCATCAGGATGGTTTTCCTATGGCAAGTGCACTAATATATGTTATGTACACGATAAAAACCTACAGTGAATCATGATGTAAAGCTATCAATTGTCATATTTACCTAGTTACTATACTATATGGACTCTCAACCTTAAGAGAATATTGAGTTTGTTTTAAAATCAATAATAGACTTTGACCTATGGGTGAGATCCTATGATGGTCATATATCCCTATGGATTAGGTCACTGTTGATTGAGGCTAGTGACAATAGGGATTCTCAATAGAGATACTTGATATCTTATAGAATTAAGACAATGTATCCCCTTAGGTGATCCAAAGAACATGTGATCTAGAAGACTATGGTCATAGCATTTTCTGTAGTGAGAATTTAACATATGTTCCTTGGAGTTAGAGTATGTTAATTGATCACATAATAAGTGAGATCTGTAACTCAATGATTAGAGAGGTAATCTTGATAGGTAATAGTATCTTGTCATATTATGGACATCAGTTCATGGGAAGTCTGCATATAGTAGATAGTAAGTCATGAATCTGAGTTTCATCTCATTATTACTTACATAAGGTACTAGAGTGCAGTTGATTCTCTTTAATGAGATGTTGAATCAATTTTAAAATTAGATTCTAAGGGAGCTAGTAATCCTCTAGGTCCCAGTAATCCCTGTTTTAAGCTCATATTCTATGATAACATAATTTTATGAGGATTGGATTGACTTTAAGTTTACTATTATGCATAAGTGCGTTTTGATAATTAGCAAGGTTGCATAGCGCATAGTGAATAAGGTTTCTAGAATTGACTAATTGATTAAGATTACCTTTTGTGGTTAATTAATCAATTAAGACTCATTTTATGTTAGACTAAGTGATCTAAGCCTTGATGAATTCATGTCACTTAAGTCCAATAGGAGAATCCTAGAAATACCCCCTTAGAGGTTAGGGTTTCCAAGACTTTTGGTAATCATCTTCCACTTCTAAAGAGATAGAGAGAGTCAAGGTAGTCACACTTCCAAAGCCCATACTTTTGAGTGCCAAAATCATGGTTTGAGTCATCCAATGGAAGATCTTAGGTGGACAAGACATTCAAACTCTTTATGCTTTCTCTTCACGATAGAAAACTGATCTTCGAACATCCAGATCCAAGTATGACTACTATCTTCTTTAGTTTATTATTCTAAATGATTTTTATTATTATTGTTTCTGTTATAATAGTTTCTACAAAAGCCTAGGGTAGATCTACATGCACCTATACGATTTAGGATTTGAGAACGGAGAAATCTAGGATTCCTTACAACCTTGATATATCTTTTTAACTGTCTCTTTCAAAATCTTGTACTTAAAATAAAACAATTAATTTCAAACCTTATTTTATAATCATCAAAATTGAGATTAATAAAATCTTAGTTTAATAGTGCTTTTTGCTACTTTTTATAATCATAATCTAACCTTAAATTAACTTCTTTTAATTACACCCTAATTTCTATATTAATTGTAATATATTTTGTCATGTAAAAGATTATTATTTCTTATCCCTTATTTTCAATTTATTTTTTCCGCCTATCTTAATCTATTCAAAACATATATAAAATAAAATAATATATATGAGAACTGATTGCTTGGTGTTTATGAGAGCCAAAAAAAAAAAAAAAAAAAAAGAAAATACAAAAAGCACGTTTGGGAAGTGGGTGTTCTCTTGTTCCTATTGTTCTCCGTGTTTTCAAATCTTCATTTTCAGATAACAATAAAAAGTTGTTTCCATTGTTTTTCCTACTATTCAGAGAACAAAAAATCCCAAAAAAAAAAAAAAAAAAAAGAAACAAAAAGAAAAAGAAAAACATCTCTCTATGTTTTCAATCTGGTGTTCTCCATGTTTTCCCTGTGATTTTTCCTCGAATACGTCTTCAACCTCCAACATGTCTACAACGAGTCTCTCTGCCAACACAATACCAAGGTGCGATTCACTCGGTTTTTCTATCAAATCCCTCTTATCAGCGGAAATTCAAGGTGCGATTCGCTCGGTATTCACAACCCTCTCTTCACTCTCATTTGATTTATCATGAAATTTCTATAGGGCTTTTAGTTTTCATGCATGTTTCTTCTTGGTTACTCTGCTTAGTTGTTGAGAAAATCTGGATTTTTTTCTTGGGGATTGTAAGATTTAGGGTTTTATTTATTTATTTATTTATTATTTCTTTTTCTCCATAAGGGCAGTGATTTGCAAGTTTTTAGTAGTTTTGGGTCCAAAAACAAAGCACCGAAATGGGGAAAAAAGTTTATGATGTTTTGCATTGGTGTTTTTCTTCCTCTTTCTTGCTTTGATTTTGATATGGGTTTCTTGTATTTTTTTCCTGAATTCGATATGAGTTCCAAATTTGGTGTTGAAGTGATTTTTCTTATTCCTTTTCCTTGATGTTCACTTGTATTTATCATTATTTTTTTCACTATTTAATCTAAGATTCATTAATTTTCTCTATTTTTTTTTCTAGTGATCTTCTAGAATCAATCTGATTTCAGACTTGGTTTTGAAGAAAAATTTCCTATTCATGGTTGATTTTAGTCTGGATTGTCATTTTTTTTCTTTTTTCTTTTTTCTTTTTTTTTTCTTTCAGCTTTTGACGTGAATCCATTTCATTTCATTTCTTGAAAATCTTCTATATTCATGAGGAAATTTTCATGAGGCTTTTGCAGATGTCGCAACATATGGATCTTTGCGCCTATAGTAGGAAATGGAGAATCATATGTTCTTGGAATTATGAATCTTTTATATTAACACTAGGCTAAGATAGATCACTTTGTGTGATTTTTTAGAATATTTCCTCGTTCATTAACATATCGTCTAGTGTTTCATAGGTTTTGAATGACCTCTGCTCTATTTAAAATGATTGTGATTTGTGTTTCATTAATTTGATTTCTCTTTTCTAGCAAATGGATCACTGGTTTTGGACCTTTGGTGTTTGATTACTCTGATTTTACAGGTTCTACTCTTGGTCTAGTTCTTGTAGTGTAACAAAAAATGGTTTTTGTCTGTTCCCTTGCTTTGATTTGCAGGTGCTCATAGCATTGGAGTGGTTCACTACAAATTCTTCCTAGACCATTTTTACAACTTCCAAGGGAAGGAGGCCTGATCTAAGTATTAAATACACCATTGAGTTAGGTTCGACTCAATTGTTCAGAGGTGGGCTGACAAGGAGAGAAGGTGTTGTATTCATTTGTGAGTCCCTTTATTACCCTTCATCAATTAGATTACAATGAAACATTCTTCTCATGTAATGGCTACTTTTAAAGGGAGTATAAACTAAAGGTGTATGCAAAGGAAATGACTACAAGCAATGAAGAACAAATTTGTAGACTTCCATTCTGTATAATATACTGGTAAAGTAATCCTTTGTTGAAAAAATTATAACTCATGCAAATAAATTTCATAATATAATAGTTTTTTAATTTAATTAAAATGTAAATCTAAAAATTATGTATATGATTACAATATCAAGTTAGTTAAAAAAAATCTTAATTAAAAACAACAACTTCCAAGACATATTTTTTTGTCTTATTTGTTCTATTTTTTTTATTAACTCAATTAAATATGTTTTTTTTTTATAATAAAAGCTATTTTTCAGAATTCAATTCCTAAACACAATTATGTTTTTCTAAAAACATAAAAAAATTGGTCTTAAAAACAGTTTTTCAAAATAGATTTCAAAAACTCTAAATAAGCCCAAAATTCTCCTAAAAAGTAAATTAATACTACAAACTCTAACCATCTACAAAAAGATCGATTTCTCTGCAACTACCAAGAGATTATAAGCGAGGAATATAAACATATCAATAATATTATGATAAAAATTTAAGGTCATTTGAATGTTATTTTATCTATTGAATAAAATTATATATCCTACAGTAACAGCTTATCCTTTTTGCTTTCGAACATAATTTGAGTTGAATGATTGAAAAAACTAAATACAATATGCACTACATGGGCAGCTATGATTGGGGGATTTGCCCTACATGGGCATTTGGCTGCCAATGGAGGTTATGACTGACGTGTACTTTGTTAAAGTGACGGTGTATTTGTGAATACAAAAATATGAGGTTATGGTAGCGTGTACTTTGTTAAAGTGACGGTGTACGACTGAACATGTTAAAAGGCCTATGAGTTTTAGGACTGCCCTAAACCTGCTGAAGTTCTTGTTAATCCAACAAACATGTCTATAAGCTTCTCAAAATGTTCTCCAGCCCAAAATCCTAAACTGAACTTTCACCCTCCAATGTCAAACTCTCACCTTAGAACTTGGGGTAACCAGGTCATTACCTGTGCTCCAGTTCTTGTTCCAACCAACATGCCCCTTAGAGTATCTGCATGTTCTCCTGCCCAAAATGCTAAACCAGTGGTTAATCGTCCAACTGCAGATTTTTCACCTAGCATATGGGGTGAGAGGTTCATTAGCTACACTCCAGCTGATGAAGTAATTCACAATATCTAATATCTATCTATCTATCTATCTATCTATCTATATATATATATTAACCATCTATCTCAGCAATAGTTTGTCTATGCAATTTGCCGGTACAGATAGCCCGTGCCCATAAAGAGAAGTGATTACTACCAAAAAGTGCTATTTTGTAGACCTAATTATAATGGTTTTAAGCACCTTTGAGTAGTAATCATATTCATTTAACCCAATTAATTCATTAAGGGCCTTAGTAATTGGTTATAATCATTTTTTGTAAGTTTTGGTGTTTTTGTTAGTATTTTGATCACCAAAGCATGCCAAATGATGGAGGAGCTACTTGGATAAGTCATGGCAAAGCTTTTGAAAAGCTCAAGAACATGAAGAACCAAAGCTTTGAAGTCCTTTGCCATAAGCAAATCCGGAATGCAAGGAAAGAAGCAAGGAGAAGAGGAAAACAGAGGGAAGAAAACAGAGGACAGCAGCTGCAGTCTTCTTTCCCACTTTTGGAGCACTTCCTGATGTCCATTTTCTACATTCTATATACCATTTCAAAGCTCAGGAAGTCAAGAATCCAATGCTTCAAACGGTGCACGATTCGGAGTTGAAACGAAGAAGTTACAGCCATTGCAAGAAGATCACTCCAAAGTGTTGCGAAATCAGCCTTTTGTTGCGAGAATTTCGCAGCCTTTTTGTACAGTGATATGGAATTCCTCCTAAAGCTACCCGATACATGCCGCAAGCTGGAACGCTGAGAACCTCAAGGTGGAAGCCAATTTCACAACCCTGCGAAGATAGCTTGGTGTTGCGAAATTATTTCGCAGCCCTCTTGAGTGTCTGCGAAATCTCGCAGACACCATTTTCTCCTGCGAAATGGTTCCTGAAGCTTCCTAATATTGTGCACCGACTCTTTTGGATATTTTTCTTCAGATATTTTTGTATAAATTTCCATTTTCTCCTTGTATTCAGCCACTCATGTAATTCCTTAGCTAGGAAGTATCCAAGGAAGGGTAAATTACCTTCCTATATAAACTCTCTTGTAAACACTGTAAAAGAGGCTCGGAGGCTCGGATATACAATATATAGAATATACAGAGCCTTGCTCTGTTTTTCCTTCTCTTTCATTTTTCATTTCATTTTCTTTCTAGCCAACCAAACTCTGAGGATTTTTCCTCAGAGGATGAGAGGCTAAGCTTTTTGTCTCTTGGAGTGAGGAAAGCCGGGTAAGTTTCCACATGCATAAATTGGAAGTTTTGTTGTTTTAGTTTTTAATGAAGAGAAAGTGTGACCCGTTAATGGTTTTTATCTTTTTAGTTAACTTAAAACGCCTTTAAATCACCTGGGGCCAACACTTGGTAATGCAAGTGATCTCCGTTCATGGAGATTCACTAGTTTACCCCTTGCGAGCCTTTGGTAGGTGACTTGAAGGTAGGATTTTCTAGAATAGCCAACACTTGGTAAGCTTTTGGACTCCAAGGAGACATCCATTAGTTATCTCTTGCGAGCTTTTGACGGGTAATCCAAGGTTAGAGATCACCTTGAATGGCAAGTGCTAGGTGAGAGGTATGAGTCATTACAAGATGCATCAGTGAGAGGGATTTAGTGTTTGAACCCATTAAAGGGAAGCATCTGTACAACACCGGTTGGAGAAGGAACTATATGTTAATTCTCTAATGCGAGGAAAAGAAACAAGTGACCGGAACTCCCTTTTTGTATGAGGAACCTGAGCCTAGTGATCTGAACTCCAAGAAACACTTTTCTTAGTAAGTAAAATCAGTTATTATTTTTGGTTAGTTTAAAACCAAACTTTTTTCATTCAAACAAATTTATGTTTTCTTTTAAAGCTAACCTTGAAATGAAAAGGCATCAATTCATCTTTGAATTAATATCAATTGTGAAGTGAAAACCCATCCCAGTGGACGATCCTAGAGCCACTATGCTATAGTAGCTTTGTCTTTGCTACCCTAGTATATGGTGTTATAGGTTATAAATTTTGTTGATTACTCCCTCAATCAAGGAGCACCAGCTGGACACGAATCAGCTGAGACACCAATTGGGCACGAATCAAATGGAACTGTTGCCGGGGATTTGTGATCAGAATTAGGGACGAATCAAGAAGCAGGTTGAAGATCTGAAAGAGAAAGTGAGAAGAAGGCTAATAACTGCCGCTGGTAATCCCTCACAACAGCTGAACTACATAGATGCAATTCAACGGCTTGGGGTGGCATACCACTTTGAAAGAGAGATAGAAGAAGCATTAAAACATATGTATGATAACTATTATGATGTTGAGCATAAAGATGATGATTTATACAATGTTTCTCTTCAATTTTGACTCCTAAGACAACAAGGATTCAGTCTGTCATGTGGTAAGGCATGAACTATCATCTATTAGATAAAATGAAATCTTCATAATATCATCACAATCTTATTCCGGAATGCTTTTATATCATATTTTTGTGAATAAATGTAGATGTATTCAATAAGTTCAAGGATCAAAAAGGTGGCTTCCAGGAATCTTCGATCAATGATGTGAGAGGCATGCTAGGGTTGTATGAAGCCACACATCTCCGGGTGCGTGAAGAAGGAGTACTTGATGAAGCCCTTGTGTTCACCACCACTCACCTCGAGTCGGTCGTAGAACATTTAGAATATTCTCTTGCAGAACAGGTTCCTCATGCCCTGAAGCAGCCCGTTAGGAAAGGTTTGAACAGACTAGAGGCGAGGCGGTATATATCTATCTACCAACTCGAAGCTTCGCTTGATAAAGCTTTGCTGAAGCTGGCAAAGTTAGACTTCAACCTGATGCAGTCACTGCACAAGGAAGAGCTGAGCAATCTTTCTAGGTCAATTTTTAAATCAACCACGCATATACTTAGTGATTTTATGATCAGTTCCCTTACTGCTAACCATATTAATTTATTTTAGGTGGCATACAGAACGAGGCTTTACCACGAAGATATCATTTGCACGAGATAGAGTCGTGGAGGTCTACTTCTTTGTACTTGCAATGTATTTTGAGCACCAATACTCACGAGCTAGAAGAATTCTGACCAAAGTACTTTACATAATATCCACTATAGATGATATGTATGATGCATATGGTTCGCTTGAAGAACATAAGCTTTTTGCAGAAATGATTGAAAGGTTTTCTAATATGCAAATAATTCACCTTGATTTTGTCCACAATTTTGAAATACTCGTGTTTAAACTTAATCAAGACTTGGTGTTGTTTGATTCTCAGGTGGGATATCAATAGCATCGATCAACTTCCAGAATACATGAAAGTAATATATCAGGCACTCTTAGATGTCTACAAAGAAATTGAAGAAGAGATGGATAAAGAAGGAAAAGCATACAGCTTCCACCATGCAAAAGAAGCGGTACGAGGTTTCTAATTGTAGCTGCCCTACTTTTTGATTTGATGTTGGTTTATAGTGGCATAGAAACCTAGGGTTGGCAATTCGTCTGGATCCTATTTGTGTCATATCATAGATCGAATAAATAGGTCAACTCAAAATACAATACCAATTAAAAACATAAACTCAAATATCACCTAATTATTAAACATGTAAAATATAACCTGCTTAATAATTACATGTTATTTAATAATAAAATTGAATTGGATTTTATATGGTTTATATTATTGATCTCCCAACCTAACATGCTTGTGACTGAATTTTAATTAAAGTATATCCAAAATCAAGCTTTATATGAATTGAATATTGATTAAATAAGCTAGAATTATAATCAAGTTAATCAATATGATTATTAGATTAGGTCAATTTAAATCAAATTAGTATCATTCAAGTTGATAAAAAAAATAATTTATTTATTAAATGGTTATACAGATTGATATGAACTTAACCTAAACTCACTTGTACTCAACCCAAATCCAAGAAAATTAAATGTGTTGGGTTCAAGTTATGTTTAGGAATCATATTAAGTTTTACCTTCCGAGAAGTTTATACTAAAAATTAAAGCATAAGTAGAAGTATGTAATGTGGAGGAATGTTTTGTCAGATGAAAATTCAGATTGGCGCTTACTTTGATGAAGCACAATGGTTCCATGAAGGAAATGTACCTACCATAGACAAATACATGCAAGTTGCAAGAGTAAGCTCATCGTTACCCCTTACCACAGTCATCTTTTTCATTGGCATGGACGAGATCATAACAAAAGAGGCCTTTGAATGGGTTTACAATGACCCTTGTACAGTAGCTTCATGTTTAATTGCTAGGCTCATGAATGACATGACTTCACATAAGGTATGCATGTAGAATATATTACATATAAGTTCATTCGTGACAATTTGTATAGTAGTTTTTTTCCTCATCTTTTGCGTTACTATATGTGTATGCAGTTTGAACAAGAGAGGGGGCATGTTGCCTCAGCAATTGAATGCTACGTCAAGCAATATAGTGTCTCAAAGCAACAGGCTTATGACGAGTTTAACAAGCAAATTGCAAATGCATGGAAGGATATTAACCAAGGGTTCCTCAGACCTACTTCCATGCCAGTCCCAATCCTTACCGGAGTTCTCAATCTTACACGAGTGGTAGACATCATTTACAAGGAAAATGATGAATACACTCATGTTGGGAAAGTGATGAAAGATAATATTGCATCCTTGCTCATTGACCCTGTGCCAGTATGAGCAAATGAAAGTTAATTCCAGCTTCTTCCATATGTCAGGAATGGAAATTAAGGGAATAATATGCATTGATGGCATTGTAATAAGATTGGAATAAGTGCTTTGGCGGCTAGTTTCTCACAGTTTTAGAGTGTTCTGCTTTAAATAAAATGCTTCCTTCATTGAGAATAAGGACAAACAGTTTGAATGAAAGTGGATTCGCAAGGCCCTCTTCTCTATAACGGTCTCATCCAAAGAAAGACAATCTTGAAAATCTAAAGCCGTAAGCTTATGGAACTCGTAACCCAAGCATAACTGATTCCCGGCATATTCTTTGACAAGCTAAAGCCACAAGCATATTTTAGGAGTAAAATTTCAATCGACAATCAATCATTGAAGCAACTTATCTCAATTAAAGAAGGGCATCTGATAACTACATTTTAATTCTTCAGGATTCTGAAATTATACCAACACTCCCTTGATCAACCATTATATAACTTGACCAACAATCAAGCATTGACTAACCTTAAGGATTGATTGTTAGTTGATTAATGATGTCATTGTTAAAGAATCGAAGAAAATGCCTAAAGTATCTTTTATTTATCTTAGTATATCTTATCTCATTATCTAATTATTTTTAAGTATTTTTTTTAATATAAAGATTTAATTAATTCTAATTAAGCTTTCTACAAAATTATCTACTCCTAATTCTAGTCAAATTATTACCAACTAAATTTAATAAAAATTTCTAAAATACCATTGATACTATTTTAAGATTTTTATATATAATTAATTTTAGTTAATTTTAATTAATATACTAATCACAATTAACCTCAAAATATCATTAATTAGAATAATTAAATAATTTTAGATAATTAAAATTAAGATATTAAATAAAAATTAAAATATCATCTTCTTCATCTATTTCCCAAATTAAAACCTAAATTTCCAAATCAAATCCTAAATGGAAAAAATTCTAAGTACTAAAATTTCTTTCAAAATCTTTATAAAATTCCCAAATGAAACCTTAAATGGACAAAAAGAAAATCCAATTTTAAATCTTTATGCTCCTCCTAAATCATGCAAACCTTAAATAGGAGAAAAAAAAATCTACACCCTAATTCTAATCCTAAATTTCCTTTTTAATTTTTGTGTACTTCTCAAATCAAAGAAAAATATTATGAAGCCTAAATTTTCAATTTTAAATTGTTATCGAGATCTTCATCAAATATCATTCTTCATTCCCATTATAAACCCTAACTTCTCCTATTTTGATTCTTTGACCTCTCCCACAACTTTCTCTATCTCTGACACAATAATGTCATAAAAAAATTCACATAGTCTTTATTTAATCATGGTCCCACAATCCAAGGGTGCACCAAGTCCCTAAGGTAAAAAGATGTGTCAAGTAACAAAGGTGCACCACTTTAACAAGAAGAAAAGAAGATAGGAAGCAGTCAAGTTTGAGAAAGTATGTCATTAAGTGAAGAAAGATAGGCCACCTTGAGAATTAAATAAAAATGCACCAATTGAAGAAAAAAATAAATAAAGTGCACTGCTTATGTGAGAAGAAAGGAAGGTGCTCCAAATTTAAGAGAGAAAAAAAAAAAACATGTGCGGCCTTGGGAAGATAGGAAAGGTATGCTAGGAATTCTAAAGAAGAGAGAGGGCATGTTGCTTCATCCATTGAATGCTATGTGAAGTAATATGGTGTCTTAGAACAACAGGCTTATGATGATGAGTTTAACAAGCAAATTGGGAATCCATGGAAGGATATTAACCAAGGGTTTCTTATACCTACTTCCATGTCGGTCCCAATCCTTACCGGAGTTCTCAATCTTACACGAGTGGTAGACATCAATTAGAAGGAAAAAAATGAATACACTCGTGTTGAGAAAGTGATGAAGGATAATATTGCATCCTTATTCATCGACTCTGTGCCTGTATGAGCAAATAAATGAAAGTTAATTCCAGCTTCTTCCATATTGTCTGCAATAGAAAGGGAATAATATGTATTAATGTCATTGTAATAAGATTGGAATAAGAACATGTTTGGTATATGAAAATAAGAAATGGGAATGATTTTTTTTTTTCCATTCCTATTTCTTCTTAAATAAGAATAAATTTGATAATTTCAATTATTGTATTTGGATACATAAAGCAATGTAAGGTTTGAATTATTATTTGTTTTTATTTCAATGTTAAAGTAAAAACATGAATGATAACAAAATAAATAAATAAATAAATTGACAATAATATTCATACATATAATTTAAAATAATCTTTTATTTTTATTGAAAAAAAAAAAAATCTCTTACACAATACATCATTTTTATAGTTTTTTTTATTTTCATTTAGAAAAGGAAAATGTTTGAGATTTTTTTTTTTTGCTAAATAGTAAAAACCTTAAAAACAAAATTGTTTTTAAAAAATTAATACCACTGTTGGTTATTGTTCTTGAGAAAAAAAAATTTCAAACAAAGTAGTAAGGATAATAATTTTTAAAAATAGTATTAGAAATTATTAATTTAAATTATTATTATTTATTTTTTTTAAAAGAAATCAATTATGCTTTTATTAGATGTTCATATCCATATTTTTATAATATTTATTAAAATATAATTTATGATTTTATTATGATAAGCCTATTCATGTTTTATTAAAAAATTATTTATTTTTAAAATTTATTTATAATTAACAAAATTATTTTTATTTTTTTATAAGTCTTGAATTAAATTTATTTTATATTATATAAATTGAATTTATAATTTCTTTTTAAAAAAATCAAAATAAAAAATTATTTTTAAAACAACTTATCAAAAATAAGTTTTTGATTTTTAACTTTTAAATCATAATCCCACTTATAAGTGGGATTTCATTTCTATTGAAATTATTCTTGATTTTATTCTTACTATACTTAAATCATCCAAATATGAAAATGAATAAGAAAATGGATAAAATATCTATTTTCACTCTTCATTTTTGCGTACCAAATATAGTCATGTTTTGACTTTGTGCCAAACATGCCTAATTGCTTTGGCTTCGTACCAAACATGGCCTAATTGGTTTAATTTGGCTGCTAGTTTCTCATGGCTTCGTATCAAAATAATTTTTGGTTTTTATATAAAAGAACTTAGTTTCCTAGTCATATCAAAATTCTTTTATTATTAGGATATTATTGGACAATAAAAGATCAATCACAAGTTTTATGTTCACGTGAAAAAGTCTTAGTCACTGTTTGGCGGCTGGTTGAATATTGAGAATTATTAAGGGAATAAGATACACTTTTCGTATTTCTAAGAGAACAAAAAACATATTTTAAATATTTAATTTTTAATAACCGTGGTTTAAATATGATAAGTGATCTTGAATTAATTGTATCCATGCTTCTGGGAATCTGGGATTTGTAATGAAGCATTTCCCATCCTATAAATACCGAACATTGCAAGCCATCTGATTCATATATTGAGTGCTCGAGTGAGTTACACATGGCCTTAATTCTCGCTACCAGCAACGGGTCTTCTCCAGCGCCAGTTGCTAATCCAGAGACTAATCGCCAAACTGCAAATTATCAGCCTAGCATTTGGGGCAATACCTTCATCGTGAGCAACACCCTTGAGGATGAGGTAATTTTCTCATCATGTATGTAGTTTTCATAACAAGACCTAAAGATTTTCTCACTTTTTGTTCTTGCAATTTATTGATACAGATAACTCTGGCCCATTAAGAGCAGCAGTTGGAAGATCTAAAGGAGGAAGTTAGAAGAGAGCTGATGGCTGCAGCTAGGAACCCTTCAAAACAGCTGACATAAATGATGATCTCTATGATAGAAGAAGATAGAAGAAGAGAGCTGATGCAGTTCAACGGCTTGGGGTGGCATACCACTTTGAAAAGGAGATAGAAGAAGCATTACAAAATACCTATGATATACCAAAAGGTGCTACCTTTTGCCAGGTCTTTTATGTGGATTAATGTATTTTCTTAGGTGGTGGAAAGACCTAGATTTCTCTTCAAAGCTACCTTTTGCCAGAGATCGATTGGTAGAAGGGTACTTTTGGATAGCAATAAGTTGTTCTGAGCCCCAGTATTCATATGCTCGAAGAATACAGACCAAAGTAGGTGCTCTGATAGCAACTGTGGATGATATATTTGGTGCATATGGAACATTTGAAGAACTGGAGCTCTTTACAGAGGCAATTCAGAGGTTTGATATATGCGAGATTCAAATTACCTACAACCAATGAATTGATTTCATATTTGAACTTTAAAAGGGAACTTGGCACTTGATTTTCAGGTGGGATATTAACAGCATACATCAGTTTCCTGAATACATGAAGCCATTCAGGCAGTCCTAGATGTCTACAAAGAAATTGAGGAGATGGATAACACAGAAAGATCATACTGTGTCCACCATACGAAAGATGCAGTAGGATTCTTTGAACTCTATTGTGTTTATGATATCCTATATTGTACTGTAAATAAAATGCCATATATAACACTTGCATGATATATTTACTTGGCTGAATTTTGATCCTAGATTAAAAGCTTGTTCCAAGCTAACTTGGTCCAAGCCAAATGGTTCCATGGAAAATACATACCAACAATAGAAGAGTACATGGGTATCGCAATGGTAACTGTTGGTATCCCCCCGTTAACAATCATGTCTTTTATTGGCATGAGAGAGACTGCAACCAAGGAAGTCTTTGATTGGGTGCAACAAAACCCTAATATTCTTAGAGCTACCTCCACAGTCATGAGGCTCATGGATGACATGGCTTCCCACAAGGTTCAATGAAACAACACTTCCTCCCGATACTTGGATATCAATCCCATAAAGATGAAGAAAATCTATTGTATATCAATTTCTTTTTAACACCTTATATTACTATTTCTGCAGTTTGAGCAAGAGAGAGGGCATAATGCATTATGCATCGAATGTAACATGAAGCAACATGGTGTGTCGGAGCAACAAGCATATGATGAGTTTCACAAGCAAATCGAGAATGCATGGAAGGATATAAATGAAGAGAGCCTCAGACCTACTGCAGTTCCAATGCTTCTCCTTAGTCATCTTCTCAATTTTGCTCGATCAGGAGATGTGATGTACAAGGGCCACAAAGATATGTTCTCACATCCTGAAGAAGTGATGAAAAATAATATTTCAATGCTGCTCGTAGACCCTGTGCCAATATGAGAGTGACACAAATAAAGATAGTATACTCTAGCTTCTGTTTCATGTTCCAGAGTATACCACGTTTGGAATAAACGCTTTCCGGTTTCTTCAATTGCTATTTGGTGGCTTTGGTCTATTGAGGTCTGTTTGGTCTATTAAAATTTCCCATATTTCAATATTATGATGACAATATTATAAATAAATGGTACGATTTGGGTACACATCAGTAAGGTTCATAGTTCAATTTCATGACCTCCTATATAAATCAAGGCTTTGGCGTTACATCAAGGAACCTATTAGACCAAAAGTTTTAAGTCAATAAAATCTAAAATGCATTTTGTTTTAATAAAACATTAAAACCTTTTTTTAAAAAAGAAAATGCAAAACCTATTTTTAAATAAAATTGTAAACTTTTTTTTAAAAATAAAATTGTAAAAATTACGTCTTAATAAAAATAATAATAAAATGTTTTCTAGCATTAATAAAACGGAATTGGATTTTCATACTTATGTAAATAAAATTGTAAAAATCTTATTTTCAATAAAAAGTATAAAAAAAATCATTTTTTTTTTATGTAAATAAAATTGTATCCAAATATTTAAATTTGTATAAATCTTTTTTAAAGTAATTTGTAAATATAATTTTTTTAAATAAAATTGTAAATAAATTTTTAAAAATCCTTCTCCTAAATAATTTGTAAAAAGATTCTCTTGCACATAAGATTAGATTTGTATACCTTTTTTTTTTGTAAATAAAATTGTAAAAATCATGTTGTAACAAAAATTATAAAAATATTTTCCTGTGCATGAAAATCAAAGAGGAATGTTAAGGTAAATAGAATTTGTGTAAATTATTATTTTTTAAGAAAAAGTAAATAAAAACCATTTCCTTATAAATGGAATACTTTGAAGCATTTTTTCTAAAAAAATAAAATAAAATAAATCAAAACTTTCTTTATACTTAAAATAGATTGAAATCATCAAATTGGAATAACTTTTTTAATCCTTCGAATTTAGAAATAATTAAATCAATGTTTTTAATTTCTTTCATAAATCAATTTATACAAATTCTCATATCATTTTTTTTTAACATTTTTTTTTAATATGACAAACACCATGACTTGCTTTATATTTATGTTCTTTTTTTCTTGGGCATCCATAATCCATTATTTAGTTGTCATAATTCATCATATTTACTTAATAGAGATCATATGTATATAGACTTAGAGGGTTGTTAGGAGAACTTATCTTAATACCTTCTCAACAAGTAACTTTGACTTCTAACTCATTCTTGGTTTATAAACTTGTCCTTTTTTTTACTTTTTTTTTTTTTTCAAATAAGGAGTTATACAATGTTTTCATTCTTATTTTGTTTACCTTTTTTAAAAATAAATAACAACTCTAAAAAACCCAAAAAAGGTTTTGAAATAATCATTTTTCACAATAAATCATCGAGTAGGAACATGTGAAAAATGTACATGAGTCCATAATAATATAAATTATAATTATTATATAAATATTATATCAAGTTTTGGTTAGATTCAAAATGTCACAACCTTGGTAAGAGCCGAACTAAAATTGAGTTAGAGTTGAAGAATACTTGGGTGCTTTGCTTAATAGGAATTCTCCTTCAAAAAAAAAAAAAAAAAACTATCCACTCACAACATCCACAATAATAAAATGAAATAATAAAATTGTCATAAAAAACATATAAAATTAAAACAACTTAAATATAATGATTATAAATTTTAATTAAAATATAACAATCCTCTACATAAATTAAAATTTAATATAATAAAATTAACCAAAATTGCTATGTTATAGGTGTAAGTGTAATGCCCTAAGACCCACTCCAAGGGCGTGACGGTCATTTCACACTTCAAACCCAAAGGCTTAAAGTGTAACCTGACCCAAACAATCATATTGTAACTGAAAGTAACCAATTACCAAATACCTGTTCAGAGTAGCGGAACAAAATTCTAAAATCTTCAAACCTAACTTTAAAACTAAGCATGCATCAACCAAATTCCATTATCCAAATAGATTGCAAACTCAAACAAATCAAGTGCTAACAAATTTTCATAATCTCCAAATTTCCACTTCAAACTATCATAAAAAAATTTGTAAGTTCAAATCTAAATAGCTTCCAAAAACCAAATAATCCAAATTAACATAAACTTATAAGCTAACAATGTCCAAAAATAACATCATAAGCAAAATCCTAATGATCACCATTCCCCGACCTAGCCATCACTCCTCACCCGAACTAAGGGTACCTGAAAAATTATCAACAAATAGGAATGAGCTCAAAGCCCAATAAGGAACATTAATGCAGTCCATGGATCAAATATTTCAAGTTCACTTGCAAAATAGGAGATATTATAACTAATTATTTTCATAAACCTTTGAGTCAATTTTGCCAATACATTCAAAACTTTTAACTTTACACTTTCATTTCTGATTCAAACATTTTCATATCAAATTCAATCAAAACATTCAAATTATTTATTTACTCTGGTCATCAAACATCAAATGGTGCCCAGTTAGGTGGGACTTTTCAAATAGGTGGCTAGCCTCAAATTATTCCTTTAAGATGGACGGAACCAAACACTACTAGTACTAGTAACCTCTAACCAAACCCCTAAAGGTTGGGGTCCAAATCAATTACATTCCCCACCAAGAAATGTAAAGGTCAACTATTATATTCCATTGACAAGGACCAAAAAGTCAAAAGTCAACTATTATATTCCGTTGACAAGGGTCAAACAAACCAGAGTCAAACACTTATTTCAATTATTCAAATTTGCAAAACATAATATCTTCACATTTCTCTATTATAAACAAAATGTAAGGTTCTAACATATTTTTCATGCGAAACATATTTGATCCATGCATAAAACGAATAATAACTCAAATCGTTTTCAAATGATGTATATAAAAATTTGTTTTTAAAAAAAAAAACTGCATTAATTTCCCTTACCTCAAAAGAAGTCCTCAAAAACATTGGAGAAAAATAATTCTGAAAATCTACTCTTTACTTAACAAAATACAAGAGAAATAATCATTACTGTATATCTAAAATTATAGGTTTGACAATCCTAAAATTTTAGGTATTCAAATTAATGTTTTTTTAATTATGAAAGATAATTTAATCTATTCCTATTTTAGAAAATTTAATAAATTTCTAATTCATATAAAACTTAAATTTTATTTTCAATTTATTTTTTGGGACACAACATAATTTAATTAAATTGTAATTTATTTCACCAATTAAATTCTATGCTATTTATTAACTTACACGCATCATTAATATAATTATAATACCAAAAACTTTACTTTTTTTTATTTATAAATTATATTTTCTCACTTTCAAGACTTTTTTTTTTACCAAACATAGCCTATACACAACAACTCTCCATCATTGCTAATATAATAATATATATATATATATATATATATATTAACCACCCCAATACCATTCGTACACATCTTCTTTTATTAAATAATACAGTACCCATCAAAGTCTAATAACACAAAGCCTGCCATTATTAAATAATATAGTACTCAAGTACCCATCAAAGTCTAATAATACAGTGTCCTGCTACTATTAAATATTACATACCCAAGTATCCATCAAAGTCTAATAATAGAGTATGTGAAAATCCACCAACTAGATTTCAACCATGAAATCATTACATAATGCTACAAAAAGTGGTAACACAGGTCCCAATGGCTAAGTCTAATAATAGAGTATGTGAAAATCACCGACTAGATTTCACCTGTAAAATCCTCACATCATGCTACAAAGAGTGGATGCACAGTTCCCACATGCATGCAACTAGTGCACATGCGTTTTTTTTTTCTAATCCCTTAAGCCACAATTAACAATAAATTTATTTACTTTTTTTTTTTAAATAAATTAACCCTAGCCTAAATCGAAATCTTCCAAAGTATTTTTTTTTCATCTAAAAACTTAAGATTTCCCAATTTCCAACAATAAATCAAAATCTTAAATTTTCACTATTTTGATATTAAAACAAATTTTTTTAAAAAATAAACTAACCCTAATCTAGATTTGGGTTTTCCAAAAAAATATCTAATGTGCCTGAAATTAACTAATGAATCTAAAATATTAATCTAGGGGTTAGAATCTTATCTATAGAGATTTGTTCTTCAAACCCTGAAATCCAACTCCAACCTTACGTTCTCTGAAATTCTGTGAACAGGAACACTATTCAGAAAATAACAGGAAGAACAAAATTTCTAATTTATACCTAGGGTATTTATTCATAAAATTACATTTTTACCCCTCTTTCAATTTTGTTAAATTGATTAATTAATTAATTTAATAATTATTACTATTTTCTTAAATTACCTCTAAAAAAAACTTGGGCGTTACAGTAAGTATCTTCCAAACTTTAACCTAGGCTTAGTGTAAGTAACTTTCTATTTGATAAAACCCCAATGAACTAAATCTTAATTGTGTTCATCAATTTATATTTTCTTTTACTATATGCTCATTTAGACTGGTTAACTTGGTGCTATTTAATTTTGCATTTTTAGGTCATGGGCACATATTTGTTTTATGAGTGCTTTTAGGGATTATCGCAACTTCCCATAGCAGTAGCCACTATTGCACCTACATAGGTGAGTCTTCCAAGGATGATTTGTAATCAACATCCTGTAGAAATCCTCTATTACGCTCATTCAAAGGTATGGTCTTCCTTCCTAAAATACCATTACAAGAATAAGCACTCTCATCAGAGGAATGAGAATAAGGATCAATATCCTTCAAATTAATGCTTTAGCTAATCAACTTGTAGCTTCATTATTACCCATTGAACATTCTTCAAGGGATCTTCAATCATAAAAGTTGGGTGTCAACTGTGATGACTAATTTATGGGTTTCAATCTTATTCTCCTCAATGATTTTATTATTACTTTACAAGCTAATCCTTTGGTTAAAGGATCTATAATATTCTTTTGATATTTTTGAAAATACAGAGATATTAGTCCTCATGAAAACATTTGTTTGATATAATAATTTCGAATTCTTATATGACTTCTTTGCTCATTCAGATTTGTTCGTTTAGCATTTCAATTGATTATCACAATCAATGGATATTGCATGAACTCGTTTATCCTATAAAGGCATATATTTTAAAAGACTTCTAAGTCATTCAACTTTTGTACAAGTAAAGTCTAATGCTATAAACTTTAATTCCATGGTAGATCAAGATATAATTGCTTGTTTAGCAAATTTCCAAGCTATTACACCACTTCTTGAAGTGAAAACATATCCACTAGTAACTTTAGTCTTATTAGAGTCTAAGATCTAGTTAACATCACTAAATCATTCTAAAACTACAAGGCTAACCTGATGGCTTGGGCTAGTGTGCTCCATCGAAACATGGTGACTTGATTTTTAATTGCGTCTTTCAAGCCGCTAATGAAACACTGAACAAAAACTCCTCAAGTAACCCATTAGATTTGGCCATCAACACCTCAAATTGCTCTTGGTATGCCCTAATTGTAGCAACCTATTTCAATTTGGTTATTTTCCCAATAGTACTGTCATAATCACTAGCGACAAACCTAGAAACAACATCTATAGAAAACCATCGCCAATTAATTTCCTTGTTACTAACCTCATACCCTTGAAACCATTATGGGGCTCTTCCTTCTAAATGTAAGGAAGTCAATCCTACATTCTCATGATCTCCAATTCCTTAACTTTAAAAAATCTATCACATTTGTAAATCCACTCACTCATATTCCCACTTCAAAATTTGGAAATTTGAGTTTGGAAAACCTGATTTGAAGGGAATTTCTATCCTATGAGTGATACCTTGTCCCACTTCTATATTGAAGCATTGTCCCCATTACCTAACTCATCTACTCTAAAAGTCATGTGTTCAGATTTTAGGTTTATTGCTACAACCATCTTCAATAGTTCCGATAAGGCAACTGCTTGTTTATCTGATAAGTCCTTCAACTATTTAATAGTATCTTCAAGTCTACGTTGTTCTTGCACTCTAGTCCCTTCAAGTCTACATTGTTCTTGCAATCTAATCCCTTTTGTCAAGATTGATATCAAGACTATGCTTTGATACCAAATCTTATAATCCAAGGAGAAGATTTAACTTGAGAGAACAAATTCTAGGTTTTTTTTAGGGAGATTTTTTTCCATGTATTTCTCTATTAGATTCTCCTTATTTTATATAAGCTATTTGCCTTATAGAGGATAGACAAGACAAGGAAACTAAATTAAATAAAAATTAAATTTAAATAAAGACACTAGATGAAATGGAAACTAAAGAAAGCAATGATTGAGGGATCCTAGGAATCCTTTATTCCGGTTGTAACCGTATGGTTGAGTATTCTCCATTTTCGTTCATGAATACAATATCTTCAATGATCTATTTGTAGTGATTCCATGTAAATATGCACATGCGGAGGTTTATATGTTTGCTTTTTGAAAAAAAAAAAAATTAAAAAAGTAAAGGGATTTGGTAGAGCTTTTGTCACAACCAATTTATAATCTCATCATAAGTGAAATGTGTGATGCTGCAATATAAGGTGTCTAAGCTAACACTCAATTAATCAACCTATTATTTAGTTACAAATTCAAGATATATTTCTTTTTTGAAAAAACAAAAAATAGTAATAACTTTAACATAAAATATAATATTAGATAAGAAATTGCGTTCACAATTTTTTTGTTGTTAGTCAAAATATTTTTCATTAGTTTATCTAGGTAAGAAAAATTATTAATATAATATTAGAAATTTATATATTAGTTATTTTCTCAATAAATTTATTTTAAAAAAAAATTAAAATAAAAACATTAAAACTTAAAAAGCTATATAAAAAAATTAAGAGTGAAGTGATAGCCAATTTTAAAATTTTTTAAAAAATGGTTAATGTGGAAACTATAGAAAATAATTAAAAATAAGGGAAAAATATAAATAAAAGGGTAATGTAAATTTAAAATAAAAAATGAAAGTTCAACTAAAAGATAAACACAAATGAAAAATATTTGGATGAATTGTAAAGGTAAATATAAAATTAATAGCAATTAATATGGTTGTTAATGATATAATAATGGATCGAATGAAAATGGGAATATAATTATGAGAGATTAACATTGGGCATAAAATAGAAATATAGATTGGAAGAAAAGAAAATAAGAAAAAGAAAACAAAAATGTAGAAATGGGTAATGGGTAATAGGTAATAGGGAATAGACAGGGAAAAAAAATACAAAGAAATTGAAATTTACATTCATTGTGTGTTTATGCAAGGGTTAAGGGCATTTTAAGGATTAATGAATGATAATATCCTTCAGCTCAATTTTTACACTTTATTTGGATCTTGAACTTAAATGTGGATGATAAGAGGATGTTATATCAATTTTTAGGCCCATCTCACTTCAAAGCACAATTCTTCAAGAAAAAAAAATGTTATCAGTTTCACTTTCATATTCATGCAATTCCAAAGTTTTGACATTGAACTAGAAATTTATATATTCTTACACGTAAAAAGGTAAAAAAAAAAAAAAAACCTTAATTAGTAAAATGATAAGTTAGTTGAATTATTTAATTATCCTATAAATGCATCGAATTTTTTACAAAATTAGTGAACCGCTAAGTAAACTGTGCCATACTTAAATGAACTTGAACTTCCAATTTCAACCTAATAAAGATCATAACTTATAATTTTATGAAGTATATAATAAATAACAAGAAAGAAAAGATGAAAAGGAAAAAACTAAAATTAATAGCTAATAATAATAATAATTAAATAGTAATAATAATAATAATAATTTTCATAATAATGAATTAATAAATAATAATAACGCTAGCAACAACAACAACAATAATAATAATTCTCTATAGAGTTAAACATTTAATTAACTTTAAACTCACTAGTTAGTATCCATTATAAAGTGAAAAGAAAATATTTGGTGAGTATTGTAGTACTCCAAAACACCATTACACATTAACAAGGAGATCCAGATTTGTTGTAGGCATATATTCTACATACGTATGTATTTTAAGACTCAGTATCAATACTCCTCATATTGAATGACAATAATACATATGTATTAAAGAAAATAATATAATAAACTTTATTATATATATATTAGGTGATTTAAGTAATACATATTCTTATTTAAATATTCAGGTAATATTCCAAAGTAAAACACTATGAATCCAGAGAAACTAGGTGATACATATAATGTGTCCCCTTACCGTATTACAATGATTTCTTACACATCACTCGTTCACCTTATTATAGTGATTTATTAGATATTACTGCTTCCACAAGGCAATACACAGGGGGCGGTAATCAACTACTCCATTTGGTTATATTACAGCGTTGATGAAGACAGACGCAATGTTATCCCTCATCACTTTCCCAACATGTGTGTACGAATCTTGCTCTTTGTAAAAGACATCCGCGGTTCGTGTAAGATTGAGAATACGAGCAAGGAGAGGCATTGCAACAGCAGTAGGTTTGAGGCATTCCTGGTTAATATCCAGCCATGCATTCTCAATCTGCTTTTGAAATTCACTGTATGCTTGTTCCTCAGAGACACCATATTGCTTCATGTAACATTCAACAGCTGAGGCCACATGTCCTCTCTTTTGCTCAAACTGCATGTATAATACAAAAGTTGAGAAAAAACCATAGTGTTTTAGTCTCCCCATTTGAATCACATATTCTGCATACCTTATGTGATTTGATGTCATCCATGAGCCTCGCAATGAAATTTGAAGATGACATAATCTTAGGATCGCTGGTCATCCAATCAAAGGCCTCCTTTGTTGCTATTTCTCCCATTCCCACCAAGGATGTGGTTGCAAGCATGCAGTATCCAGAGCTTACTAGTGCAACACGCATGTACTCTTCAAATGTTGGTACGTGTTCTTCATGTAACCATTTGGCCTCAGCAAAGTAAGCTCGAACTTGATTCTTCATCTAAAGAACATTCATCCAAGTTATATCTATGTATATATGAGACCATATAAAATATCATCAATACAAAAGGTGGGGATCCAGAGTTAAAGATGTCCTACTACTTCTTTGGCATAGTGAACCCGATATTGGTTTCCTTCTTTCTCCATCTCTTCCTCGATTTCTTTGTACACATCTAAGAGTGCCACATAGCAGAGTTTCATGTATTCTGGAAGCTGATCTATGCTGTTAATATCCCATCTGAAAATAAAATAATGACCCTGTATTTAGGTATATATGAATACATCTATTATACACAATCAAGGTTGGTAATGTGCAAGGAGCAAACCTCTCAATGGCTTCCATGAAGAGCTTGAGTTCTTCAGGTGTGCCATATGCATCATGGATATCATCTAGAATGGATGTCATGGCAATTACTTTGGTTAGAATTCGTCTACCCCGTAAGTATTGGGGCTCAAAATACACCCCATGCATCCAAAAGTAGCCTTCAACCAATCTGTCTCGTGCAAAAGGTAACTTTGTAGCAAAGTCTAATTCTTTCCACCACCTAAAAGACATTAATATGATCAGCATACAGGAAAGTGATAAGAATGGCCAAGGTGATCTAAAAACCAACCTTGCAAGATTGCTTAGCTCTTCCTTGTGCAGTGACTGCACTAGATTGAAATCTAATTTTGCTAGCTCTAGTAAAGTTTTATCATGGAAAGCATCATCTTGGTAGACAGATATATACCATCTGGCCTCTAGCCTCTCCAAACCTTTTCTAATGGGCCGGTTCAGGGCATGAGCAACTTGTTCTGCAAGATGGTATCCTAAACTTTCTACCATGGCCTTGAGGTGAGTGGTGGTGAAAGCAAGTGCTTTTGCAAGTATGTCCTCTCCATGAACCCTCAGATGTGCAGCTTCATACAAGCATAGCATGCCTCTTACATCGCTGATCAAAGCTTCCTTGAATCTACCTCGTTCATCCATAAACTTGTTGAATATGCCTACACAAACATCACCACTTGAACATAAGATTTAAATGATAAGAAGGTTGAACATAACATTTTTTTTCTTAGTCTCTTACCACATGAAATATTGTACCCTTGTTGCCTTAGTAGTCGAAATCCAAGAGCAATATTGTAGAGATCACCATCCATATCATTGCAGTCATGAAAACTGTTACAAATATGTTGCAATGCTTCTTCTATCTCTTGCTCAAAGTGGTATGCCACCCCAAGACGTTGCACTGCATCAATGAAGTTCAGCAATTGGGAAGGGTTAGCAACAGCAGCAGCCGTTAATTTCCTTTTCACTTCCTTTTTCAGATCCACAATCTGCTCCTCTTTGCAGGCACGTGTAACCTGGACCAAAATTTTTTTTCATCCAACACATTAAGAAAAATAACTGCCAAATAAGTATATAAGCCATTAAACTTGATGCATATTTTCATTCAATTACCTTGTCTTCAGGAATGTAGGAGATAAACTGGTCACCCCAAATGTTGGGGTGATAGTTTGCCACAGGACGATTTTTAGGTTTGGGAATCTGGGCTAGAGAAGATGCTGAGACTTGAGTAGACATGTTAATTCCTTGGAACAATGATAGAACAGTACTATACCTTGAATGATGAATTGGTAGGTATGAGAGAAATAGCTTGGCAAGCTCCATATTATTTATAGGGCAGCACTGGCATTCATGGTTGTATTTAGTTGAAAAGTATGTGGAATTTGGTTTGTTTTTGGGGCCCATGATTTGAAAGGGTTGTGCACGGAAGAGACTGATGGCAAGAAAAATATTGGAATCCATTCAGAGAAAGATTCGCTTTCTAATGAAACTCTAAAAGGCTTTGATATAATTGAATCCATCAAGGAAGAGCTGGAAGCAACCTACCCTCACGTGCTGATATTCTTGTATTAGCCGCCAGAGAAGGTGCTGTTCGTGTAAAAAGTCTCTCTCTATGTGTTCATGTGCTTGTTTGTACGCTATTTGATGGTGTTATGAAGCTTTGAATTTTAGGCTGGTGGCCTATTCTACCTTCTGGATATTGGCAAGAGAGATAACAGTTAGGCTTTTGCAGATGTCGCAACATATGGATCTCTTTGCCTAATGAAGAGCTAAGAATAACCTTTGCATCTTTTACATCAAGGGGATTCAATGAGAAGGAGACTCAGTATTTTAGGTATTGTCTTTTTCTTCCTTTCTTTGTCTTCTCCATGAAAATAATTTATGGTTTTGAGATTCGGAGTGGAGTATATATTTAATTTGAAATGTTTTTTTTTTTTTTTTTTTTTGTCTTCTACCTAATTGGTTTGATTCTCGGCTGCGTATTTGTTTTTTTCCCTATCTTGGGATTATGAATCTTTTATATTAACACTAGGCTAAGATAGATCACTTTGTGTGATTTCTTAGAATATTTCCTGGTTCATTAACACATCGTCTAGAGTTTCATAGGTTTTGAGTGACCTCTGCTCTATTTAAAATGATTGTGATTTGTGTTTCATTAATTTGATTTATCTTTTCTAGCAAATGGATCACTGGTTTTGGACCTTTGGTGTTTGATTACATTTTTGTTTTAGCTAGTAGATTATATCAATGAAATGCAAATCTAAAAATTATGTATATAATTACAATATCAAGTTAATTAAAGAAAATTCTCAATTTTAAAAAAAAACAACTTCCAAATATATTTTTTTATTTTACTTGTTCTAAAAAACTTTTTTTATTAACTCAACTAAATATGTTTTTTTTTTTGTTTTTGAAAATAAAAAGTATTTTTTAAAATTCAATTCCCAAACACAATTATGTTTCTAAAAACATAAAAAACTGTTATTAAAATTTGGTCTTAAAAACTGTTTTATGAGGTGTTGTCCCTCTTGGTGGTTTGGTGTACATGTTAACTACTGAACATGTTTCTGTTAGTAGGTGTGGCGTAGGGTGACCTTTTTTATTAATTAATCTTCTTGTTTGAACGTGACACTTGACCAGGAATTTGTTTGATAATGCATGTATGTCAAACTATTCTCTTAAACCAAATAGAACAAGGATCTAAGCATTATTCTTTTTTCTTTTTTTTATGTGAATCTTTTGTTTCTTAGATATAAACAAGCATCTTTGAGACAAACGTACAGGCATCTCTTTGACCAACAGGCATCTTATCATTCAGCCCCTTACAGAATATAGACAAATATATATTGTTTGATATAAACAACATCTTTTAAGACGACGTACAGGCATCTCTTTCACCAACAGCCATCTTATCATTCAGCCACTTACAGAATATAGACAAAATATATATCGTTCTTTGGTTCCCAGTCTTTATTTTGGGTACCTACCCACTTAAAAAAAAATTTCAAAACTTATCAAACCGGTGAAGGTGGCCTGTTGGTGAAAAATTATCATATGCAATTTATATATATCTAAATATTTTTTATAATTTATTATTAAATATCAAATATAATTTGTTATTTAATGCTACTTAACTCTGTCTAAAAAAAGAAAATTCTACCAACTACCCTTATACTCTCATTATTCATATATACAAAAAGGATACTAATTTAATATTTAAATTAAATAGTTTCAACTACCATATTATAAAATATGTGAGATGTGTTTTGATAAATCAAATTTGAAAATCAAGTTTGAAACTTTTTGATGGAGAAAATTTAAAATTTTTATTATATGAAAAAGATGTAGGATTTCAAGTGATTATAAGTGTCAAAGGTAATATTTGATATTTTTTATTTAAATATAAATTTTGTAGGTAGAAATGTGATGTTAAATAACGAATATGTAATGATTTATAAAATTTTAATTTTAGAATTTTTTATGAGTTTATTATTAAATTTTGTTATCAAATTGTTATTAATATTTTTATATCATTTTTTTTGTAAGTTCATAGATTAAATTTGAAGATGAAGTTTTATATGTCTTGAAGAAGACATTATATGAAGGATGTCAAGTGATTACAAGTGTTAAAAGGTAACATTTGATTTTTTTCTTTTCATTTAAATATAATTGTTGTAGGTATAAATGTCATGTTAAATGACATTTAAATATGTAATGCTTTATAACATTTAGATTTTTGAATTTTTTTATGAGTTATTATTAATCAAATTGAGACAATTTAGTCATTTGTTATGAAATTGTCATCAATATTTTTATATTATTATTTTGTTTATTTGTAGATTAAATTTGAAGATGAAGTTTTACATATCTTGAAGAAGGAAAACAATATGAGAGGGGGTACGAAAATTGTGAGAGAAGGTACGAACAATGTGAGAGGGGGTATGAAAATTGTGATAGATGGTACGAACAATGTGAGATAGGGTACAAACTTTGTGAGAGAAGGGTATGAACTTTGTGAGAGGTGATACGAACTTTGCGAGAGATGGTATGAACTTTGTGAGAAATGGTACGAACTTTGTGAGATATTGTATCAAACTTTGTGAGATGTGGTATGAACTTTGTGAGAGGGGGTATCAACTTTGTGAGAGGTGGTACGAACTTTGTGACAGATAGAACGTACTTTGTGAGAGAGGGTACGAACTTTGTGAGAGATGGTACGCACTTTGTGAGAGAGGGTACGAACTTTGTGAGAGAAAGTATGAACTTTGTGAGATGGGGTACAAACTTTGTGAGAAAGGGTACGAACTTTGTGAGAGAGGGTACGAATTTTGTGAGAGATGGTACGAACTTGTGATAGGCGGTACGAACTTTGTGAGAGAGTGTATGAACTTTATAAGACGACGTACGAACTTTGTGAGAGGGAGTACGAACTTTGTGAGACAAGGTACAAACTTTGTGAGATAGGGTACAAACTTTGTGAGAGAAGGGTATGAACTTTGTCAAAGGAGGTACAAACTTTGTGAGAGGGGGCACAAACTTTGTGAGATGGGGTACAAACATTGTGAGATGTGGTACGAACTTTGTCAGAGGGGATACGAACTTTGTGAGAGAGGGTACAAACTTTGTGAGAGATGGTATGAACTTTGTGAGAGTGTGTACGAACTTTGTGAGAGATGGTATAAACTTTGTGAGAAATGGTACAAACTTTGTGAGAGATGGTACGAACTTTGCGAGAGATTGTACGAACTTTGTGAAATGTGGTAAGAACTTTGTGATATGGGGTACGAACTTTGTGATATGGGGTACAAACTTTGTGAGAACGGGTACGAACTTTGTGAGAGATGGTACGAATTTTGTGAGAGATGGTACGAACTTGTGATAGGTGGTACGAACTTTGTGAGAGAGTGTATGAACTTTATGAGACGACGTACGAACTTTGTGAGAGGGAGTATGAACTTTGTGAGACGAGGTACGAACTTTGTGAGACGAGGTACAAACTTTGTGAGATAGGGTACAAACTTTGTGAGAGAAGGGTATGAACTTTGTGAGAGGTGGTATGAACTTTGTTAAAGGAGGTACAAACTTTGTGAGAGGGGGTACAAACTTTGTGAGATAGGGTACAAACATTGTGAGATGTGGTACGAACTTTATTAGAGGGGATACGAACTTTATGAGAAAGGGTACGAACTTTGTGAGAGATGGTATGAACTTTGTGAGAGTATGTATGAACTTTGTGAGAGGTGGTACAAACTTTGTGAGAAATGGTACGGACTTTGTGAGAGATGGTACGAACTTTGCAAGAGATTGTACGAACTTTGTGAGAGGTGGCAAGAACTTTGTGATATGGGGTACGAACTTTGTGATATGGGGTACGAACTTTGTGATATGGGGTACGAACTTTGTGATATGGGGTACGAACTTTGTGAGATGGGGTACAAACTTTGTGGGAGAGGGGTATGAACTTTGTGAGAGGTGGTATAAACTTTGTAAGAGGGGGTACGAACTTTGTGAGAGGGGGTACAAACATTGTGAGATATGGTACGAACTTTGTGAGATGAGGTACAAACTTTATGAGAGATGGTAGGTGAGAAGGGGTATGAACTTTGTGAGAGATTGTACGAACTTTGTGAGACATGGTATGAACTTTATGAGAGATGATATGAACTTTGTGATAGAGAGTACTGATTCGTGCCCAATTGGTGTCTCAGCTGACTCGTGTCCAGCTGGTGCTCCTTGGTTGAGGGACTAATCAACAATATTTATACCTTTAACACCATACACTAGGGTAGCAAATAAAAAGCTACTATAGTATAGTGGCCTTAGGATCGTTCACTGGGAATGATTCACAAGCACTCAATGATACCAATTCCAAGTGAATTGGTTTTGTTTCCTTTCATGGTTAGCTTAAGAAATAAAACACAAATTTGGGTTGGAGATGGTTTAGACTTAAACTAGTTTACTTAATAGAAGTTTGGAATAACTTAGGAAGAAAAAAACATTCCTTGAAGACTTAGGTACACTGGGGTGGTTCCTCATGCAAAACACATAGCTCCGGTCAGATGGTTCCTTTCCTCAAGTTAGAGATTCAACGTTTAGTTAATTCTCTAGCTGGTGCGGTACAGATTCATCCTTCAATTGGATTTCACCTTAATTCTCTCACTGATACAACTTGCAATGGTTTAAGCCTCTCACTAAGCCTTAACCATTCAAGGTGATCCTTAACCTTGGATTACCCGTCAAAAGCTCGCAAGAGATAACTAATGGATGCCTCCTAGGAGTCCAAAAGCTTATCAAGTGTTGGCTATTCTAGAAAATCCTACCCTGAAGTCACCTACCAGAGGCTCGCACAGGGTAAACTAGTGCATTTCCATGGTGGGAAATCACTTGCCTTACCAAGTGTTGGCCCAGGTGACTCTCGGGTGTTTTAAGTTAACTAAAAACATTGAAATCAACAAAGGATTTCACTTCCTCTTCATTACTAACTAAAACCACAAAGTTTTGCATTTGCACTTGGAACCTCCCCCGGCTACCTTAGCTCCAAGGAATTGGAGGTTTAGTTACTCATTCTCTGGGGAAAACTCCTCAGAGAATTCATAACTTAGAAATAAATAAGAAATACGAAGTGAGAAGGTAAGGTAGTAGAGAGAAAAGACCTTTACTTGCTTACCAAAAAATGTTACAGAAGGAACTCCTCTTGAACACACCTCGAACAAAGCTCCTCAGAGGCTTATATAACAACATAATATAAAACTAATTGTTACAAAGATATTTAGTCTTTTTACTAACTTAAAAACTAAGGAATCATGTAATTGGAGGTTTACAAGGAGTATTTTGGGATTTAGACAACAAAAATCTAATGGAAAATATCTCCCAATGTCGGTAGCAGCTGTCGGAAGTCTTCAGGAGGCATTTCGCAAGAGGAAAATGGTTGCTGCGAAATTTCGCAGACACCCAAGAGGGCTGCGAAATATTTTCGCAACACCAAGCCATCACTGAAGGCTTGCGAAGTTGGCTCCCACTTTGATGTTCCAAGCTTCCTTCTCGCGGTATAAATTTGGCATCGTCAGAAGGAGAAGCATTCTACTGTACAAAAGTGTTGCGAAATCACTTCGCAACAAAAGGCTGATTTCGCAGCACTTTTGGTTGATCTGCTTGTAACAGCTGCAACTTCCTCATTTCAACTCCAAATCGCACACCGTTTGAAGCATTGGATTGTTGACTTCCTGAGCTTTGAAATGGTATATAGCATGCATCATTTGGACCTCAGGAAGTGCCCCAAAAGTGGCTGCTACGACTGTCATCAAGAATATGCTCCATAGCTGATCCTCTTTGCTTTTTCTCCTTGCAATCCGGATTCACCCTTGGCAAATGATTTCTAAGCTTTTCCCAAGATTCCTCATAGCTCTCCTCAAACTTGACTTGCTTTGGTGATCAAAATACTAACAAAAACACCAAAACTTGCACAAAATGAGTAAAATTGCTTTCAAGGACCCTTAACATGCCAATTGAGTTAAAAGGCCTAAACTACTACTCAAAAGTGGTAAAAAGGATTGATTATAGGCTAGTCAAATTGCACTTTTTGAGTAGTAATCACTCCCCCCAACCGACATATTGCTAGTCCCTTAGCAATAAAGGAGAGAAAAATGAAAATAAATAGCAACTAATCTAAAATTTACAACATCATGCTAAACAAAATCAATTCTCAAGTGGCATGATGATCTACTTCTCACATGAAGCATTAAAGAAATACAAACCCAAATCTCAACAAGAGTCATAACACCTATGCTAAACACTGTCAATCTAGGGAGTGCATTATGCCAACTGAAGTTTTAAAATCACTTCTACTTTCTAAGAATCAAACTTTAGTCTTCCACCTTAATCTATGTGTAGTGGTTCCTTAGCTTCCGAGAATAATATGCTACTAATCTCACCCCCCAACCTATCTCTTTTCAATCCTTTAGCAATCTGACCAAAATCCATAAGAAAAGAACACACCTTTCTTTTTTTTTTTTTTTTAGAAGGCAGTAGCTTAATGGAGTACTC
Source organism: Vitis amurensis (assembly GCA_037355405.1). Classification (NCBI taxonomy): domain Eukaryota; kingdom Viridiplantae; phylum Streptophyta; class Magnoliopsida; order Vitales; family Vitaceae; genus Vitis; species Vitis amurensis. The sequence goes on along the minus strand of CM074693.1, from coordinate 41,037,958 downwards.
TTTCTGAATTGTCCATATAATGGGGGTCCATCGATGACTCCCAACCACTTAAGGTTTAGGGCACCAAGCTTTAAGGATCTTTCAACCACTAACTCCTCGGATTTTTCCCCGGACTTTTAAGAATGAATTTTTAATACCCAAGAATCTACCATATGTTAACTCTACCTGTTCACCCTTATAACGAGCATTGAGGTCGGTGACTCCCAACCAATTAAGGTTTAGGGCACCAGGTTTTAAAGATTTTCACCATATACCCCTCAGACCTTGCTCGGGTTTCAAGGCAAGCAAACAACTTTCTTTATTTCAAAGGCTCATTGGCCTTTTGCAGGGTGTTTCAATTTTATCAAATGAGGTCAAATATGCTAAGCTCCAAAACTATCCTAAGTCAAGAGGGAATTAGTTTTTCATCTTACACTCGGATTCTAATGTGCACAGTGTGTGACTAGCTTAAAGTAGAAGAACTCAATTCAATTTCAGTAGAAGTTTCAACAATTGAACCACTTTAGTAAGCATAATCCATACTCTATGTCAAGTGAAAAACAACAGTTCAATTTCTCTTGGCTTAATTTGAAAATTTTTCCTCAAAATTCATGGAGAATAGAATAACAACAGCACATAGTAAAATCTACAACTAATTAACCAATATAATTAAAATACCAAAAAGATTCAGCAAACTTCCTTCCTCATACCCCCCAACCGAACTGAGCATTGTCCTCAATGTGATTTGAGTGACTGTAATTAAAGGGAGGAAGTGGTACCTCCTGGCTGATATCAAATTCGAATATTGATTGGGGCAAACCACATGTTTCAAAAAAAATAGAATATGTGAGAAAAGGAAATAAGGAGAATTTAATGCTAACTTTTAAACAAGAAATATTCACTTTGTATTACTTTTTGTTCAACCAAGTACAATGCAAAAGAACAAGTAATACTAGGAATCCCAAGCATAGTACCAAAACACTGGGATTTCTTTACAACAAACAAACAAAAAACAAACAAAACAAAAAAAAACATTAAATAGATAGAAGTTTGATGAGTGGTGGCTGGAACTAGGCAGATGGATCTGCTGCCTCTTCTGGTGGTGCATCAGCTGGGGCTTCTTGAGGATGGGGCTCTGTTGGAGTTGATGTGGATGGCTCTTCAGCTTGTGGCAAATCGAAGTGTACCTGAAGCTGCCTTAGGATGGCAGCTTGTTGAGCCTGAGAGGCTAACATCTGCTCCTGGCAGGCTCTGATGGATGCCACTTCTTGAGCAAGATTGCTCTGTGAAGCTGTAAAAGTCTCCAGTGCCCGGCACAATTCTCTATATTCTGATAGAGGAATGGCCATCCTTGGCTCTGCTGATGTAGATGGCTGAGAAGCAGCTGGGGCAGGTGGGGCCGGTGGTGGATCTCTTGGGATGGCAGGAATGGCTAGTGTTATATTCTCTGGCCTATGCCTTCTGGAAGCTCTCCTTGCAGCTGGCTGAGGCTGATCAGGCTGCTCAATTTTGTAGGCCGTCATATTATTCCATTTTTCCAGTGTGAAAGGTTCACGGCACATTCTCTTCCTCTCCAGCTGAGGCTCATCAGGGTATCCCATATGCTCCAAAATCTGGCAAAGTAGCCTTGGGAATAGGAGTGGAATGCAATCAGCCCTTTGAAGCTTCTTCTTGTGAACCTTCTCCTCAAAGTAGAGGAGGGCTGCCATGATCAAATGGTGAGGCCCAAAGAAGAATCCTTCAGACATTTTATAAAGTGCTTCCAATAGAACTCCCCTTCTTTGGGTCCAATGCTGCAAGGGATACAAATTATGCCTCAAAAAGGCATCAATCAAGAACATAACTGGAGGCAGCTCCCCCCTCAGCAGGTGTGATCGATTTACAGCTCCCCTGGAGAGGGCACTCACCATCTCTAGCTCAGAAGGATTTGCCCAAACTCTATAGTTATCGAATTGAGTTGGCTCAAAAGGGATTTGCAGGGCTTCAGCAATCTGACGTGCCCCCAAGATGCCATGCTTTCCATCAATTGTAAAATGGATCAAAGTTGGATTTCTTACCTCTTTAGTTGTCATCGATTGGTAGAAATCAGTAGCTATCCGTGGATAGAAGAATTCTCTTGGAGCTAGCAGATGCTCCATATGATACTTCCTCAAAGAAAGCCCAAAGGATTGGGCTAGCTCGGCCTCACTCGTAAATGCTTGGTAAATCGAAGCTCAATTCAGAATGGAATGCTCGTGTTCGACAATCCAAGTTTCCTTCTATTGGAGGCTGAGGCAGCATTGGCCTTCTGATCACTTCCTCTGGAGCTATTTCGGCTTGAATTTGAGGCTCTGGAAGTGGTGCCTTTCGCTTCTTCAATTTTTCTTTTGGTGCCGGAGATGGTACCGGCGATGGAGTTGGTGAGGGGACTGGAGTTGCAGCGGGAGAGGAATTTGGTGAAGACACCGGCGTTTGAACCGGCGTTTGCTCTGGTGATTGCACAGGGGGATTGCTCAGGAGATTGCTCAGTTAAATCAATTGGTTCTGAGCTCTCAACCCTTGGCTTTTTCTGTAATGGCCGCCCTCCCGACCTGGTCAAATACCGTCTTGCCGGCGGCTTCGATGGCGCGGACGGCACCGGAGGTGGATTCGCTCTTAGCTGCGAAGGCTCTGGAACAGGTTCTGAAACTGATTCCTTTCGCAGCCCCTTTTTTCGGTTCGAAGGAGACGACGTCTTTGCTCCTCGTGTGCGTGCCATCTCGGACTACGAAGCTTCGGCCGGCGTTGCTGGACGGAGAGGATGATCGGAGGCTGGACGGCGAGGCTCTATGAAGAAGATGAAGAGGTTGCGAAAATGGTGCTCTGATTTTTGAAACCCTTTTCGCAGAGGAAATGACCGGTATAAATAGGAAAAACGGAAACCCAAAGGTCAGTTTAATTTTCGCAACAAATCGGCAATTTCGCAGCAACTTGCCATTTTCGCAGCAACTTCGCAGGGCGTTTCGCAGCTGCGAAATCGATGTCACTGTGCTGCGAAGTGGCACTCGTGTGCCAAACCCCCATTTCGCAATTGCGAAATACCTTCGCAATAGGACTTTTGGTGCGAAATCACGCTTTTCCATTTTCGCAATGGGTTTCGCAGCTGCGAAATTAGTGCTACTGTTCTGCGGAGTGGCACTCGTGTGCCAAACCCCCATTTCGCAATTGCGAAACACCTTCGCAGAGGCTTCTACAGTGCTGCGGAATGGTTTGGCAACAAAATGCCAATTTCGCAGAGGTTTCCTTCAGGCTGCGAAATTTCGCAGAGCTCTGTTTTTCCCCTGTTTTTGCTCTGTTTTTGCTCCAAATTCGACCCGATTTTTTTTCTTTCAATTCCCTTGAAATTTCTTCCACCTAGGATCATTCAAAACAATTAAAACACACATAAAAACATGATTTAAGATTAAAAACTAAGATCAAAAATATAGAAACAACTTGAAAATTTACAAAATTTACACAGATTTTGGACTGTGGTAAAACCACGCCCAGCAAACCCTTTTCACTTAGGCTTTTGAGGTTCAAGGAGGTTGATTGCCTCCTTTTCTGATCTGAATGGCTCCATGAATGGCTTGAGACGATATCCATTGACTCGAAAGCTATCCTTGCCATCAGAATTCAATAAGTCCACCACTCCATTGGAATATACTCGATGAATAACATATGGACCAATCCATCTGGACTTGAGCTTCCCAGGGAAAACATGGAGTCTTGAGTCATACATCAGAACTTTTTGCCCTTCCTGGAATTCCTTGTTGGTGATGAGTTGGTCATGCCATTTCTTCATTCTCTACTTTGCAACTTTGGAATTGATATAAGCATTATTTCTCAATTCCTCCATCTCATTAAGGTCTAGAAATCTCTTTTCCCCTGCCTTGATCAAGTCCAAATTCAGCTTCTTAATTGCCCACCAAGCTTTATATTCAACTTCCACAGGGAGATGACATGCTTTACCATAGACAAGACGATAGGGAGACATCCCAAGAATAGTCTTATAAGCTGTTCTATATGCCCACAATGAATCATGCAACCTAATAGACCAATCTTTCTCATTGGAATTCACCACTTTCATCAAGATATTCTTTATTTCCCTGTTGGCTAGCTCAACTTGCCCGAAAGTTCGAGGATGATAAGGTGTTGCCACCTTATGTTTCACTCCATACTTGGATAACAAAGCTTCAAAAGGTTTGTTGCAAAAATGAGCACCTCCATCACTGATTATGGCTTTGGGCACCCCAAATCTTGAGAAAATGTTCTCTTTAAGGAACTTGAGAACCACCCTGTGATCATTTTGTTTACAGGGGATTGCCTCAACCCACTTAGACACATAATCTACCCCCACCAAGATGTAAGAATTACCAAAAGACATTGGAAAAGGCCCCATGAAGTCTATACCCCATACATCAAATAACTCAACTATCAGAATAGGGTTCATAGGCATTTGATTTCTTTTTGTTAGCTTTCCAAGCCTTTGGCATTTATCACAACTCCTACTCATGATGTGGGCATCTTTAAAAAGAGATGGCCAAGTAAAACCTGATTGCAATACCTTCATAGCTGTTTTCTGAGAGGCAAAGTGGCCTCCACATGCATTCTCATGACAATGAGATAAAATCCCTTGCTGCTCATCTTCAGGAACACATTTCCTAATGATCTGATCTGCACAATACTTGAAGAGAAAGGGCTCTTCCCAATAATAAGCATGAATTTTGGCAAAGAAGTGCTTTCATCTCTGTGCATTCCACTCACTTGGAATTTCACCAGTTACTAAATAATTAGCAATATGAGCATACCAAGGAGTTTTCACTAGGAACATGAGTGATTCCTCAGGAAAATCATCATTAATAGGCAAAGGATGAGAATTATGTGCCATAACTAACCTTGACAAGTGGTCAGCTACCACATTCTCCACTCCTTTCTTATCTTTGATTTGAAGATCGAATTCTTGTAACAAAAGAATCCATCTAATCAACCTTGCTTTAGCATCTTGCTTTGTCAATAAATACTTCAAGGCTGAATGGTCGAGAAACACAATGATGAAAGACCCCACTAAGTAAGCTCGAAATTTGTCCAAAGCAAACACCACAAACTATGCTTCTTTCTCTGTAGTTGTATAGTTCCTTTGAGCTTCATTTAGTGTTTTACTTGCATAGTAAATCACATAGGGCTTCCCATCTTCTCTTTGGCCAAGTACAGCTCCTATAGCAAAATCACTGGCATCACACATTAGTTCAAAAGGTAATTGCCAATTAGGGGCTCTTACTATTGGAGTTGTTGTTAAGAATTTCTTCAGTTGATCAAAGCTATGCTGACACCTTTCATTCCATATAAACTTAGCATCCTTAGCTAACAGCTCACAAAGAGGTTTTGAAAGACTTGAAAAACCTTTTATAAACCTTCTATAGAAGCCTGCATGGCCAAGGAACTGCCTTACTCCTTTTACAGTTGTTGGAGATGGTAATTTGACAATGAGCTCCACTTTTGCTTTATCAACCTCAATGCCTTTTTCAGAAATGATATGACCAAGGACAATTCCTTGACGTACCATAAAATGGCATTTCTCCCAGTTGAGCACCAGGTCCTTTTCAATGCATCTATGAAGAACTGATTCCAGATTAACCAAACATTCCTCAAATGTACCTCCATATACAGTAATATCATCCATGAAAACCTCCATAATTCTTTCCACCATATCACTGAATATACTCAACATACATCTTTGAAATGTAGCAGGTGCATTGCATAAACCAAAAGGCATTCTCCTGTAAGCAAATGTTCCAAATGGACATGTAAAAGTGGTCTTCTCCTCGATCTCGCCAAATCAATTTCAATCTGAAAATACCCCTGAATATCCATCCAAGAAACAATAGAATGGATGTCCAGAGACTCTCTCCAGCACTTGATCAATAAATGGCAATGGAAAATGATCTTTTCTGGTTACCGCATTCAGCTTTCTATAATCAATACACACCCTCCAACCTGAAGTGAGGCGTGTAGTAATTTCTTCCCCTCTTTCATTCTTAACCACTGTGATTCCTGACTTTTTGGGTACCACTTGAGTAGGACTCACCCAAGGGCTATCAGATATAGGGTAAATGATTCCTGCTTGAAGTAGCTTCAGCACCTCAGCTCGCACCACCTCTTGAAGATGAGGATTCAACCTTCTTTGAAATTGACGAATTGGCTTTGCTTCTTCCTCCATATATATGTGATGAGTACAAACTAAAGGACTAATGCCTTTCAAGTCAGATATTTGCCATCCTATTGCCTTCTTACACCTCTTGAGAACTTCTATTAAACAATTCTCTTGCTGACTAGTCAGAGATGAAGATATCACAACAGGACATTGATTATTCTCCTCCAGATAGGTATACTTCAGCTCCACAGGTAGAGGCTTTAGATTGAGTTTTGGAATTTCTTTTTCAACAGCTACCTCCTCTTCCTTATTGAACAAAGGTAGAATCTCTTCCTTCTTTCTCCAACTTTGTAAAGTAGCAACCCCCATAGGAGATTCAGAAAAACCTTCCTCAATATCCACAAGACTTTCAGTCAACTTGTCTTGCATAGTTTGATTACAGTGCTCCTCCACCAAAGTATCAATAATACATACCTCCTCTGGACCTTCTTCTTCTTCCGGAGTGATTTGCTTTTTAGACATATAGAAAATATTGAGATCTAGTGTCATATTACCAAAAGTAAGTTGCATAAGCCCATTCCTGCAGTTGATGATTGCATTTGAAGTTGCAAGAAATGGCCTTCCCAGGATGATAGGAACTAAATTAGCTTCCTTTACAGTAGGATCTGTATCAAGAACAACAAAATCTACTGGATAGTAGAAATTATCTACTTGAACTAATACATCCTCAATTACCCCTCTTGGAATTTTCACTGATCTATCTGCCAAAGACAAAGTGATTGCTGTTGGCTTCAACTCTCCAAGGCCCAATTGCTTGTAGACAGTATATGGAAGCAAATTCACACTTGCTCCCAAATCCAACAAGGCTTTCTCCACTACCTTTCCTCCAATCATGACTGAAATGGTAGGACTTCCAGGGTCTTTATACTTCAAAGGAGACTTACACTGTAAAATAGCACTTACTTGCTCACTCAAGAAAGCTTTCTTATTTACAGTCAAACCTCTTTTGATAGTACATAAATCCTTTAAGAATTTTGCATACGTTGGGACTTGTTTGATCATATCCAACAGTGGAATATTAACTTTCACTTGCCTCAAGACTTCAAGGATTTCAGCTGCATTTCTGATCCCCTTTTTAGCATGTAATGCTTGAGGAAAAGGTGGAATGGTTGATTTCTTCAGCATCCCTTCCTTCAGAAGCTCTTTCTCTGGCATTGCTCTCATTGGTGAATCAGAGTCCTTCTTCTCTTCAGTGATTTCACTATCTTTATCTTCATTTTCTTTTTCTACCTGTGACTCAGGCATTGGTTTTTCAATTTTCTTACCACTCCTAAGAGTGATCAAGGATTTGACATCTTTCACCTGTGATGATTCCCCCTCTTGGCTTTCCACTTCATGGACACCTTTGGGATTTTGGTGAGGTTGAGAAGGAAATCTTCCCTTTTCTTGCAGTGTATTCAAATTTGTAAGCCTGGAGATTGAATACTGGATATTATCAAATTTCTGATTCATGTCATTCTGCAGCCCATCTATCCTTTTATTCAACCCATTCTCCATTCTATCCATTCTTTGATCGACTCTAGCATTGATGGCTTCTTGCTTTTCAACAAAATCTCCCACCACCTTGCTGAGATTGGCTACTGTTTGTTCAATACTTGAAGATTGCTGAGATGGTGGATCCGGCTGTTGGTATTGAGTTGCTCTGGCCTTCCATGAGAAATTTGGATGATTCCTCCAACTAGAATTGTAAGTATTTCCATAAGGCACATTGTTATTGGGCCTAAATTGTCCAATAGCATTTGCTTGATCTCTATACATTTCCCTTTCAGTTGAAGTTGCAGGGCATTCCCCCACCAAATGTTCATATGACTGACAATTGGGACACAGCTTCACTTGTACTGGTGCTTCAGCAACAGCTTGCAATTCATGAATTCTTTTCAGCTCCAGCTCCTCCAATCTTCTTGTCATGGCTGCCATCTTTGCTTTCATGTCATCATCTTCTTTCAAAGAATACATCCCAGCCTTAGCATTGTAAGCATTCAACTGAGACTTCATTTTTCCCACTTCTCCTTTAGTCGGTTCATCCCATCCCCTTGAAACATCAGCTACATAGCTCAAAAAATCCATAGCTTCCTCTGGATTTTTACTCATGAAATCTCCTCCACACATTGTCTCGAGGAGTTGCTTCATTGAGGATGACATACCATCATAGAAGTAACTCACCAACAACCATGTATCAAAGCCATGGTGAGGGCAAGCATTTATAGCTTCCATGTACCTTTCCCAACACTCGTAGAATTTCTCATTCTCTTTAGCTGAGAAGTTTGAAATTTGCCTTTTCAAGCCATTTGTTCTATGAGTAGGAAAAAATTTCTTAAGGAATTCAGCTTGTAAGTCAGTCCAAGAGCGGATACTCCTTGGCCTTAAAGAATTAAGCCAAATTTTGGCCTTATCCTTTAAAGTAAAAGGAAATAACTTAAGCCTCATCAAATCAATTGAAGCTCCTCCCTCTTGGAATGTATTACAAACATCCTCAAATTCCTTAATATGTGCATACGGATTCTCACTCTCCATCCCATGGAAAGTTGGCAGAAGAGGAACAAGATATGGTCTGATCACTAGCTGCTCTGTAGGGGGCACTATACATGATGGTGCACTCATACGAGGTGGATGCATACGATCCCTCATTGATCTGAATTCATTGGGATTATCTTGACGACCTTGGTGACTATGCTGATCTTCAGGTATAGGTTCCATGATATTCAAGACTACTTCCAATTCTCTTCCTTGAGGTGTATCACACTTAACAAGTCTTCCTCCACTATCTCGTATCCACTTTGGCATACACAACTAGTATTCAGCTGCAACAAAAAATGAAAACAGAGGACAACAAGAAAACAGGGCTACAACAACAAAATTAAACTAGGCTAAAAAAAAAAAAAAAATTAACTTAAATTATAAAGAAAGAATGAAAATCAGTAAAATGAAAGAAACTTTACCAACTTGTGATGAAAATCACAAGTGCTCAACAATGGTATCACTTCAAACTTGACACTCAATTCCCCGGCAACGGCGCCATTTGATTCGTGCCCAATTGGTGTCTCAGCTGACTCGTGTCCAGCTGGTGCTCCTTGGTTGAGGGACTAATCAACAATATTTATACCTTTAACACCATACACTAGGGTAGCAAATAAAAAGCTACTATAGTATAGTGGCCTTAGGATCGTTCACTGGGAATGATTCACAAGCACTCAATGATACCAATTCCAAGTGAATTGGTTTTGTTTCCTTTCATGGTTAGCTTAAGAAATAAAACACAAATTTGGGTTGGAGATGGTTTAGACTTAAACTAGTTTACTTAATAGAAGTTTGGAATAACTTAGGAAGAAAAAAACATTCCTTGAAGACTTAGGTATACTGGGGTGGTTCCTCATGCAAAACACATAGCTCCGGTCAGATGGTTCCTTTCCTCAAGTTAGAGATTCAACGTTTAGTTAATTCTCTAGCTGGTGCGGTACAGATTCATCCTTCAATTGGATTTCACCTTAATTCTCTCACTGATACAACTTGCAATGGTTTAAGCCTCTCACTAAGCCTTAACCATTCAAGGTGATCCTTAACCTTGGATTACCCGTCAAAAGCTCGCAAGAGATAACTAATGGATGCCTCCTAGGAGTCCAAAAGCTTATCAAGTGTTGGCTATTCTAGAAAATCCTACCCTGAAGTCACCTACCAGAGGCTCGCACAGGGTAAACTAGTGCATTTCCATGGTGGGAAATCACTTGCCTTACCAAGTGTTGGCCCAGGTGACTCTCGGGTGTTTTAAGTTAACTAAAAACATTGAAATCAACAAAGGATTTCACTTCCTCTTCATTACTAACTAAAACCACAAAGTTTTGCATTTGCACTTGGAACCTCCCCCGGCTACCTTAGCTCCAAGGAATTGGAGGTTTAGTTACTCATTCTCTGGGGAAAACTCCTCAGAGAATTCATAACTTAGAAATAAATAAGAAATACGAAGTGAGAAGGTAAGGTAGTAGAGAGAAAAGACCTTTACTTGCTTACCAAAAAATGTTACAGAAGGAACTCCTCTTGAACACACCTCGGAACAGGCTCCTCAGAGGCTTATATAACAACATAATATAAAACTAATTGTTACAAAGATATTTAGTCTTTTTACTAACTTAAAAACTAAGGAATCATGTAATTGGAGGTTTACAAGGAGTATTTTGGGATTTAGACAACAAAAATCTAATGGAAAATATCTCCCAATGTCGGTAGCAGCTGTCGGAAGTCTTCAGGGAGGCATTTCGCAAGAGGAAAATGGTTGCTGCGAAATTTCGCAGACACCCAAGAGGGCTGCGAAATATTTTCGCAACACCAAGCCATCACTGAAGGCTTGCGAAGTTGGCTCCCACTTTGATGTTCCAAGCTTCCTTCTCGCGGTATAAATTTGGCATCGTCAGAAGGAGAAGCATTCTACTGTACAAAAGTGTTGCGAAATCACTTCGCAACAAAAGGCTGATTTCGCAGCACTTTTGGTTGATCTGCTTGTAACAGCTGCAACTTCCTCATTTCAACTCCAAATCGCACACCGTTTGAAGCATTGGATTGTTGACTTCCTGAGCTTTGAAATGGTATATAGCATGCATCATTTGGACCTCAGGAAGTGCCCCAAAAGTGGCTGCTACGACTGTCATCAAGAATATGCTCCATAGCTGATCCTCTTTGCTTTTTCTCCTTGCAATCCGGATTCACCCTTGGCAAATGATTTCTAAGCTTTTCCCAAGATTCCTCATAGCTCTCCTCAAACTTGACTTGCTTTGGTGATCAAAATACTAACAAAAACACCAAAACTTGCACAAAATGAGTAAAATTGCTTTCAAGGACCCTTAACATGCCAATTGAGTTAAAAGGCCTAAACTACTACTCAAAAGTGGTAAAAAGGATTGATTATAGGCTAGTCAAATTGCACTTTTTGAGTAGTAATCAAGTACGAACTTTGTGAGAGGGGGTAAAAACTTTGTGAGAGGAGGTACCAACTTTGTGAGAAATAGTATGAACTTTGTGAGAGAGTATACGAACTTTGTGAGATGTGGTACGAATTTTGTGAGATGTGGTATGAACTTTGTGAGAGAGGGTATGAACTTTGTGAGAGATGGTATGAACTTTGTGAAATATGGTACAAACTTTGTGAGATATGGTACGAACTTTGTGAGATATGGTACGAACTTTGTAAGAGAGTGTACGAATTTTGTGAGAGATGGTATGAAAGTAGAATATGAATTTGTCCTAGCTGGGCTAGATTTTGCCTAACACTAGCTGCAACAAGGTTGAAAATTAGAAGAAACTTTTAACTAATTGTTGGGCAAATTCAACGAGAGTATGAAGTAATGGATGAGCGCATGGCTTGCTACCTCGCCATGGTGGAAGATCGGTTGAAAAAGCTAGATGAGTGGATTGTTAGATCGGTACCTCGAAAGGAGAACATGAAGGCGAACGCATTGGCCGGAATAGCTGCCACTCTCTTTATAAAAACGGCAATGATGTTGCCTATTTACCTCCAAGCCACGCCCTCAATCACACCCGAACTAGTGTGCAGTACTAATGAAGTAAACCTCAGCTGGATGCATGACATCGTAAAATACCTCTAGACGGGGGAATTACCAGAAGACGGGAAGCAAGTGCACAAACTCTGCATGCAGACAACCCACTTCACTTTGATCAATGACCTGCTTTATAAACGATCATTTAGAGAACCATACCTAAGGTGTTTAAGCAAGCCAAAAGCCAAGTATGTCCTGGCCGAACTCTATGAAAGCGTATATAGAAATCATCCAGGCGAACAAACCTTGGCACATCACGCTTACATGCAAGAGTACTATTGGCCCACCATGAAGCAAAATGTTAAAAACTATGTTAAGAGATGTGACTGGTGTCAAAGACATGATCCCATTCCCTATGTACATTCTGAAGCCCTTAGCCTGGTCACAAGCCCTTGGCTATTTGCGTAGTGGGGGATCGACATAATCTGTCCCTTGCCTGTTGCAATAGCACAAAAGAAGTTTTTACTTGTTGCAACTGACTATTTCAGCAAGTGGGTAGAAACAGAAGCCTATGCTAGCATCAAAGATAAGGATGTCTTCAAGTTCGTCTAGAAAAACATTGTATGTCGATTTAGAGTTTTGTGAGCAATTGTTATGGACAATGGGCCACAGTTTGATAGTAATGTCTTTTGAACTTTTTGTTCGAAGTTAAACATCAAGAATCTGTATTCAATACCTTGCTATCCGTAGAGTAATGGGCAAGCTGAGGCAACAAACAAAACCCTACTGAATGCATTAAAAAAAATGCTGAAAGGAGCCAAAGGGAAATGGGTGGACGAACTGCTCGGAGTCTTATGGGCTTACAGAATGACATCCAGAAGGCCAACATGAGCTACTCTTTTTGCCTTGCTTATGGGATGGAGACCATTATTGCAACTGAAATTGACATGCTTACCGCTAAAACGGTTGTATAAGATCAGAGGAACAATGATGAAGAACTCATAAGACAATTGGATTGGGCAGATGAAATGCTAGGAGACACAACTATTCGAATGGTTTCTTACCATCAAAAGATGATCGCTCATTACAACAAAAAAACATGACCATGGTTTTTTCGGCTAGGAACTTTAGTCCACAGAAGAATCTTTGAGAACACAACCGAAATAGGAGCCGAAAAGCTTCAAGCTAACGGGGAAGGGCCATATGTTGTAACTAAGGCTAGAGACTCAGGGGCATACCATCTTCAAACACTGGACAATGTACCCCTGCTCTGCTCTTGGAATGTATCCAATTTAAAGCAATACTTTCAATAAAGTTTGCTTATGAAAACAATGTATGAGAGACAAACGGCTAAAGTAAATATATTTGAATAAATAAAGCATCCATTGTCTTTATAGATGTAGCGGTCTAGGCCATGTCCATCCATAATTAATAAATACAAACAAAAGATCAAGCCTACTCACCAAAGGGACTGCCTCCGAAAACATCTCCTCCTTCCTGGGCAGGGTTGCCTAGAAACTCATCCTCGTCATCCGAAGGAAAATTGGGAGCATCATGGATGATGCCATGCTTTTTCATACAACAACGATAGTCATACAAGAACATGTCATCCACTTGCATTTGGTAGTCAACCTCCAAGTCTTCTTTTTGAGAGGCAAACCCCGCTCAGAGATCCTGTAACTCCTGCCTTAGCCGAGCATCCTCTTCTTCAACCTTTTTTTTGTCGACCGCCATGGTTTCCTTCTTTTCAACCAGCCGACGAGCTTCAACTTGAACTGTCTCCTTCTCTTCCTTGACCTTCCTCAACAAACCGACTCCTTCTTCAACAAGCTTCTGGGCAGCAACGGTTTCACTCTTCATTGTCTCTAAGTTGGCAAAAAGATCCTCATTCCCATCCATATTATGGGCAAAGTATGCTCTCATGGTCTTGACTGTTTCCAATTGGTAGAAAAGGGGAGCATGTTGCCGTATGAGGTTTCATACTTTGACTATCACCTGAAGAGGCAATAGAGAAATTGTTGTGAAACAAGAGGCTAAGGCAAAATGAGCAGAAAAAGGTAGGTGACTTACCATTTTCGTCACTTCAAAAGCCTTATAGTCTTACATGGCCATAATGCGAGAAATGGCGGTGTTCGGAGTGCCGTATAGAAGCCATATCGTGAAAGATCGACTGGGATTGTTGTCTATCTCGATTGGGATTTTTTGAGTAGCTAGAAAGAGTACCCCCATGTTTTGTACTAGAGACTCTCTTTCAGTGAAGACAAGAATTCACTTCAAAAGCTCGAATACCTCCTCTCGGTTGGGGACATAGGTTGACTTCGAACTGGGAGAAAAAAAAAAGTCATGTATTCGAACAATTCCTTGCTGAAGTTGTCCGGGCTGATGAAGGGTCTCCTCATCTCATGATAAGCATGTTCATCAACAGAAGGAAGTTTCTCATCTAGCTCATGGGTGAAGACTGTAGCAATAGTCGAAGGAATCGACACGAGCGTAGGAACTGAAGCAAGTTTTGAACAAGCTTTCTTGGAGGGGGTAGGATTGACAACAATGGATTTGGACAAGTGTTTGTGCTACCTCTCACGAAATCTGGCCCTCAAGTTTGAAGTCATGTCCTATTCTTTTTCCTCCTTGCAAATAATAGGGGACACTACTTGGTTAACCCATGCTTCTGGCTCACCACTGGAAGATGAAGAAGATGGAGATGACAAAGATGATGAAGCTGATGGAAAAGATAAAGATGAAGGAGGCTGAGTCCTTACCCTCCGGATAAGCGGAGCAGTAGGTTTCTTCCTCTTTTTAGTAAGAAGGCGGACAATGGAACTGGAGGATAGACGACTAGCAATCGAAGCTTGACTCAATGTCCTTTCCTGATGTTTTTTCTCCCGTTCCTCTAAACGAGCCTAACGTGCCTCAGAATCTGCCAGACGGGAAACCTCATAGAAAGGCAAATCCTTCAACAGGAAATGTTCACCAGGCACCAAAGACGGGGGAGTCAAATGAGGAAATACGGGGATGATGAACGACTTTGGATTATCGATCAGCGCTAGCAAGTTTTGTCTGACAGAAGAACTTTGAGGGCCCATTCGAACGCATCTATTTCAAACAACTTGTTGAGCAGGTGAAAGAAGCCTTGTCTACCCACTCTACAAGACATCCCCACCTCTCCTTGCTTGTATCACACAAACAAAAGGATCAGCAGTAAATTCATAGCGATGAAGAAATAATTGCAAAATATAGAGAAAGTGACAAGAAGCGTGTCCTATTTGGAATCTCCAACAAATGTTGTGGAGAAAAGACTCTGTTTGGTTCCTCAAACGAACCACTCCAAGGACCGGAGACTAGGACATGCCCCTTTACCTAGCCTTTGCATGAATCTGGAAGGCCAGTCACCGGCTGCAAGAAAGGAATATGGGAAGAAAAGCTTAACCTTTCCTTCCAACTCATTTTGACAGTGGAAACAAACAAAACTTTCAGCAATGAGAGATCCAACTGAAAGAGCATGTCCAGAACACTACATCCCATCAATACCCGGACAATGTTCGGATGAAGAAAAACTGAAGGGATTTACATAGAATGAATGAGCTGCTTGAAGAAAGAGGGGATAGGTAGACGGAGCCCCACAACAAATTGTTCCTTAGTAAAATACATCATGTTGTTAGGCAAGTCAACGGAGGATAACGCCTTGTCGTTTATTAGAAGGATAAGGATATTGTCTGGAATATGGAAACGATCCCGGGAATTCCTATTCAGATAGGAGACTAACTGGATACTCCAAAAACATCTTCTCTTCATCTGGATAAAGGTAGACGGATTAAGGGGGCATTGTGGGGGGTTTCCCTTCACGTGTCCTTTTCAAGCTCAAGACCCCTTGGCCGACTAGGACAAACTTGTAACCCGTTTGGGATCAATTCGTCTAAACCAAGATAAGTTATGTCTAACACCAGAAGTGAGAGGTTTCTCTTCTTCCACAAGGTCGGATAGAATCGACAGGTTGGGCTCGCTGGACTTTCAGACGAAAAAATCAGTCCAATCAGGTCCTTAGGATTTCTAGCATGCATGATCAACTACGCTTGATGTCTGAGCGTTGGCCTAGACACATGACATTTGAGCGGTGGATTAGATGCCTGACATCTAAGTGGCGGACGAGACTTCATTTACACCCAAAAGTCAATGTCAATTAATTGTTACACACAACCCCAGACATTGGCAAGCTAAATGGACAATTAGTTGCATGGTCCGAAATTTTGGCACATCAGTAGATGGCACCGATCAACCGCCCTTATCTGATATGATTGCCCAACCGCCCTAAGGGCAATCATCATTATAAGAAAGACTGGAGTGTATAGTCAGCACTATAGTGACAGTGTCATCAGCTCTATATAAACCCCTCAAAAAGCATGAACAAGGTAGGCATGCACATATGCTCATTTTCTGTCATAAAAATAAGTTAGAGTTATCCTTAACTGACTTAATTTTGGGAGAGGCGTGCCTGAACCACCTGTCCGGACATCCTTTAGTGCAACGAAGAAGTCCGTCTGATTCTAGTACAACTGGATGGACTTCTTAAGAAGCACAAAAGGAAAAATTGGGTGCTATCATATAACTTTGTATCGGCTAAGTTCACGAGTTGGAGAAAGGAAGCAGTCTACTTGACTCCAGTGAAGTTGGATGAACCTAACTCCAGTTGGGAACAACACCAACAAATAATATATTTAGGTGATTTAAGTAATACATATTCTTATATAAATATTCAGGAAATATTCAAAAGTAAAACACTATGTACCCAGAGAAACTAGGTGCTACATATGATGTGTCCCCCTTACCATATTACAATGATTTATTACGTATTGTTCCCTCACCTTATTATAATGATTTATTAGATATTACTTCTTCCACAAGGCAATACATAGGGGACGATAATCAACTACATTTGGTCATATTATAGGGTTAATAAAGAACGACGTAATGTTATTCTTCATCACTTTCCCAACATGTGTGTACGCATCTTGCTCTTTGTAAATGACATCCGCGACTCGTGTAAGATTGCGAATAGGAGCAAGGAAAGGCAATGGAATAGTAGTAGGTTTGAAGCATTCCTGGTTGACATCCAACCATGCATTCTCAATTTGATTTTGAAGCTCACTGTATACTTGTTCCTCAGAGACACCATATTACTTCATGTAACATTCAATGGCCAAGGCCATATGCCTTCTCTTTTGCTCAAACTGCATGTATAATGCAAAAGTTGAGAAAAAAACCAGTGTGTTATATTCTCCCCACTTGAATAACATATTCTGCATACCTTATGTGATGTGATGTCATCCATGAGCCTCGCAATGAAATTTGAAGATGACATAATCTTAGGATCGCTGGTCACCCAATCATAGGCCTCCTTTGTTGCTATTTCTCCCATTCCCACCAAGGATGTGGTTGCAAGTATGTAGTATCCAAAGCTTACTAGTGCAACACACATGTACTTTTCAAGTGTTGGTACGTGTTCTTCATGTAACCATTTAGCCTCAACAAAGTAAGCTCGAACTTGATTTTTCATCTAAAGAACATTCATCCAAGTTATATCTATGTATATATGAGACCATATAAAATATCATCAATGCAAAAGGTGGGGATCCAGAGTTAAAGATGTCCTACTACTTCTTTGGCATAGTGAACCCTATATTGGTTTCCTTCTTTCTCCATCTCTTCCTCGATTTCTTTGTACACATCAAAGAGTGCCACATAGCAGGGTTTCATGTATTCTGGAAGCTAATCTATGCTGTTAATATCCCACCTGAAAATAAAATAATGACCCTTGATTTAGGTATATATAAATACATATATTATACACAATCAAGGTTGGTAATGTGCAAGTAGCAAACCTCTCAACGACTTCTATGAAGAGCTTGAGTTCATCAAGTGTGCCATATGCATCATAGATATCATCTAGAATGAATGTCATAGCAATGACTTTGGTTAGAATTCGTTTAGCCCGTAAGCATTGAGGCTCAAAATACACCCCAAGTATACAAAAGTAGCATTCAACCAATCTATCTCATGCAAAAGGTAAATTTGTAGCAAAGTCTAATTCTTTCCACCACCTAAAAGACATTAATATTACCAGCATACAAGAAAGTGATAGGAATGGCCAAGTACATGTGGGGTGATTTAAAAACCAACCTTGCAAGATTGCTTAGCTCTTCCTAGTGCAATGACTACATTAGATTGAAATCTAATTTTGCTAGCTCTAGTAAAGTTTTATAATGGAAAGCTTCATCTTGGTGTAGGAAGAGTGTAAATCTGAAAAAGTGTTTTAGCGAATTTGGCTAATTTTTACAAAATTCAAAATATTTTTTTTTATTTAAATTTTTATTCGGTTTGACTTAGTCTTTTACCTTTGGGAAGAGTCCCATTGGGATTGTGCTAGTAGAGTCCCGTTTCACTTATAAGTAGAATCCCATTCCACTTTGAGTCATTTGATTACAAGTAGAGTCCCATTAACACTGTGTTAATGACCTATAAAAGCAGGTCACCTTTTATTTTTTGAATACTAATTTTTCAGAGAGTTTTTCATAGAGTCTTTCATACATCTTTTTTGAAGGAATTTTTTTAGAACCGAACTATATACGTCTCACTTACAGAGTGCAGCCAAGGCAAGATCTGGCTATTGAATCTATTGAATCCTGGAGGTAGACCACTGGCACCTTAGTGCACCGAGTTCGTTTTTGAAGAGGGTGAATCTATTTCAAGGACCGTGCTTATTACGCTTCAACTGATAAGTTTTTCTTACCATTCATTATGTTATTTGTTTGTGTCTTTTAGGCCAATCCTTTGTTTCCATACCCTTAAACCAACACTTGGTAGACAAATAAATACCATCTTGCCTCTAGCCTCTCCAAACCTTTTCTAATGGGCCGGTTCAGGGTATGGGCAACTTGTTCTGCAACAGGATATCCTAAACTTTCTACCATGGCCTTGAGGTGAGTGGTGGTGAAAGTAAGTGCTTCTGCAAGTATGTCCTCACCATGAACCCTCAGATGTGCAGCTTCATACAAGCCTAGCATGCCTCTTACATTGCTGATCAAAGCTTCCTTGAATCTATCTCGTTCATCCGTAAACTTGTTCAATATACCTACATAAACATCACCACTTAAACATAAGATTTAAATGATAAGAAGGTTGAGCATAACATTTTTTTCTTAGTCTCTTACCACATGAAATACTGTACCCTTGTTGCCTTAGTAGTCGAAATCCAAGAGCAATATTGTAAAGATCACCATCCATATCATTGCAGTCATGAAAACTATTACAAATATGTTGTAATGCTTCTTCTATCTCTTGCTTAAAGTGGTATGCCACCCCAAGACGTTGCACTGCATCAATGAAGTTCAGCAATTGGGAAGGGTTAGCAACAGCAACAGCCGTTAATTCCCTTTTCACTTCCTTTTTCAGATCCTCAATGTGCTCCTCTTTGCAAGCACGTGTAACCTGGACCAACAAATTTTATCATCCAACACATTAAGAAAAATAACTGCCAAATAAGTATATAAGCCATTAAACTTGATACATTTTTTCATTCAATTACCTTGTCTTCAGGAGTGTAGGGGATAAATTGGTCACCCCAAATGTTGGGGTGAAAGTTTGCCACAGGACGATTTTTGGGTTTGGGAATCTGGGCTAGAGAAGATGCGCGCTGAGACTTGAGTAGACATGTTAATTCCTTGGAACAATGATAGAACAGTTCTATACCTTGAGTGATGAATTGGTAAGTATGAGAGAAATAGCTTGGCAAGCTCCATATTTATAGGGCAGCATTGGCATTCATTGGTTGTATGTAGTTGAAAAGTATGTGGAATTTGGTTTGGTTTTGGGGCCCATGATTTGAAAGGGTAGTGCACGGAAGAGACTGATGGCAAGAAAACTATTGGCCTTCTTGTGTCTCTTTGGTTAAATTCACTCAAAATATCCAAACAAGTCATAAACATTAGGTGGCGGCTAGGATCTTGTAGATGAAAATTAAGTGATTTTTTTTTCAGCCAATAGTGTCATGGAACCATATGGATTGATTTTTATTTTGGTTTTAAAGGGAACTATTATAATGTAATTTATACAACTCAGCTAATAATAAATAATAGCAAGAAAATTAAAGATCACTATTTTTAAAGCTATGAAAATTATTGTAAGAAAAAAGACAAAGTTATATTTTTCAATATATTATTCATTTATCTTTTTTTTTACTTTAATATTTCGAATGTATTTAAGAAAAAAGTCAATATCATTTTATTAATTTTCATTATTTTAATCATAATTTATAGTATTGTGGACCACGCATTTCAGCTTATGCGCTTCCACTCAATGGCTAGCTCGTTTTTTTTTATTTGAAAATTGATTTAATATTTGAAAATGACTTGGAGTTGCCACTTATTTTTGTTTTATTTTTAAAGGGTAAATAAAATAAGAAAGAAAAACCCTAAGGGGGTGTTTGGTACACGGGAATATGGAGTGGAAATAGACATCTTATTCATTTTCTCCCTTATTCCTATGTTTGGATAAATGTTAAGAAGGTGGAAATGAAATAAAAAATTATTCCGACAGAAATCAAATCCAACTTATGAGTACCTATTTGATAATATAAAATAACCTAAATTACTATTTTACCCTCTTATCTTGTTCTTCAAACCCGATGTTTATCTTCTTTGTAAAGATAGAGATCTATTCATCATCCACTTCTTATCTTCTTTGCAAAGCTAGAGACCCACTCATTATCCAATTCTTTACAACAAGTAATTCTTCTAAATTGAACCAATTAAACCTTCCACGATATTTTAAAAAAAAAATCAATTTCTAATTTATAGGGTTTTGGATGTTCATTTTGATTGTTGGATCTAGGATTCGTCATTGTTTGCTGCAACTAGGTTCTGAAAACTCCTTTCTACATCTTCGATCAGGTTTACCTTATTTTCTCTTTCTTCTTTTACTTCTTTATATGTGTTTCTTCTTCTCTATAAATCGATTAATTTTTTTTTTATTAATTTATGTTTGGAATCTTTGATGTTTCTTTATCTTGTATTAATGGAAACTGGAGAGAAAAATTGAAATGGTTGGAAAAAGATTTTTTGATTTCACGTGTTTACAATATTGAAAATTTTTAATGGTTAGGAAAAAAATAAAAAGAAAAAAACAAACAAAAACAAATCTTTTGGTTTTTTTTCCCCTTTGTTTATTATTATCGGCGTCTTCCTTTCCTAGTTAAAGCTATGGATTCTGCCATCTCACAGAAAATCTGCTGCGTTTCCGGCTCATTTTGGAACTTTAGCATGGGCCACAGTGAAGATCTCTTCATTTATGGATTCTATAGCTTCTTTTGCATGACAAATTATTTAAAATTTTGATAAAAAAAATGAATATTTAAAATTTTTTAAGGTTATGGATTTTATCGGATATGATACTTGTTGAAAATTAGAATAAATTAGAATTCTTTTATTTCCTCTTTTGAAAATAGGAAAAACATTTGCTAGCTTTGAGAATTTAAATATTATAATAAATAATTTTTTTTCAAAAATATAATTTTATAACTATTAAGCATGACAAATTATTCAAAATTTTAATAAAAATAATAATTAAATATTTGTGCATTAGGGTTATACGATTTTTTATGGTTAATTTTTTATTTATTGAGTATATATATATATATATTTTAGTCTTATTATTTAATAACAAAAACCTCTCAAATTTTATTTTTTAAAAATAAAAGTAAAAATAAAAAAATATTTTAAATTATATGTAAGGATATTATTGTAAATTTATTTCTTTTTCATTTCCATTCCTATTATTATCAAACATTGGAATGGAAACAAATAATCATTCCAATCTTGCATTTCTAAGTTCATCCAAATGCTAGAAATGGAATCATCAAATTCATTCCATTCCATTAAGAAATAGGAAAATAACAAAATATTATTTCCATTCCCTATTCCGACGTACCAAACACCCCCTAAGTGTGACTCCTTATTTCGGAAAAGATGGTCTGCGAAAAACCGGATCGGATTCGGAGGTTAGGTTACTTATCAGGAAGGTACGATAAATACCGTAACACCCCTCTAAGTCCCTAAAGTTGGGTTTCTACTAATAAAATGAAGCTGATGTGGCAATTGATACGTAAATCAATGAATACTCAGAGCGATCATACACATATGGGAGTAATAAAATGCATATAAACTAACGAGAGTGAGAATGAATACGTACCCTGGGCGACGAGTCATAATATGCTATCAAAAAGTGAGGTTAGTGCACAATTAAGAAATAATTTTGAGCAGGTCATAGAGTAGAATAAAATCAATCATACATGACAATTAAATCAATCAATCATAAATCACATATGTGGAACCCCCACCAAAGCCCGTTTATTTTTGAGTGAATTAATTTCACAAATTCTATAATTAAGAATTATGAAAATACATTCACAATTATTTTAAAACATTTTTAAAAATCAAAGAAAATTTGAAAGTGGCTTGCCGGAAAGAAAATGACGACAAAATTTTATTGAAATTGGTATTTTGAAGCCTGAAAAAAAAACTAAGGATGAAGATTTGAAAAGTTGAAATTATTTGAAAATCGAGAAATTGGAAAACTATTTGAAAACTGGGATTTGAAGGATTATTTTAAAAAATAAAGGTGAAACAAAGGCAGAAAGACATGTGGCCCAAAAGTGGCCATGCAAACCATGCAGAGTGGGGTTGGGCTTTTTATGGCAGTTGCAGGAGGATATCCTATAACCTCATAGGATTCTGATCCATAAGCTATTGGAGATGGGCAGCAGGCTGACTCATCAAAGCGACAATGAAGGTCGTCTCATCATCAACAGGGACCCCACCACATAGAATAGAAACTTCTCTCAAGGATCCTTTTCACAACCTGTACATCCAAAAACTTCAAATTCTTGCAGTCCAACAATGCAAACTTGCTGCCTTCCATCTTCTCTCATACAAAGTTTCTTTCTATCACTGAGAAGATCAAAGAGTTTTCCACCATATATCTCAAAATAGCTTAGCCACAACTTAAACCTTTGATTCCGATAAGTTGGCTGATGCAACAATTTAATGTGGTCTTCAGCAGCTCTTCCAGCCATTGTGTCAAGCATGTAGGAATTAATTTCAATGATTTTCTTCACAGATTGTGATGAGATATATCCTCCCATGCTAGCACGAGAATCAGTTCTTTGACATATTTTGTGACTCATTTAAGCCATTTCAGCGATACCATCAGCATTGCCACTTATGGGGCTGTACACATCAATGGCAAGCCCAGCGGCGATAGTGCTGAGCATTCCCCAAAGCTGCCACTGCAATTCCATACATGACAGCCATGCTGAAACTCACATAGATAGCAATGGCAATGGCAAATATCGGAATAATGACAGACTTGTATCCCAGAGCCAACCCGAAAATCACAATTTTTTTGCAGCACCAGTCCTACAAGAATCAGCCACATCTAGGTGGTCTATCTCATGAGCATGATACAAGACGTGAGAATCAAAGTTTCACAAGGTTCATTTAGAGTAATTACGCCACTTACACCAAGCTGCTTCAGCCGTGGGACATCCTAAGGAAATGGAACCGCATCAAGCAGAAGGAACTGATCAACTTCATCCCACCATCTGAACTCTGCCTGAATCTTGTTCCGAAACACATTATGCAGAAGAGTTGAGTAAAAGAGGATCCGAGCCCCCCGCGCCGACCAAAGCCATCTTGGCATCAACCTTAACAACCTGCCTTCTATAAACACTCTCCTTCCCATCAGATTCAACATCATCCAAATCCTCGATCTTCATTCCTAAATATTCGAAACCCTAAAACCAATCCTGATTAGTCCAGACCCTAACAACCTTTACCAAATTGTACGAAAATTACACCAAACGAAAGCAGAGAAACTGGATTCTCTACAGCAGCATATGATATTGGAAGGCCTTTAGTGATTCTCCTTCGAGAACTGGCACTATTGCTGCGATTCTCGGTGTCTTCAGGTTCAAGATTGAGGAAGAAACAGTCATGTGGAAAACAACCTCAGCTTCTTGACGAGCATTAAGCATTTGAGCCTTGTTTCGAAGGTCAGCAGATATATATCCATCACGGCCAGTTTGCAGAGCTTCAACATTTAAACAGGTTGAGATCAGAATTGCTGCAAATTAAGGATGTTATTGAGTCTTGATCGGCACATGATTCTGGACATTTTCATAGCAGTGGAGGAATCTGGATTTGGGAGTACTACAAGCCCCCAAATGGAAGGGCTCATCACATCTTGAACCAGCTCTTCTCTTATTATTATAGCCTGAGTAGTCCTCTCTCTTAAAAGCAACACACTCAAATAGCACCAGAGAGTTTTGAGAAGCAAGTTCCTCAAGATTCTGGTGATGGCGGAGGCGTTTCGCCGCCGGCGTCGTTCGAGGACAGCTTTGCTTGCTTTATTTCTTTCTCAATTCCTCAATCAACCCACTTTAAAGCATCAAGAGTAATGGAGCACTCATTCAATCTGTTAAATGGGGAACTTGCAAAGGCCTGATGGCTTGGAACTCCTTGAGAAGCAGCACGTGGGACAGATGGAATATGTGGAGTATAATGAAAGAAAGGGATTCAATAGGTGTGCGGGTATAGACACTAGGTATGGTGGATAAATAAAAGTGCTCTGCCATGTGAATCGGATAAGCCAACTGGCAGTGGGTCCAGTGGAGGCCTTCAAATAATGCATCGGACACTTGGACTAAACACTGCCCCATTCAGACCAAGAAAGCCCTCCATGATACCGATGATGGAGCCGTCATAATATAGAAGGTTCTGAACGGCAGTGACGTCGTCGGCAGTGTTGAAATATGCATGAGTGTGAGCGGCAGCAAATACGAACAAGCACACCAGCGGCAGGCAATGATAGACACGTCTCGAAACTCCATTTTTCTGAAACCAGGGGTCATTGTTGAATCCGACAACTTATAGAGCTTGAATGTTCTACTCATTGTCATTCGTGCTCCCAAGGGCTTCTTCCCTTAAGCACAGATCAGAATACAAAACCAAAAGCCCTAAACAAACCCAGAAACATGAACCAGAAGCCAAGATATGGATTGAGATACCAGAAATGGAAGAGGAAACAAAACGAGATACAGTGTGCCCATGACAAAGTAAACAGAATGAGCCAAGCATTAAGTGGTATCCCCTTTCATATTGAGATCCAGGGGTTCCGACCAGTAGTGTAGCAAAAAGAGTTTTAAAATCAAATACCAAAATGAGAGTCAGCCATGTTAAAATAAAACAGATACGAGAGGAGAGCAACACAGTAATCACACTCATATCTGAACCATCCACCAATGCCCAGAAAAAAAAAACCAGAGACAAATGGAGAGAGCGTAAGGTAAAAAGAAAATAGAGGGCTGAGTGAGAATAGCCCAAGAAAGTTATCATAAACGTACCTGGAGATGCTCTTTCAGAGTTCTTGCCCTCCAAGCTAAAGAAATACCTCTCCTCAAGTTCCAGAACCTCCTCCTCTTTTCTTCAACTCCAGGATCTCCCTAAAAAAAACGTCCTCTCCTCCAAAAAACTCTATC
This sequence comes from Vitis amurensis, assembly GCA_037355405.1. Classification (NCBI taxonomy): domain Eukaryota; kingdom Viridiplantae; phylum Streptophyta; class Magnoliopsida; order Vitales; family Vitaceae; genus Vitis; species Vitis amurensis. The sequence goes on along the minus strand of CM074693.1, from coordinate 41,012,697 downwards.
CAGAACCCCTCACTCTCTCAAACTCCCCCTTCCCTGTAGCCGCCTCCCTCACCCCCAAAATATCCCTCAGCCAACACGTCCAAAAAAGCACCCCCTCCTCTGGCAACTGGCCCTCTCCATAACAGAAAGAATACGCTCCTGCTTGCCAGGTGTCGCCTTTTGGTTGCTTCTTCAAAAGCATGTGATTCCTTACCAGTCAATCAGGAGACAGCATGTGACACCTTGAGAGCTTTCCACCTGCAAAGAAGATGAGCTGTAGGAAAAATGAGGTATAATGAATCCCAAATGGGTCCACAAGTATCTTTAATCTTTTATTTTTATTTAAAAAAAAAAAAAATCTGTTATACAATACATCATTTTAAATAATTTTTTTATTTCATTTAAAAAAGAAAATGTTTGATAGTTTTTTTTTTTGCTAAATAATAAAAACCTATTTAGGCTTTTCATTTAAAAATAAATTTGTTTTTAAAAATTAATACCACTATCAATTATTGTTCTTGAGAAATAATTTTTTAAAACAAAGTAGTAAGTATAATAATTTTAAAAAATAGTATTAGTAATTATTAATTTTAAATTATTATTATTTATTTTTAACAAAATAAATCAATTATGCTTTTATAAGAGTATATATCCATATTTTTATAATATTTATTAAAAATATAATTTATGATTATATTATGATAATCCTATTCATATTTTATTAAAAAATATTTATTTTAAAATTTTATTTATAATTACAAAGTTATTTTTATTTTTTATAAGACTTGAATTAAATTAATTTTATATTATATAAATTGAATTTATTATTTCTTTTTTACAAAATCAAAATAAAAAATTATTTTTAAAACAACTTATCTAAAAAAGTTTTTGATTTTTAACTTTTAAAAAGTGTTTTTAAGGATAACTTGTTTCATTTCTTTGAAATTATTTTTTATTTTATTCTCACTATACTTAAATCATCTAAATATGAAAATGAATGAGAAAATAAATAACATATCTATTCTTACTCTTCATTTCTATGTACCAAACATGGTCGTGATTTGGCTTCGTGCTAAACATGACCTAATTGCTTTGGCTTTGTACCAAACATGACCTAATTGCTTTGGCTTCGTACCAAACATGGCCTAATTGTTTTAATTTGGCTGTTAGTTTTTCATAGTTTTAGAGTGTTCAGTTTTAAATAAAATGCTTCCTTTGTTGAGAATAAGACAAACAGTTTGAATAAAGGCCCCTTCTCCGTAGCTGTCTAATCCAAATTAAGATAATCATGCAAATCTAAAATCGTAAGCTTATAGAACTCGTAACCAAGCATAACTGCTTCCCAACATATGCCTTTTCAAGGGAAAGCCACATGCATATTTTGGGAGTAAAATTTCAATCCACAATCAATCATTAAGCAACTTATCTCAATTTAAAACTTTTATATATAGTTAATTTAATTATATATTTTAATCATAATTAAACTCAAAATATCATTAATTAAAATAATTAAATAATTTTAGATAATAAAAATTAAGATATTAAATAAAAATTAAAATATCATCTTCTTTATTTATTTTCAATTTTTTTTGTAATCTTCTTCATTTATTTCTCAAATGAAACCCTAAGAGTCTGTTTGATCATGTTTTCTAAAAATTATTTTTAAAAACCATTTTTAAGTTAAAGATAAAAAAAAAATCGTTTTTTAGTGTTTTTATAAAAATAAGATCAATCATAAGTTTTATCTTCACGTGAAAAAGTCTTAGTCACTGTTTGGCGGCTGGTTGAATGTTGAGAATTATTAAGGGAATAAGATACACTTTTCGTATTTCTAAGAGAACAAAAAACATATTTTAAATATTTAATTTTTAATAAACGTGGTTTAAATATGATAGGTGATCTTGAATTAATTGTAATGAACCATTTCCCATCCTATAAATACCGAGCATTGCAAGTCATCTGATTCATATATTGAGTGCTCGAGTGAGTTACACATGGCCTTAATTCTCGCTACCAGCAACGGGTCTTCTCCAGCCCCAGTTGCTAATCCAGAGACTAATCGCCGAACTGCAAATTATCAGCCTAGCATTTGGGGCAATACCTTCATCGTGAGCCACACTCCTGAGGATGAGGTGATTTTCTGATCATGTATGTAGTTTGCATAACAAGACCTAAAGATTTTCTCACTTTTTGTTCTTGCAATTTATTGATACAGATAACTCTGGCCCATAAAGAGCAGCAGTTGGAAGATCTAAAGGAGGAAGTTAGAAGAGAGCTGATGGCTGCAGCTAGTAACCCTTCAAAACGGCTGAAGTTTATCGATGCAGTTCAACGGCTTGGGGTGGCATACCACTTTGAAAAGGAGATAGAAGAAGCATTACAAAATACCTATGATAACTATCATTGCATTGGTGATATAAATGATGATCTCTATGATGTTGCGCTTCGATTTCGACTACTAAGACAACAAGGCTTCAATATTTCATGTGGTAAGCCTCATGAATATCATGTATTATAAGGTGCTTGAATATCATCTAGCAAAGCTCACATATAACAATTCTATGTTTTGGTGATGACTACGGATATATTCAACAGGTACACAGATGAAAAGGGAAGGTTCAAGGAGTCTTTGATCAATGATGCATGTGCCCTGCTAGGCTTGTATGAAGCTGCACATCTCAGGGTGGGGGAAGAAGACATACTAGATGAAGCACTTGCTTTCACCACCACTCACCTCAAGTCAATGGTAGAACATTTAGAATACCCTCTTGCAGCACAAGTAACTCATGCCCTATACAGGCCCTTGAGGAAAGGCTTGGAGAGGCTAGAGGCAAGACCTTTCATGTCTATCTACCAGGATGAAGCGTCACATAGTAAAGCTTTACTGAAGCTTGCAAAGTTAGACTTCAACCAACTGCAGTCACTGTATAAAAAAGAGCTAAGCAATATCTTGGGGTTAGTTTTCAAATCATGTATGAACTTATGTTAAAGCTGTTTACGGTATGTGAATTAATGTATTTTCTCAGGTGGTGGAAAGACCTAGATTTTTCTTCAAAGCTACCTTTTGTAAGAGATAGATTGGTGGAAGGGTACTTTTGGATAGCAACAGCTTGTTTTGAGCCCCAGTATTCATATGCTAGAAGAATACAAACCAAATTACATGCTCTGATCACAACTACGGATGACATATTTGATGCATATGGAACACTTGAAGAACTGGAGCTCTTTACAGAGGCAATTGGGAGGTTTGATATATGCAAGATTAAAATTACCCACAACCAATGAATTGATTTCATACTTGAACTTTAAAAGGGAACTTGGTACTTGATTTTCAGGTGGGATATTGACAGCACACATCAGCTTCCTGAATACATGAAGCCATGCTATCAGGCAGTCTTCGATGCCTACAAAGAAATTGAGGAGATGGAAAACACAGAAAGATCACACTCTGTGCACCAAGAAAAAGATGCAGTAGGATTCTCTGAACTCCATTGTGTTTATGATATCCTATATAGTATTGTAAATAAATTGCCATATATAACACTTGCATGATATATTTACTTGGCTGAATTTTTATCCTAGATGAAAAACTTGGTCCAAGCTTACTTGGTTGAAGCCAAATGGTTCCATGGAAAATACATACCAACAATAGAAGTGTACATGCGTGTTGCATTGGTAAGTATTGGGTGCCCCCGTGATAACATTCATCTCTTTTATTGGCATGGGAGAGATTGCAACAAAACCCTAAGATTGTTAGAGCTTCCTCCAAAGTCATTAGGCTCATGGATGACATGGCTACGCACAAGGTACAATGAAACAACACTTCCTACTGATACTTGGATATCAATCACATAAAGACAAAGGGATCTTAAAGAAAATCTATTATATATATATATACCAATTTCTTTTTAACATCTTATATTACTATGTATGCAGTTTGAGCAAGAGAGAGGGCATATTGCATCAAGTATCAAATGTTACATGAAGCAACATGGTGTCTCCGAGCAACAAGCATATGAGGAGTTTCACAAGCAACTCGAGAATGCATGGAAGGATATAAATGAAGAGAGCCTCAAACCTACTGCAGTTCCAATGCTTCTCCTTAGTCGTCTTCTCAATTTTGCTCGAGCAGCAGATGTGATGTACAAGGGGCAGAAAGATGAATTCACACATCTTGGAGAAGTGATGAAAAATAATATTTCAATGCTGCTCATAGACCCCGTGCCAATATGAGAGTGGAGATATGTTACCCAAATAAAGATGGTATACTCTAGCTTCTGTTTCATTTTCCAGAGTATACTATGTATGGGAATAAACGCTTTGTGGTTTTTTCAATTGCTGCTTGGTGGCTTTGGTGTATTAAGGTTTGTTTGCCTTTGTATTATGTAACGTGGACTTATGGTATCGATCACTGTTGTTTTCTTTGACCTTCACATGAATGCATAAAATGTACACATCAGTAAGGTTCACAGTTCACCTCCATGACCTCCTATAAAAATCAAGGCTTTGCCGTTATAAGAAGGTACCTATTAGAACAAAAGTTTAAGTTAATATAAATCAAGTCAATTGGGCTGATATCTTAACATTAAATTAATGAGCGTGTGGAGGGAGAGAGAGAGAGAGAGAGAGAGAGAGGAGAAAAATAAATTTGAACTTCTCTTTTTTTTTCCAAAAAAGAAAAAAATAATACATTTGTTAATTAATCATGGATACCAAGAAAAAGAATCGCACAAATGAGTACAATAAATACTATATTCACAATACCTTATATGAACTAATGTCATCCATGAGCCTACAAATTACAGCTGATGCTGTGATAATCTTAGGGTCACTAATCACCCAATCAAAGGCCTCCTTTGTTACAATTTCTCCCATACCAATGAAAGACATGGTTGTAAGCATGTAGTAACCTGAGGTTACCAGTGCTATCCTCATATACTCTTCCATTGTTGGTATGCTTCCTTCATGGAACCATTTAGCCTCATGAAAATAAGCTCTAACTAGGTTTTTCATCTGTCAAACATTCAATCAAGTTACATCTATCTCCTTACGATATGTTACTCTACAAAACAAAGTCAATGCAGAATGTCCTACTGCTTCTATCGCATTTTGAACCCGATATTGGTTTCCTTCTTTCTCCATCTCTTCCTCAATTTCTTTGTACACATCTAAGAGTGCCACATAGCAGTGTTTCATGTATTCTGGAAGGTGATCTATGCTATTAACATCCCACCTGAAAATAAAACCAGGCTTGATTTAAGTATCACATTCAATATAAATGATGAAGGTTGGTAATTTGCATCAATCAAACCTCTCAATGGCCTCGATGAAGAGCTCGAGTTCTTCAAATGTACGTGCCATATGCGTCGTCATATATATCATCTATAATGGATGTCATGGAAATTATTTTGGTCAGAATTTGTCTAGCCCGTACATATTGAGGCTCAAAGTACACCCCATGGCACAAAGTCGTAGTATCGGTCATTGACTTGAACGATCTTGAGGCACATCGGTCTCGATGTATCGGTTTGTTATCGGACGATACACAAAGTATGATAATTAGAAAATTTTAAAAATTATAAAAATACTATGTAAATTATTAAAAAATAGGTACAAGTAAATAAGGTAAAAAAAATAATAAAATAAAATTATCTCATAACTAACATCATTTAAATAGTTATAAAAAGAATTCATTGATTTCCTAATATAATTAAAATGTACAATATTATAAGATAAAAAATTTATACGATATAATAAATTAAAAATAATTCAAGTATAAATGTTATCTTTATAACATACAAAAATAATTATTGATTCCCTAATAAACCTATTATTAAAATGTTGTTTTTATAATTATGATTCTTTTAAAAATATATATTTTTAAATAATTATTGATTTTCTACTTTAATTTGGAATGTTATAAGACAAAAAATTTAGATTATATCATAAATTAAAAATATTCAAATGTCATCCAAGTTGTTCTCATTAAATCTCATGGTGCATATAAATCATAACATTCTAGTTTTAATTTACTTTCCCAAATATGGTTTTGATTGCAAGTTTGCAAACCTACGATAGAAGCTCTCCTCGAATGGTCGTCATCACCAGAAAAGGTATCCAATGCTTAGTCCACTGAAATTGACGCTGAGGAGTCACCATCCATCAGCCCCAAAACTCTCGTGCTCCGTCGATTGTGGTGAGGTAAGTGAGCCCTCATCTGTTTGATCTCTCCTCTTCTAGACTTGAAAAGAAGTCACGACCTTTATGATCTTTATGTTTCAATGTTGAAAAGAAGTCACAATATTATTAAATTTCAATGTTTCTTCTTCCTCTGATTTTTTTGGAAAATTTTATGATCTTTATGTTTTGATTTGAAAGGGAAAAAAAATCACTCATTTGAATCAGAAAAACTTTTGTAATTTAACCAATTCAACCGGTTAACTCGGAATTTGAGCCGAGCCAATTGAGTCCTACTGATTTAGTGCGGAGTTAGTGCATAGGATTGTACTTGGTATCGGACTCATCGCGGTAAGTGTCGAGACGGATATGACTCGATTGAGTCATATCGGATTCAACTGATACTTTGAACCCTGGTACACCCCAAGTATCCAAAAGTAGCCTTCCACGAATCTATCTCGCGCAAAAGGTAGCTTTGTCTAATTCATTCCACCACCTAAAATTCATTAAAACAATTAGCTCATGGTAAAATGAGAAGGTGACTAGGTATATCTGCTAGTGATTTGAAAGCAAACCTAGCAATATTGCTTAGCTCCTCCTTGTGTAGGGACTGCACTAGATTGAAATCTAGCTTGGCCAGCTTTAGTAGAGTTGTGCATCCTGGTAGATAGACATAAACCACCTTGCCTCTAGCCTCTCTAAACCTTTTCTAATGGGCTGCTTTAGTGCATGAGCAACTTGTTCCGCAAGATGATATTCTAAATGTTCTACCATGGACCTTAGATGGGTGGTGGTGAAAGCAAGTGCTTCATCCAGTATGTCTTCTCCATTAACTCTGAGATGCACAGCTTCATACAAGCCCAGCATGCCTCTTACGTCGCTGACCAAAGCTTTCTTGAAGTTACCTTTTTCATCCTTGAACTCATTGAACATGCCTACATAAATACCATAATTTAAACATAAGATTGGAATTATGAGAAGGATGCATTTTAGCTCACACATGATCATTCTTTGGGCTCTTACCACATGAACTATTGAACCCAGCTTGTCTTAGTAACCGAAATTGAAGAGAAAAATTATAGATATCACCTTCCATATCATCACCATCAGGATAGCTATCATAAATATGTTGTAACACTTCTTCTATCTCTCTTTCAAAGTGGTATGCCACCCCAGGGCGTTGCACAGCATTGATAAATTTTAGCTGTTGGAAAGTGTTACCAGCTGCATTCATTAGCTTCCTTCAAATTTCCTCTTTCAGATCTTCAACCTGCTTCTCTTTGCAGGCACGTGTTACCTGTGGCAACCAAGTAATTTTACTAAACAACACATTAAGAAAAGCAACTTTCGAATATATAGGTATTTATAAGCCATAAAAGATTTAACACATATTTTAATTCAATTACCTCGTCTTCAGGAGTGTAGGATATGAACTGGTCACCCCAAATGGTAGGGTGATAATTGGCCACTGGACGATTTTCCAGTTTAGAAAATTGGCAGGGCTCCATAAGACTTGACTCGCCATGATAATTTTTTGGAACGGTAGTAGAACATTACTTTGAAAGCTGACTTGGGAAGTATGAGTGCAAAAGCTTGGGAAGCTCCATTGCATTAATAGGGTAGCAATGGCCTTCAGAAATTGTATATTGTTGAAAATAATGTAAAACAATAATGTTGAAAGTAATGTATGAAAGGGATTGATGACGTGAAAGGAAAAGGGTTTTCATGAGTCCCTTGGCTAAATTTATGAAGCAAGAACCGAAACTATTAGGGGCGGCTAAGGTATAAATTGGGGTTTTTTCTTTCTTTTTCCTTTTTTTTAATGTATCCAATTTTGAGTCCCTTGTCATTTTGTGCATACCGTTTACTAAAATTAGAATAGTTTAGATGACTAAGACGTTTGAATCCACTAAAATTCTTATAGTCAACACTATGTATAATTCCATTTTCAATTCATTTTTCAGATCTTTGTAGGCACTTGTAACCTAGACCAACAAATTTTATCATCCAACAAATTAAGAAAAATAACTTCCAAATAAGTATATAAACATATTTTCATTGAATTACCTTGTCTTCAGGAGTGTAGGTAATAAATTGGTCACCCCAAATGTTGGACAAGAGAAAGAATTGGTAAGTATGAGAGACACAGCTTGGCATGCAGTGGTTGTATGTAGTTGAATAGCAGGAGGGATTTGGTTTAGTTTTGGGGCCCACAGTGTGGAACAGTCGTTAAGATTAGGTGTGGCTACGATCAAATTATTCTCCTAGTCGATAAAAATTAAATTCCATAGGATTAAACTTCGTAAACGAAAAATAACCATTTCGATAATTATTTTTTGAAAAAATAACAATTTAATGTATTTGGACAAGTTTAGTATTGAAATGTCCACTCGGCCAAACCTATATTTCATGGAGTTCGACAAATGAATGCTTTAGGATTGAATGACTGATAATGGATCCAATAAATAGGTTCTCAAATGTCATAGTCACTATATATTTTCATATATATTAATGTATGTACTCATTTTTGTAATCTAAAAATTACAATTTCATTCTTCTTATTTCATTCAACTAATTATTTGTATAGGTTTTTCGTCCTCTAAGCTAACAAAGTAATACACGCATATGCCAAATTAAAAAAAAAAAAAAAAAAAAAAACTCAAGTCAACTATAATTTATATTAATGTATATTATTACATTAAATAAAATAAATAAGTTATTAAAAAGGTAACTCATGATATATATATATTTTGCTTTTAGATTTTAATACTAAGATAAAAAATTCTTCAGAAGATTTGGAAGTTTCACTTGTCATAAAAGGGCTCATAGTTGGATTATTTGGCCAACAATAAATGTTTTTTAGGTTTTATCTTAAGAATCTATTTAAATTTATTTTTGTTATATCTAAAAGATGTTTATTCTTTTTAAATTTAAAAAAATGAACATAAACTACGGTATTCCAAAGAGCATAGTCATTTCTCTTCTACCACAAAGTTATATTTTTCAATATATTATTCATTTATCCTTTTTTTTAATATTTCTAATTTAAGATAAAACCACTATTTTTTTTTATTGATTTTCATTCTTCAAATCATAATTTATATTATCTTTAACTTAACTTTCTTTTCATTTTAATAAAAAAATTTTAAAATTTCATTTTATAATTTCATCTATTCGCTTATCTTATTGTCTTAAAATTCAACAAAAACTCTATTAACTATTTTTAGATAAAATTAAAATAAAATTTGAAAATAGATTTAAATAAAAAATAGAAATAAAATTTTAAAATTGAAAATAAATGAAAAAAAATATTTTTTTAAAAATTATGTTTCTCTTAGTAAAATTTAAAGCCTATCTATCTAATTTTTTTCTTCTAATATTTTTTATTTAAGGTAAAACCAATGTTTTTATAATCAAATCGGTCATTGAATCGGAAAAGTTACGGGTTCACGGTTCATTAGTTAGACCATCGGTCGAACGGTCATAAATATATAATTTATAAATTATTAAAATTTAAAATAATTATAAAAATAAAAATAAAAATTTACATATTATATAAAAATTAAAATTTTATTTGAAAAATCAGAAAATTAGTTTCAAATTAGAAATTTAAATTAAAATCATAATTTTAATTTAAAATTTAAAATTTTAATATTTATTTTTAAATAAAAAACTGATTTTAAAATCAGAAATTTATTTTAAATTGTAATGTTTTTATTAATTTAAATTAAAATCATGAATTTTAAATCATGAAGTAAAAATAATAATAAATATAAAAATAATAATAATAATGAGATGATGTAAAAAATAATTAAAAAAAATCCAGAAGAAAGGAGGATAAGGGCGGGCAAAAAGGGGAAGAGGTTTTGGCGGGGTTGCGTGGGGGTTTTTCCAGTAGAGTCGCGGCGGGGGGAAGGGTGGCTTTGCAAGGGGGTGGGGTCCTACCAAAAGGGGAAGTGGGTTTCGATAGGGTTGCGCACGTGGGGGGTGGGATCGGCGATGAGGGGCTTTTCCAGTAGGGTCGTGGGGGGATGAGGTTTCCACTAGAAACTTTCCAGTGCGTGGGGGTGGGGGTCCTGCATTCTCTAGATTCACTTGGATTTATATGCCTTGCAAACCTTCATTCATTTTAAAACTCAAGTTGAATTACAATTTGGTTATAAGATTAAGGCAATCAAAATTGATTAGGGTGGAGAGTATAGAGCATTTACTGATTATTTTTTATCCCATGGAATTGTTCATTGCACTTCTTGCCCTCACACACCAATAGAAGGACGTAGTTGACAGAAAACATAGGCACATTGTTGAATGAGGTCTAACTCTTTTAGCTCAATCATCCATGCCATTAAATTATTAGGATGGTTTAGAGTCTTTGTTTTTCTACTCAATAGATTGCCCACACCTCTTTTTAACAATAAATCTCCCCGAGAAAAATTGTTTCATATTGTGTCAGATTATAAGTCTCTCAAGGTATTTGGATGTGAATGTTGTCGACCCTATAATAATCATAAACTTGCCTTTCATTCCACTGAGTGTACCTTTTTTGGTTATAGCATCAATCACAAGGGTTATTAAGTGTTTAGATGCTTTTAGCATAATTTTTATCTCTAGGGGTGTCATCTTTAATGATAAGTCCTTCCCTTCTGCCAAAAAGAATTATATTGAACCCTGTGCTACCTCTACTTTCACTTAACATAGCACACTAGCCCAACTTCTAATTTTTACATCTTCTTCTATACAAGCATCCAACTCTATTTCTTCATCTTCTAGTTTTCAACCAAATTTCAAGAAACTCTTGGTCATCAAGTTGAATCTCCAAACTCTACTATACCTACTGGTGTTCCTAATTCAGTCCTTTGTGTTGATACTACTGACTTGTTTGATTCAATTTTACCTAATAAGGACAGGTTGCATATCACCATTTCACACAGCATGATTACAAGATCCAAGGTTGTCATTTACAAGCCTAAAGTCTATATTGTTGTTGTACAACTTGAATTTGTTGATGAAGCTCTACAGAATGAAAATTGGGTTGCAACAATGAGAGGTAAGTATCTTGCACTAATGAGGAATGGAACTTGGTCATTAGTTTCATTACCAGAAAGCAGAAAAACAATAAGATGCAAGTGGGTTTTCAAAATTAAAGAGAATCCTGATGACACTGTTAATAAGTACAAACCTAGGCAGGTAGGTAAAGGCTTTTATCAAGTTGTAAGCTTTGACTTTAATGAAACGTTTAGTCTTAAGGTGAAACCAACTACTATAAGAGTAATTCTCTCAATTCCTCTAGCAAGAAATTGAGTGGTTAAACAATTAGATATTAATAATGCATTTTTCAAGGGAGATTTGCAATAAGAAGTGTATATGCAATAGCCATATGGTTTTCAAGATCCCAATAAACCTATAATGGCTTTTTGTTTGCACAAATCCCTTTATGGTCTCAAACAAGCTCCAAGAGCTTGGTTTGAAATATTGTATAAAGCTCTACTTATGCTTGTATATATTCAAGTTAGCAAAGTCAAATCAGTCTTTCTTTGTAAGCATCACTCCACAACATTCTACTTTTATCTTAGTCTATTTTGATGATATTTTAGTAACAGGTCAAGCAAACTTCAGAAGGTCTGCATCTTTCCCAAACTAAGTATATAATAGATCTCTTGTCCAAAGGCAGGATGCATATTGCTAGAAGTGTCAATGCTTCAATGACCTCTAGACTCAATTTAACTGCATTTGGTAGTGATGTTGTGGAAAATGTTTAGTTATATTGAAGCATTGTAGGAGCCTTGCAATATGTAACCATAACAAGACTTGAAATTGCATTCAAGGTTAATAAAGTGTGTTGATTTATGCAAAGACCACTTGCATCACACCGGAAGGCAATGAAAAGAATTCTTAGGTACTTGAGAGGTACTTTGCAACAGGGTCTACATCTTAGAAAGTCAAGCAATTTGAATCTAGTTGGCTTTTGTGATGATCATTAGGCTTCAGATCCTATTGATAGAAAATCAACCTCAGGGTATTGTATTTTCTTGGGCTCAAATTTAGTATCTTGGCATTTAAGAAAGCAACACAGTGTCTACATCATCCACTAAAGCTGGGTATAGAAGTTTGGTCAACTTAACAACAAAATTATCTTGGTTACAATCATTGTTGTTTGAATTATAGGTTCCTAATGATAAAACTCCTATTGTGTGGTGTGATAACTTGAGTACTGTCATGTTAGCTTAAAATCCAGTACTACATACCGGAACAAAGCATATTGAATTGGATCTCCACTTTGTTATAGAGAAAGTGATGCAAAGGAAGCTCGAAGTTCGTCATGTACAATCTCAAGATCAAATAGCTGATGTTCTCATAAAGGCCATCTCTAGTTCCAATTTTCCAGCCTTAAGACACAAACGATCAGAGTTGAGGATCTCAGCACTTTAAGTTTGAAGGGGGCTATTAAGTTGTTGAAAACAGAACAAGAAAAAACTTAGTTAGTGCTAGATCTTGACTACTAAAACTGTATTTAAGAAACCATTTGTAATAATCTTGGTAAAGTTGCTATGACAAACCATTCTTCATAAAGTTCTTTAATTCTACGGATTTCTCTAACACACCTTATTACACTGATTTATTATAAATAACTCCATTTGGTCATACTATGGGGTCAATGAGCAAAGATCCAATATTATTCTTCATCACTTTCCCAACATGTGTGTACCCGTCTTCCTCCTTGTAAATGACATCCATGACTCGTGAAAGATTGACCACACGAGTGAGGAGAGGCATTGGAACAACAGTAGGTTTTAGGCATTCCTGGTTAATATCTAACCATGCATTCTCAACCTGCTTGTAGAACTCACTGTACACTTGTTCCTCAGAGACACCATATTGCTTCATGTAACATTCAATGCCTGAGGCCACATGCCCTCTCTTTTGCTCAAACTGCATGTAGAATATTAACAAAAAATTAAGGAAAACCAGTATATTATATTCTCACTCTAAAGATAAAAATTTTGACCCAAAACTTTTGTTATTAGATGATGGGCCAGTAATGCATATAAAGGTGATTGGGTTGAAGTTCACTAAGTTAACATGTCAAGCTCACAACTTGATCCAAAAGCCCTACTCCCTCAATTTCCTATCTTTGGAAGCAACTCATGTACATTCACCATACCTCATGTGTTGTGATGTCATCCATGAGTCTTAAAATTACAGCTGCAGCCGTAAGAATCTTAGGATCACTGAACACCCAATCAAAGGCCTCTTTTGTCATGATTTCTCCCATTCCAATGAAAGACCAGGTTGTAAGCATGCGGGAACTTGAGGTTACGAGTGCAACAAGCATATACTCTTCTATTGTTGGTATGTATCCTTCATGGGCCCATTTCGCCTCAGCAAAGTAAGCTCGAACTTGGTTCTTCAACTGAAGAATGTTCATCAAAGTTTTAGTTATATCTATATATGCATGAAACTCAATAAAATATATCATAATGCAAAATGTGGAGATTTACAGTTAAAGTTGTCCTACTACTTCTTTTGCATAGTGAACCCGATATTGGTTTCCATCTTTCTTCAACTCTTGGTCAATTTCTTTGTACAGATCTAAGAGTGTCACATAGAAGAGTTTCATGTATTCTGGAAGGTGATCTATGTTGCTAACATCCCACCTGAAAATAAAATACCGAGCCTGATTAGAGTAAATTTACATATAATACAGAATCAAGTTTGGTAATCTCCGTGTATCAAACCTCTCAATGGCTTCTGTAAAGGGCTGGAGTTCTTCAAGTGTGCCATATGCATCATAGATATCATCTCTAATGGAAGCCATGGCAAATAATTTGGTGAAAATTCTTCTAGCGCATGAATATTGGGGCTCAAAGTACACCCCAAGTATCCAGAAATTGCCTTCCACAAATCTATCTCGTGCGAAAGGTAGCTTTGTAGAAAAGTCTAATTTTTTCCACCACCTAAAATACATTAATGCGATCAGCATACAACAAACAGATAAGAATGAACAAGTGCATGTGGGGTGATTTAAAAACCAACCTTGCAAGATTGCTTAGCTCTTCCTTGTGCAGTGACTGCACTAGATTGAAATCTAATTTTGCCAGCTTTAGCAAAGTTTTATCATGGAAAGCTTCATCTTGGTAGATAGATATATACCATCTTGCCTCTAGCCTCTCCAAACCTTTCCTAATGGGCCGCTTCAAGGCATGAGCAGCTTGTTCTGCAAGAGGGTATCCTAAACTTTCTACCATGGCCTTGAGATGAGTGGTGGTGAAAGCAAGTGCTTCTTCAAGTATGTCCTCTCCATGAACCCTGAGATGTGCAGCTTCATACAAGCCCAACATGCCTTGTATGTTGCTGATCAAATCCTCCTTGAAGCTACCTTTTTCATCCTTGAACTTGTTGAATATATCTGCATGAATACCACCATTTGATCAATAAGACGGTTGCATTTTTACTTATGCAATATTGATAATTGATTACTTGGTCTCATACCACATGAAATATTGTACCCTTGTTGTCTCAGTAGTCGAAATTGAAGAGCAATGTTATAGAGATCATCATCTGTATTGTCGATATCATGAAATCTATCATAAATATGTTGTAATGATTCTTCTATTTCTCTTTCAAAGTGGTATGCCACCCCAAGCCTTTGCACTGCATCAATGAAGTTCAACAATTGGGAATGGTTACCAGCAACAGCCATTAACTCCCTTCTGACTTCCTCTTTCAGATCTTCAACTTGCTTCTCTTTGCAAGCACGTGTATCCTGTACCAACAAATTTTACCAATTAACACATTGATAAACCATTAAGCTTGACACATATTTTCATGGAATTAACTCATTCGGGAGTGTAGGCAATGAACTGGTCACCCCAAATGCTAGGGTGAAACTCTGCCCTTGGGAGATTTTCGGGTTTAGGAATTTGGACGAGACGACATGTTGAGACTTGAATAGACATGCCACTTCCTTGGAACAAAGATGAACACCCTAAATGATGAATTGGCAAGTATGAGCGAAATAGCTTGGCAAGCTCCATAGTATTTATAGGGCGGAACTTCCAGTGTCATTGGAGGAATTTTCTTTATTATTTTCAAAAAATATTATTAAAAAATAGTTATTTGAAAAATAAATATAATAATACCATATTTATGTCTATTATCTTATTTTTAAATTAAATCGTCTATTCGAAAGGCCAATTTATTTTTTATATTAAACTTATTTTTTAATAAAACAAATTTATTTTTTGTAATCGTCTTCTCAAAATGAATTCATTGAAAAATTTTATCTTTTCAAAAAAAAATATATATATGAGTTGGACATGAAATCCTAATTTATGGTAGAATTATTCTTGATGGAACAAATTTTAAAAAGTTACTCTACCATGCAAAAAGTCATTCAGTGGCTGTAAATTGTTGAGAAGCAATTTGGATCAGTTTGGGGCACACGGTATCAGTTTGGCCTGCAGATAAGTTTTTTATGTGGCCATTAATCAATATCTAGCTAGAAGGCTTCATCTTCCACTATGCACGTGTAGATTTGTTTGGTATTGAATTGATACTGAGAAATAGCAAAAACAGAAAAACGTGCCGATATGAGAATCTGGGCTTCGAAATGATAATGGATGTCATCAATATCAATCCTTGGGTATTTAACAAAGAAAAAACGTTGGCGTGATTGAACTTCTCAGCTTCCTTGCCAATGCAATTCACGTGTAGGAAGGAGACATATCAAGTCGAACTTCTTCCACATACAAATCTTTTAAAATTTGGACAACTTTTCTATAAAATGTTGACTAATTCTTAAAAGTTAAAACTCCATCTATCAATACCAATTAATTTTGTAGATTATTCTAAAGAAACTCTTGATTCTGTTTAATAAATGAAAATGATGTTTAAATAATCCCATATTGTTACCATGAGAATGCAATATGTCTAGTAGTTCCAAGTGAAAAAACTTTCTGCAATTTCTTTACATCGAAAAGAAAAAAAAATGTTATTAAGAAAATGTGAATTTAAATCATTTTTTTGTGAAATTTTATGAGTTGAGTGGCCATATTCACTTAATAGCATGTTACGTTTAATTTCAAAATCATTTGAGTCAAAGTTTTGTACAAGAGTGAAAAGGGTTAAGCTATTGAATCAAAGATATTATTTGATTCAATAGATCGAATATTTTCTAAATACCATGATTCGTGGTTTTCTTTTCTCAATATCCCTTATGAATAGGTTAATGATCTTCTTTTAAGTCAATATCCTTTATAAAATCACTAATAATCTTTAAACTTTCTGTGGTACTCCAAGATTGGGTTAGGGATTTAAGAGGGTGGATTAGAGACAAAAGGCAACGACTCACTCTCTAACATATAAATATTATCCATTCTAAATCTCAAAGGTTCTCATAACTTCAAAATCTGTTTACAAAGTTAAAATGATTTCACACAAATATAATGTTTCTTTCTGATTTGAGACATCACACAGAACATGTCTTAGCTTATAACCACAAAACTTGATATGGAGGGCAACAATTAAGATGTTCCTCTATCTTAAGAATAGAGGAGCATTCAAGGGAGTGCGATGAGATGACTACCAGTCTAATAACCAGCCACACTTAGAGACTATTTTTTCAATCAACAAGGGTAACTTCCCCTTCGTATATTGTCTTCCCTTACAATGCTCAGCCAGTAAACATGAGGCCTTAAAACGATTCATTTTATTGTCATAATTTAGGAAAATTCTACAATACCTCCTTCGGTACCATGCCTCCATTTTTTTTCAGCCATTGGATGAAAATGACTAAACCTCAGCCATCCAAATGAAAAGGAAAAAAAAAAATTTCAAACCGGGTACCTCCCCCCTCCCATTCTCTCCTCCTTTTCCCCTTTTTCCCCCCTAATTTGCTCTCTTCCCCTCCATAGCTGGCTATGTGGATCTCATCTTTGTTTTAACTTCTCCACAGCTGGGTGAAGACCATGGCTCCACGGCTGGGTGAAGACCACGGTCGGCTTCAACCGGGCCAACCTCTTCGAGGCCGACGTCCCAGACCTTATCAAAGACGTCTCCAGCTAGGTGGAGACCACCTTCGCCGTCAACCGGGATCAAAGACGTCTTCATAGGTGGGTGGAGACCACCATCGCCGTGAACCGGGCCAACCTCCTCCAAGCCGACGTCTTTGACCTCATCAAAGAAGTCTCCCTCAAGGACCGCGAGCTCAGGATTGTGGGCGAGGTCGGTGCCAAGATCCGAGTCTTAGACTTCATTTCTCCCGATGTCCAGGTCAGCTATTTTTTTTGCTAGATTCTTCTTCTCGAAGATTTAGGGAGGATGTTGTAGTTGTAATGGTATTTGTATTTTAATTGGCATTTGATTGATTGTAGGAAGATATAAATATAAAATTTATTGAAATGTGAAAAAAAACTTATGTTGAGATAATGTGGTGGTGAAAGTATGTTTGATTTATTATATCCGAAATCATATTATAAAAATTGACTTAAATGATTTGATTTAATTTTTAGGAGCGAACGCGATGGTCTTGAAGTTGTTAGAAATCCAAAGAGGCCTATCGGCGCTTGGATACATTACTAGTAAGGGAAAATAGAAATATGTAAAATAATATGTTTTTTAATGTAATTTTTGTGGTTGTTATAGTTAAATTTGTTTGAAATTGTTTTGTAGTAACGATCAATTAGCCATGATGAAAGAGAAGGATAAAAGAGTGAAGATAAATGATGATGTAAGGAGTAATATTGCTATGTCTAATATAATTACATTTTAAAATTAGAATTTAAATTATGTGACCAATTAATGTAGCTGAGGAAAAAATTGGGCAAGAAGTGGAATGCACTTTCAAAAGTAGAAAAAGAAAATTTCATGGCAAAGTCCAAAGAAAGTTCAAAACAATATTCACTTCAAAAGGGTGTGGTTCCAAAGGTAATTTTTTTTTTGTAATGAATATTTAATTTCTTTACTTATGTATTTGTTGGAAATTATATTAATGTAAACATGTTTGATGTTTGTGTATCTTTTCAGTTATATCTTCAGACTCGATGCTCCCTCGAGCGAGTGATTAGAGTGATTGAAAAATTAGAACCAAAGCAAAAGGCAGCCATAGAAGAAATAGGATTTGGTAGCCTCTTGCAACTTCGATGTAGGAAAATTGATCATGGGTTATGTCTTTGGTTGATAAATAGTTTTAATCCGAACACTTATATCTTAAAGTTGTATAATACTTGTATCAAATTATCCCCCATTGATGTTGAATTTATTATGGGATTGAGGGCAAGAGGGTTTAAGATTGGCATGAACAAAGATGTTAGCCATAAGAATGATTTATGTAAAAAATATTGTGATAAAAAGGGGCGATTGCCATTAGTGATGTTAGAAAATCAAATTAGGGAGGATAAAGAGGGTGGAAACGATTTTAAAGTTCGTTTTGTATTATTTGTGTTGGGTGCATTATTGTGCCCAACAATGAAGCTTTTTGTGAATCGTTCTTTCTTACATCTTGTGGAAGACATCAATTCAATAAAGAAGATGAATTGGGCAGAATTTGTGTTGTCTTATCTTGTGCACGGGATTGAAGAGTTTAAGAAGAAACAACAAAGTGGGGTTTGCGGTTGCTTATTGTTTTTAATGGTAATGTCCTTGTAATTAATTTACATCATAGTGAAATGCGATTTTGTTTTAATATAATTTATGAACTAACTATATATCTATGTCAAATATACTCGTAGTTATTCTACCACGAGCATATATCGTTTGAAGAGAAATTTCTACCAGTATATACTCGACCTTCTCCTCGGATTACTGCTTGGGGAGATGATGAAGTATTAGACAGGAAACGAAGATTGAAAAAACTTGGTGGATATGCAAATGAGAATGTAAGTTATAGTTTTGAAAGTCGTTTACTATTGATTTAAGTTTTTAGTGATTTAAAATCTAATATGTATTATATTTTGATGAATATATTGTAGATCAAAATATGGGTGATAGAAAATGAGATAAGGGATTGCGTTGATGGAAATGCAATGACAATGGCGAGTGAGAATGAGGACGATGAGAAATTTGTAATCAATCTAAACAAAGATGTTATTAAACGAGTAAGTTTTACAATATTCATCGTGACTATCTATATTAGCATTGAACCTTTGTATTATGATGTTATTAATCACGTTCGTATATATCACTAGGTTGATGGTGGGAACTTAATGGAGATGGATAAAACCTTTCAACAATTAAAGACACATCTAATTGATATGGCTTATGGTGCAAGTAGTAGTAGTTGTGATCAAATTTTGGCTAAATTTGAGGAGAATTATACTACAGTGAAAGGTCTCTTCCTTAGGTCAAGCGGAAAACCTTTGAGAATGCACGAGGAAGGAATGAAGAATGACATTCTCTCATGCGAGAGAAGTTTGGAAGATACGAACAATATGAATGTGAATGAACATTATCTTCACACTTTGTCAAATGAGAAGTTATGCACCGAGGACTTGAATGAAAAGAATGAAGATGCATGTGCTACATCAATTGAAGTGCATATCATTCCAGATGAAAATCAAAATATTTTACCACTTCCAATCAAAAGGAGTAGAAGAGATTATGGAAAGGTATGTATCATATAAAAGAAAAAATTATTTTCTTTACAACTACTTAACCATTACATAGTAAATAGATGTATATTAATGGCATTTTCCATATTAGGAACCATTACGAGCACTATGTGGTTATCCTAATCATGTCATGAAAACACGTACATCAAGGGAAAGGAAACCAAGTAAATTCAAGGTCTCCCCGTTTGTACACAATTTAAGGAAGATGGTAAAACATGAAGCATCAGAGGTATAATACAAATAGTTTAATATCATTGTTCTTATTTTTTATACTTAACATATATAGTTAATAATTATGTCTTGTTTTCGATTTAGTCAATCCCCATGTCCATTCGTGAAGACGTGGTGGATACTCAATCATTCAATGTACTTCAATCTCTTGTCGCTGATTATGTTTTCAATAGAGCATTGTCAAAAAGGTTTGTCGTGTCTAGAACATTCATAGATGTGTTGTTACAATTTTAGCCTTCATATGCTTCCAATTTAGTAAAGTTTGTTTGAACATATTATTATTGTAGTGAGCTTCTTGTTGACTTTGGTCATGAACATGGAGTTCGTGGAGATTTTGAGTGCTTACGTCCTAGACAAAATTTGATGGATGTTGTAAGTACCTACTTCATTTATATCAAATGCATGCTACATTAGTTAAATAAATTTATTGAAGTTATTGTTCAACAACAGGTAATAAATCTAGAAGCCTCAAAGCTAAATTATTTTGAAAGACAATTCATAGGCATACGAAGTATAAGTTGCTGTCTTCCCACGACATTTTCAGTAAGCTCATATTTCTCTTGTTGTTTACTTACATATTAAGTACAATATACTAATGTTCGTATTATGTTTTCTTATTAGCAAATGATTTTGTGCAGGAGTCCTCATCCTTTTTTCGATAGAAAAACATCCATCGTGAGTAAGTACATTAGCGAATTGGATGATTGTGAGAAGGTTAGCAATTATTTGTAATGTTTAATTGCATATATGAAATTTAGAGTAGATATCGTTTTCACCTATAATATACTATATTTTTTGTGGCCCAACTCATATATATTGTTTTCCTACCTTTACAGCTATTTATTCCAATGCATGACGATTGCCCTGGTCATTGGTATCTGTGCGTCATTGACTTCAAATAGTTTGATATCCAAATTTTGGATTCATTACGATCAAAGAGTCGGGATGAGTTCCGGTTTAAGAGTGTCAAAATAGTGGTATGCTTTCTGCTTTTTGTTTTCCTTTTTATTTGGTTTTTTTTTTCTCTTCTATATTATTAACCACTTTCAAAATAAATTAGGTTGAATTTTGTCAAACGTTCTTCAAACTGTATGACATAGGGAAAGATGTCTTCCAATTCTCCATTGATTGGGCTCCTTCGATTCCGACCCAAGATAATGGGTTAGTATGAATACATAACTCACATTAATATTCTTTTTCTGAGGTATAATTAGACACCATTCAATAAGTTGTTTTGCTTTTCTTTTCTCTTTCTTAGATGAGACTGTGGAGTGCATGTCATTAGACATATGCAGAGATTCAAAAATGGTGATTTGATGACGAGATCCGACTTTTGTAATTCTGTTAAAATACGTCGAGAAATAGCATGTGATTTAGTTTTACACGAGGGAAATAGAGAAAAAAAAAACCATTGTGGCTATTGTTTGTACAAAGACGTCGACACGAGAAATGAAAAAATTATTATTATGATATTTTTTATTTTTCTAATATTTATCATTTCCATCTCCACATATCGTCATGTTTATTGGGAAGTTGTGAGATTCGATGACCATACATTATTAATGATTAAGTCCATTTTATTTGAATATCCAAATACTCTTCTTTCAATATGGTAGGCAAAATGAAATTGTAATATATTGGTATCATTCATGTTAGACATGTGTGATTTTGTACGATCTTTAACCTAATCAGATTTGTAAATATTCATTTATCTATGCTAAAAATATATAGTTAGTACATTAGTAGACCGGTTGACGAATGACGTTCAGCCGGTAAGAACCAGTCCAACGATTTAGCTAAGTCCACTTTTCATAGGCATACGCATTATGCCAACCGGTTGAGAACATTCCTCTTATGGATAATGACCCTATGGATGCAGTGTGAACTCGTTGAGGATTTGTCCCAACCACCTCTGATGCGACTTATGGTAGCTTAGCTTTAAAGGCATATCAACAAAATTTATACCTTAAATACTATTACTAAAGTAGCCAAGCTACTATAGCATAGTGGTTCTAGGATCGTTCACTGGGTAGGGTTTTCGCAAACACTAGTGATATTCAAATTAGGAAAATAGGTGATTTTCTTATGGATGTTAGCTTTAAAAGAAGATGTACATGTTTTAGAAAGATTTAAACTAATCTAAGCTAACATTAAAGACTAAAATGAAAGGGTGTAAAAACAAGTTTCTCAAAGATAGATAGCTATGCTCTGGCTCTTATGCAAATTGGAAATCTCAGGATAGGCTCCTCGCGTTGGGGTTGCAACTATGGTGATGCTTGCTTCCCGAACCGGTATGGATTTAGCAAATCAAGTTTTAATCCTTTAAAATGGCAAAACAAATGGTAGTGAATTTCATCAATGGTTATTCACCTTAGACTTCCTTTGAATGGCTCGTAAAAGATAACTAATGGTTGATTACTACCAAAAAGTGCTATTTTGTAGACCTAATAATAATGGTTTTAAGCACCTTTGAGTAGTAATCATATTCATTTAACCCAATTAATTCATCAAGGTCCTTAGTAATTGGTTTTAACCAATTTTGTGGCAAGTTTACATGTTTTGATCAGCTTATGAACCAATTCAAGCATGCCAATTGATGGAGGAGCTATTTGGGCAAGTTAAGCAAGGATTTTGTACGTTTATAGGCTTGAATTTCAAGTGGAAACACGAGCACAAGCAATGGAGAAGAGGAAAACAGAGTGAAGAAAACAGCTGCAGTCTTATTTCGCACTTTTGAGGCACTTCCCGAAGTCCAATTTTTGCATGCTATATACCATTTGAAAGCTTAGGAAGTCAAGAATCCAACGCTTCAAACCGTGTATGATTTGGAGCTGAAATGAGGAAGTTATGGCCTTCGGAAGGCAACTGCATCATGTCAAATGACCAATTTCGCAAGGTGAATTTCACATTGCGAAAATTTCGCAAGGAGATTTTCTACATGGTGCGAAATTTTGCCACTTCGCACCATGAAGAAACACATTGCGAAAATTTCGCAAGGTGGATTAGGCACAGTGCGAAATTCCTTTGAATCCCCTGTTTTGAGACGTTTTTGATGTTATTCCACCACCGGTTCTCCAAGATATTTTGCTTGATTTTTAGCTTTGTAAATACCTATTTTACCCTTGTAATCAACCAATGAAAAGGTTGTTTTTGTAATAGGTCTTGTAATTTAGCTTGTTATTGTCTTTAAATAGAGGTGAAGAGCCTCATACACGCAGCTATCATCTAAGCTTGTAACCTGTAACTTTATAATAGAAGAGCACTTCTTTTCTCTTTTCTTTCTCGTTTTCTTAGTAGCCAAACATCCTTGGAGGATGAAATCCCCAAGGATGAGAGGCTAAAACCTTTTAGTTTCTTGAAGTAATGGATGCCATGTGAAGCTCCCGTGTCAGGATGGAGAATTCCAAGCCATGAATGTAAGTAGCTGAGCACCATAAATGTTTTCATTCAAAGTAAAGCTTTTGATCCCTCTGACTTGCTTTGAATGGCCAATACTTGATAAGCTTTTGGTCTCAGTGGATTCTTATTGTTAGATCCATTGACGTTCGTTAGTTATCTCCTACGATCCATTGTATTGCAAGTTGAGGAGATGACCTATATCATTAAAAGAGCATTTATGAGGTTCAGCTACCCTTTTTGTAAGTTTTCAAGGACTAAAACTCAGTTGTTAAACACATACCGGTTCGGGAAGTAAGCATCACCTTAGTTGCTTCCCCAACTCGAGGTGAAAAGTTCCAAAATCTCCATTTTTACACAGTGAGTTAAGCATGGCTATCCAAAGCTTTGAGAAACTTCTTTTTCCATCTTTTAACTTATTTTCATGTTAGTTTAGTTTACACACCTTCATCTTTTTATGTTTTCATCTTAACCTAATTTTTATTAAGAAAAGTTCACTCCATCCTCCGAACTTCACCAGCTAAAGTAAAAACCCTTCCCAGTTGTTCGATCCTAGAGCCACTATGCTATAGTAGCTTTGCTACTTTAGTGTAAGGACCTTAGGTATAAATTTTGTTGACACCCTTACATGCCAAGCTACCAAGAGTCGGGTTATCAAATGGCGCCGTTGCCGGGGAAGGTGCTACTTCACTGTGAATAAATCAGCCGGAGGTAACTTGTGAGACTTCTCATGAGTAAGGTGAATTCTATCTCATTTTTCATTTACTAACTTTTTATTTTAGTTTTAGAACATTTTAACTTAGTTTAGATAAGTTTCTTTTAGCTTTTAACTTTTATTTTTAGTTTATTTTTCATACTCTGTTTTTCCTTCCGCATGCTCTGTTTTTTTTTTTTTTTTTTCTTTGTTTTGTTTATTTGTTTTGTTCCAACTGAATCCGTGCATTCCTTATTGGATTCGAGACCAAGAGGGAACCCGGGTACAAGTTGAAGAAAAGAGCCTTAGTTGAATATCATTTTTTATAGAAATGGAAATTCCACATGAAGATCAAAGCTCTCATTATGATCATGAGAAGGACAAATTTGCATACTTATCCATGAGGGATCGGATTGAATTAGGGAAAAGGCAAGTTCAACAAAGCCAATGGGGTAGTAAGTATGCTTTGAATGAAGACATGAGCATAAAGGCAAAGCTAGCATCTATGGCTAGAAGGATAGAGGAGTTTGAATTGAGGAATGTGCATACTGAAGCACAACCACAAGCCATGCCAACTTCATTTGAGTATATAAACCATCCCAACCTTACAAACCAACCTCAACATCAACCGAAGGACAAATTTGCATACCTATCCATGAGGGATCGGATTGAATTGGGGAAAAGGCAAGTTCAACAAAGTCAATGGGGTAGTAAGTATGCTTTGAATGGAGATGATTCATATGAGCATACGGTAGGGGAGTGCCCTACCATTCCAACTATGAGAGACATGTACGGTTACCAAAGCTCCTACACCTCAAGTTGGAATAACCATCCCAACCTTGCAACCCAACCTCAACCTCAACCATCAATGAGTACATCTTCATTGGAGCAAGCCATTTTGAAGATAAGCAAAGTCATGGAGGACTTTGTAGGTGAGCAACAAAAGATCAACTCTCATCTTAATGAAAAGATTGATAATATGGAGAGTTCAATAAATGTAAGAATGGAGGGGGTTTATAATGATCTATCACTAAGGATAGAAAAAGTTCAAGACTCCATTGAGAAGCTCACCAATCTCGACATAGCAAGGGGGAAAAGGAAGCTTCCTCCTCAACCCCACCATAACCTTCAAGGAACCAATGCAAAAAGATCAAGGAAAGTGTTGATGATCGACACTTTGGTGGGGGATTGCTATGACAACTTTATGGACCAACCTTTTATTGAAAATCATAAGGTTCAAGATGATAAAGGGTTACCTGAACCCTTTAAAGCATCCACTTCTCCAGGGAAGAGAAGAGAAATGAATTCCCTTGGACCAAATGGGAAGGATGCCAATTTTGTTTGGGATCCAGGGGAATTCAAGATGAAGTGGGTGTGTGAGTGAGGATGAGCTAAATAGTTCATCTTCTTTTTGGGGTACATGCTATCAGCCTTCATTTAAATTCTATGCTTTCTTTAAATTTATGCATGTTTTAGTTTGAATTTTTAGCTTTAATTTAGTTTTAATATGTTTTTAAGATGAGTTTTGAAGTGTTCATGCAGGTACGATGCTTGCAAAAATCAAAATGGAGGTGAAACAGAGGAAACAGGGGGAGCCAAAATGCATAAGCAAAGCTCTCAGTAGAATTTCGCACCATGAACACACTCAGTGCGAATTTTTCGCACAGTGACAGTGCATGGTGCGAAAAGGAATTTCTATACATTTTGGAAAGCCAAGCCTCCCGGGATGCTATCTTCGCACCTCAATTACCAGTGCGAAATGATTTTCAAGCTAATTTCTAAAAACAAAGCTCTCGGGGAAGGCCTTTTTCTTGAATTCCATGTTTTTCCAAGTTTAAAAATTCATGAATGCATTTCCAAACCTTTTGTTTTCAAATCCAAAACCAATTTTCTAGTTTTCTCCCATTAGAAACCTTCCCTTCATCCATTCTAAGCCTTAGGAACCCAATTTTAGAAATCCCATCCATCCAAAACTTTTTAAAAAATCAAATTTCAAAACCATTCCATGCATGGCCGTCCACTTTGATTTTCATTTTCCATCATTTAATTTTGTTTTTCATCATTTAAAAACTACCCAAACACCTTAGGAATCTTGTTTAGAGCCTAACCATACCTTTTTAAAAACCATTTTTGAATTTTTTCCCAAAACTTGGAAAACACGCAGGTCGGGCTTCAAAGGAGGTGAACAGTGACTGTGCCAATTTTGGCACTCACTGTTCACTCTTCCTTTGTTTTCCCCTGTTTTAGCCAAAAATCTCCAATTTTAACACCCCTGCAAGCTACATTCAAATGTCATTGCAACTTATATCAGTATACCATCATGGCATGGACCCTTTGAGCCTTGTCCTCAGCGCTCAAAGTGGGGCCCACTCATCATTTTTGTAAATATTTAGTATAAATTCCTATCTCATTCAATTTTTCAATTTTGAAACAGGTGGTTCAACCTTCTCAACTCCAAGTCCACATCACATGAGGTACCACTTCCTTCCTCCTTATTTTCGATTCAAACATTGAGGACAATGTTCATCTCGGTTGGGGGGAGAGATGAGGAAGTAAGTATTAGTTTAAATTTTTATCATACTTAGTTAAATTAGCTACTTTTTTTAAATTTTTAAAATTTTTGCTTTAAACTCCATGGATATTAAGGATTAACTCTCAAAATTAAATGAGAGAAGTTGAGTTTCAACTTGATTACATGAGTCTTAGAGTTTGTATTATGCTCTTCTAAAAGTTGATGAATTGTTGAAACTCCCATTGCATGCAAACTTATCTCTTCCACCTTAAGCTATTCGCACACACATACATTAGATTCCGGTTATAAGATGTGAAACTATCTCACCCTCTAAGCTTGAGAAATCATAATTTGACACCTTTAACCTCTCTTTAATAGTGTTGGGACACCTCATAAAGACCAATGAGTCTTTGAAAAAATAGAAAAAAAAGAAAAAGAAAAAGAAAAATAAAAAGAAAAAAATATAGAATAAACTTCTTTGCTTGCCTTGAAACCTCAGAGCATGGTCCGAAGGGGTGGCGAAAGCCTTTAAAGCCTGGTGCCCTAAGCCTTTATTGGTTGGGAGTCACCGATCCTCTGCTTGTTACATGGGTGAATTGGTTAAGTTTAGTAAGTGAAAAGAATTGTGAATAAGAGGTGCGTTCCTAGCCTATCAAGAGATGGTTAATTTTGCTAAGCTTAAAGAAAGACTTAGGTTGGGGGAGATGATAGTTATCCATACTATACTCGGAAGCTAATCACATTAACACTTAGCTTTTAGTGGAAGAATTTGATTTGGATCTTTTGAGAGTGGAAATTCTTTTGATGCTTTAAACTTGCATAATATCCATTCTTTGTACTCTATGATCAAGTGAATGCTTTGACAACTCTTATTATAGGTTGAGTTTCACATCTTTATTGATCCATGGATGTCCATCATGCCACTCATATCATTTTTTGGAGTGATTTGCATGATCCCTTTTATGTATATTATTATAGTTTACTTAGTTTTTATCTCCTCCATTGCTAAGGGACTAGCAATGAGTCGGTTGGGGGGTGTGATTACTACCAAAAAGTGCTATTTTGTAGACCTAATAATAATGGTTTTAAGCACCTTTGAGTAGTAATCATATTCATTTAACCCAATTAATTCATCAAGGTCCTTAGTAATTGGTTTTAACCAATTTTGTGGCAAGTTTACATGTTTTGATCAGCTTATGAACCAATTCAAGCATGCCAATTGATGGAGGAGCTATTTGGGCAAGTTAAGCAAGGATTTTGTACGTTTATAGGCTTGAATTTCAAGTGGAAACACGAGCACAAGCAATGGAGAAGAGGAAAACAGAGTGAAGAAAACAGCTGCAGTCTTATTTCGCACTTTTGAGGCACTTCCCGAAGTCCAATTTTTTCATGCTATATACCATTTGAAAGCTTAGGAAGTCAAGAATCCAACGCTTCAAACCGTGTATGATTTGGAGCTGAAATGAGGAAGTTATGGCCTTCGGAAGGCAACTGCATCATGTCAAATGACCAATTTCGCAAGGTGAATTTCACATTGCGAAAATTTCGCAAGGAGATTTTCTACATGGTGCGAAATTTTGCCACTTCGCACCATGAAGAAACACATTGCGAAAATTTCGCAAGGTGGATTAGGCACAGTGCGAAATTCCTTTGAATCCCCTGTTTTGAGACGTTTTTGATGTTATTCCACCACCGGTTCTCCAAGATATTTTGCTTGATTTTTAGCTTTGTAAATACCTATTTTACCCTTGTAATCAACCAATGAAAAGGTTGTTTTTGTAATAGGTCTTGTAATTTAGCTTGTTATTGTCTTTAAATAGAGGTGAAGAGCCTCATACACGCAGCTATCATCTAAGCTTGTAACCTGTAACTTTATAATAGAAGAGCACTTCTTTTCTCTTTTCTTTCTCGTTTTCTTAGTAGCCAAACATCCTTGGAGGATGAAATCCCCAAGGATGAGAGGCTAAAACCTTTTAGTTTCTTGAAGTAATGGATGCCATGTGAAGCTCCCGTGTCAGGATGGAGAATTCCAAGCCATGAATGTAAGTAGCTGAGCACCATAAATGTTTTCATTCAAAGTAAAGCTTTTGATCCCTCTGACTTGCTTTGAATGGCCAATACTTGATAAGCTTTTGGTCTCAGTGGATTCTTATTGTTAGATCCATTGACGTTCGTTAGTTATCTCCTACGATCCATTGTATTGCAAGTTGAGGAGATGACCTATATCATTAAAAGAGCATTTATGAGGTTCAGCTACCCTTTTTGTAAGTTTTCAAGGACTAAAACTCGGTTGTTAAACACATACCGGTTCGAGAAGTAAGCATCACCTTAGTTGCTTCCCCAACTCGAGGTGAAAAGTTCCAAAATCTCCATTTTTACACAGTGAGTTAAGCATGGCTATCCAAAGCTTTGAGAAACTTCTTTTTCCATCTTTTAACTTATTTTCATGTTAGTTTAGTTTACACACCTTCATCTTTTTATGTTTTCATCTTAACCTAATTTTTATTAAGAAAAGTTCACTCCATCCTCCGAACTTCACCAGTTAAAGTAAAAACCCTTCCCAGTGTTCGATCCTAGAGCCACTATGCTATAGTAGCTTTGCTACTTTAGTGTAAGGACCTTAGGTATAAATTTTGTTGACACCCTTACATGCCAAGCTACCAAGAGTCGGGTTATCAATGGTCTAAAGCCAAAAGCTTACCAAATATTGGCAACTCAAAGTCATTCCAGGTGATAAACTCACCTTTCAATGGCCATTGAAATTGGTTCTAACGGATTAATGCAAAACTTGGAATTGAAAACCTCACCTTCCAATAGCTCGTAGGAGATAACTAATGGATAGAAATCCAAAAGCTTATCAAGTATTGGCCGTTGGAAGTTGTCCAAAGGAAATAAAAACCAAACTTTGCATTAATGAACCATTAATAAAAAACGACTACCTTGCCTTCCAGATGCAAGAAATTTCCATGGGATTGCATCCAAGTCATCACATAACATCCATACTTTGAGAAACTAAAAGTTTTAGCCAATCATCCTCTGAGGAAAAGTCCTCAGAGGCTGTTTGGCTACTAAGAAAATAAAAATGGGGAAGAACAGGAGAAGAGAGAAAAACAGAGCTTTATATATTTTTAAGTTAATGTACAGAGGATTGATCCCCCATTCATCCAATATTCCATCCCTTTTGGATGCGTTGTGCACCTCTATATATAGCAAAATTACAAGATAAAGCCTTATGTCGGCTGAATACAAGGTTACAAAAGGAATTTACATGAGAAAATATCAAGCTAAAAATATCTGGGAAGTCGGTGGTGCGTGCGTGGAGAAACAGAGGAAATTTCGCATTTTCGCAAGGGGGAAGATGAAGGGTCCAAATTTTGCAAGGTGCCTAAATCCACCTTGCGAAATTTCACAAGGTGGTTTCTTCATGGTGCGAAATGGCCAAATTTCGCACCATGAAGAAAATCTCCTTGCGAAATGGTGTTCCCATGTCTTGATGCAGTTGTCTTCCGAAGGCCATATCTTCCTCATTTCAACTCCAAATCGTACACGGTTTGAAGCGTTGGATTTTTGACTTCCTGAGCTTTCAAATAGTATATAGCATGTAGAAAATGGACTTTGGGAAGTGCTCCAAAAGTGTGAAAGAAGACTGAAGCTGTTGTCCTCTATTTTCTTCACTCTGTTTTCCTCTTCTCCATTGTTCTTTCCTTGCATACTTTGAACGACTTTGGCAAAGGGCTATGGAGCTCCAAAGCTTGGTTCTTCATGAATTTGAGCTTCCAAAATCTTTGCCATGAACTATATACAGCTCTCCCTCATTCTTGGATTGCTTTGGTGTAGCTAAAAGCTATCAAAAACACCAAAACTTAACACAATTTGATTAGAAACGATTGCAAGGGTCCTTAACATGTCAATTGGGTTAAATGAATATGATTACTACTCAAAGGTGCTTAAAACCATTATAATTAGGTCTACAAAATAGCACTTTTTGGTAGTAATCAACCTCAAACAATTTTGGATGTAGAATCACCCGGTGTCGATGTTCAATTGAGTGATTGAAGATTTTTCTAAAGGGAGTGAGCAATTTTTTGAGTTGTGGAAAGTGGTTGATCAATGAAGAAATTGTCTCAACCAGTTGACGAATGATTTGACCAGTGGGAATCGGTTGACAAATATAGCAAACTGGTTGAGGAATTTTCTCAATCGGTTGATGGTTTTTTAACCAGTGGTAGCCGGGTGAAGATGGGTATCAACCGGTTGAGGAATTTGCTCAACCAGTTGAGGGTATTTGTAACCAGTGGCAACCGGTCGACCACCTGTATCAACCGGTTGCCACTGGTTAAAAAAATCCTCAACCGGTTGAGGCCAAATCTCAGCCGGTTGCCTCCTGCAATGCTATTGTGCAATTTAGGAGTACGACTATCGTCCACAAAAAGGGTATGAGTTGTACCAATAAATTTTCACTACGTAAACATTCGACAAGGTACCATTAAGTTCAATTAAAAGGTTTGAAATTGATGGAAACTGGCATTACAAATTACCTAACTACGATTTACCCATTTTGAGTAAAATCACTAAATTTACCTATTTCATATGAATTACATCATATTGATTACTTTCCTATAGTTAACTCATAACCACCTAATTGTCAAACTTTAACCACAATTGAATTTAATTAAATCCGCATAATTAACCGTTTTTTTCGACATGATATAAATGAATCGGTTTCTCCATTTACCAATCATTTTATCACTTGTTATCAATTAAATTATAAATGTAGAGGATATTGCATTCTATCAATCAACTTGACTCTTGATCAAAATTCAAACTTTTCATTAAATAGTTAAGTTAAAAGTACACATTAGTGGAAGTGATAACGTTAACTAATATAAATACTGATTTAATACCTACCATCCCTTACTCCATTAAGGAATAAAAAAAAGGTTGCATATCCTTTTCATTTGGATATTTGTTTGGATCCCCACCTTGACATGGTGTTGTCATATTTTGTTCATGTTGCTAAATTCCTGTTATCTGCACATGCACATTCCATTGTTTTTTTCAACTGTCCAATTCCATTCCAATTAATTAAACCTAATCATTAAATAATGCATAGCTCAAATTCATGTCAAAAGTGTTTCTTTATTCCCGATCTTACATTATTAAGTTCACCACAATCTATGTACATGTCAGATCGGTCATTCGACAAATGTTCCCCTAACATTCCCTGCATTTTTCAATAATTAAGTGTTGTCAATTATTATTGAATTAGATGTTATCAATGTTTGGAAATTATATAACAAGCCTATTGTACATACATGTATGGTTGCAAAAATGTCAACTGATGAATTTGTTGAAGGCATCATCTCCATTTGAATGTCACATTGGGAAGACAAATTAGTTTCCTCCTACGTACTTATAATGCCATCAAAACAATTATGTTAGTCATTTATGTAAGTACAACTACAAAAATTAATCTTAGGGGCAATTTTTTATTGAATATGACATACCATATAACCCGACTGAGCATTTTGAGGGATTGTAGCTTCTGGACACTTTCGAATTGTGTGACCTACTCTTTTACAACGACTGCATCGTCTTCCCTTTGAACATTCATTGCCACTTTGCCTGGATTCCCTTTAGTCTTCACAATATTTGGATCACGAACTTGGTTAGTACCTGTAGCTCCATCTGCTGCTATTTTCTTCCCTTTCAAATTATAGTTATAGAGTTCCTCCATTCTCGTCGTCAAATTTTGTATTTCATTTTTGGCCTCTATAAATGAAGATGACGTATCTGACGCAAAGTAGGAGAGCTTGTTGCACATCGAACTCAATGAACCATATCGTACAAACCGATCCATGTCGTTATCCGTCTCATTCACTGGTACTGATCTTGTATACACCTTTGCTAACTTTGTCCACCTCTTCATAATACATGACTGAGGAATCTCTTCCAAATGCTCCACCTTCATAACCACCACCATGTGGCAACATGGGATGCCAATTGAATCAAACATCATGCATGAGCATTTTAATGTTACAATATCCAGGCAAAATTGTACTTCCCAATTTAAGTTCGGGTGTCTAAACTTAGATAATGTGTATGCCCGCATTGAATGATCACTTACAAGACTTACCACAAAGAATAACTCTGCATTTTTCATCTCCTCACGAAATTTAAGGAAATATTCTTTCGTGTATACCGTCGCAGCATGATTTTCAAGTATAGATAGTTTGGTTGAAAGCATGGGTGAAGAATTGTTTGACTCGAACTCTGCTTTTGCCTCGTTTTGCCGCGTTCTCAGTATGGCTCTATCAAATTGTTGTACAAACTCATACAGTCGCAAGAGAATTTTTAAGAATCTATTTAGATATGCATTCATACTCTCACACCTTTGTGTGGTTCTCATCCCTCCAAAGAAATTTCCACATAAATACGCCTCTGCCCATCTTTTACGTTTCCCATATATCTCGGTCACCCAACGATTCTCATTAAGTCCCAAATTTGCAACCATTTCATGCCAAACCTTTTCAAATTCTTCTTCATTCCCACGCATGAACATGCACCTTGCAAATATGCTTGAGAAGTCCTTAATATGCACATTCATGAATGCATTTCATTGCAAATGCCATGAACACAATCGATGACACGTATCAGGTAATACTTTTTTAATTGCCTTACGCATAGCTTTATCCCCATCGGTTACAACAGATATGGGTTTCTTATTCATCATTGCATCAAGAAATGTCTCCAACACCCATTCATATGTCCCAACACTTTCATCTATCAATAACGCACAACCAAATACAACAGTTTGGTGGTGATGATTAACACCGACCAACACTACTAAAGGCTTTTTATAAGCATTTGTCCTATAGGTTGTGTCAAATGCTAGGACATCTCCAAAACATGCATAATCCATTTGAACAGTTGAATCAGCCCAAAACAAATTTGCTAGTCGACTTTCTTCATCAATGTTGAATTTATAAAAAAATGAAGAATCCATTTCGCCTTTCCACACAAATAAGCCCATGCCGCTTCTGCATCACCGTCTTTAATTTCACTTCTACGCATTGCATCAACGTGATTGTATATATCTTTTTGTGTGAAACCGACGTGCTCATGTCTCCTTGCTTGTTTGAACATATAGTCCATAATTTGTGTGGTTTTAACACCTACTTTACGCAAAACATCAACTTGTGCCTTATCTGGATTACTTATTGTTCGATGAGACCGAAGGAATTGTGTGTTGATAGCATCGACCAAATTATGATTATGATCTCCTATAAATTCCTTTACAATCCACTTTCCATCTTTCCTATTCAAGCTTACACGAAATGCAGCTTCACATCCAACTCTACTCAATGATCGTGGCTCACGCTGTCGCTTGTCATTTTCAATAAACTTTGTCGCTCGTTGTCCTTCTCTAGAACACACCTACTTTCGAGATATTATATCTCCATTCTTGTCTCGCTTCAAATCATCTTTTCGAATACTAAATCCGGCTACTTTTGCTAACATGTTGTAAAATGTTTCAACCTCATCTATGCAATCGAATTGCAATTTGTAGACTTCTTCAGTTGAAATACCCTTCAACACCTTCTCTTTCAAACCGTTTCCACCCAGGTGGTAAGTGCCACCGATATATGCATCGTCATTGACGACGTCCTCCTCCTTTACTTCAAACTCCCGCTTGATTGTTTTCTCTTTCACCGATTGCATCATCTACATTACATAAATAACGTAAAAAAGTGCCCCAATAATACTTTTAAAAATTATCGTATCACTTTTGTATCAATTGATTACATACTTGAAGATAAACCGAATTCGACAACGTCATCTATTCTCATTTTTGGATAAAAATTGAGAATTTGAGAAATTATATAACCGGTGTAGAATGCACACATGATAATTTCCCCATGATTTTCAATTTAAAAGGTCATATGTTGCAAAATTGATACTTGTCTGCTATACACAATCATAAGCAAAACTTTTTTAAATCATTAAATATCACTTAATAATCATTATGTTAAGGAAATAACTTGTGAAAATGCAAATGTGACACCAATACCCTAAAAAGATGGCGTTAGACAATGATCGACGTCTGACATCTATACAGAAACGCACCATAATTTAAATTGACCTTAGACAACCAAAAGAAGGAATAGTTAAATTCAACTTCCTAGACATGGTTCTGCTGTTGAGGCTAAGGTTGTAGTGCTTTTGGAGGTCCTTGTGCAAGAACAATATTTCAGATTGTCCAATTTTTTTATGGTAGGGGATGGTGTTGTTGGTCTTGATGAGCATAAAAAAACAATCGGTACAATTGTTTGGTTCCTCGTAAACCGAATCTATTCTCTTCCCTTGCTCTAAGCTATTATAATGTGGAAGAAAGTGGTTGGCCTACAAATTAACCGGATGCATTTTGGTGCTGCTTACAAAATTTGGCAGTGTCTACCGGTTGAGAAAATGTATCAACCGGTCTTATTTAACAGGTCGACCGCTACATGTTCACTGTTATAATATGTTAACAGAGTAGCTAATTGTTTGTTTTCGTTGTTCATTTCATTAAGGCCTTCATTCCTTATCAGAACGTTAGAATGTTGCCCTATTTAGGCATACTATGTTAACAAAAATTCCATCATTAATCTTAGTTGCCATCTTCAAGGAGTTTGGCAGTCTTTAATGCCTCTCATGCACATTCTTTAAAAACATGGAAAATCACTTTTATATAATTATATCTAAAAGCATGGAAGCTTTTGGTTACGCCGCCAAACTTTTTCCAAACTTACCCACGATTGGGAGTCAATAATACACATTTCTTAAGGTTGATTCTCTCCTTTTAAGTCAGTTGAATATGTATTACCCTATAATTTTGATGATAGTGTGATTTTTAAAGCCAACATGAATCACTTATATTAAATAAATTAATGTCAACTATTCAACAGATCACTGATGCATATTACTAACAATGTGCTATAGACAATCAAAATCCAAACTCTTTAACATCATTACATACCCTTTAAAAATCACTATTAGGTTTTGGGAATATTTCCCCATCCATTTGAAAGATGAGGGCATTCAGCTTAAAAAATGTATTATGGATTTGTTTACCTAATCTTTATTGAGTTAAAGATCATACCGTTAAAATGGAAAGTCCAAGTGTGATGCAGCTTGACCTGAAGATTTGTCTTCTGGATGTTTTTTGTAACCTGTTCTCCAACAGATAGCAAACCTCGTACAGTCTCCAAGCTCCTTACAATATGTTCCCATCCAAATATATACTAACATATGTATGTGGTTGGTTGATGGAGTTATTACATTTTTTAATAGGTTGCCACATATTGAAAACCTACCACCACAATGGTACACTTGGTGGTTAATAGTTTGGATATTTGCATCAGTTTTTTAGGTGCCATTAAAAATAACATTTATAGCGGTGGGAAAGTCGATCCCGATGTGGATATTTTTACACCCATTTGCAATGGATATATCTATAACTTAACAAAATATAAAGGGGAGATATGGACTTAATTGATAATATTGACATTTCTTACTGTTGTTTAGCCTATTTATTGTAACTATGTTTTCATACCGTTTCCTACTTACTATATTTTTTCATCAATTAACGTGATTTATTTTTAATTAATGCTTCCTAATATATCCTAGATATGAGAAAGGTTAGCTAATTAGACTTAATTACGTAAAATGAGATATGTTATGATATTCTACTAATGGAAATTTTAAATAAATTCAGATTCATTAATTTATTACAGTCACCATGCTATATCGTACTTATTCGAACAATTTTTCATACAACCATAATTAATTTTAATGCCCCTATGGTAGTATATGTTAGTTAATTACAATTTTAATCTAATAGGTGTGACTATATCTTAGTGAGTTCATTATACTATATTTTTTCATGAATTAACGTAATTTATTTTTAATTAATGCTTCATAATATATCCTAGATATGAGAAAGGTAGGTTAATTAGACTTAATTACGTAAAATGAGATATGTTATGATATTCTACTTATGGAAATTTTAAATAAATTCAGATTCATTAATTTATTTCACTCACCATGGTATATCGTACTTATTCGAACAATTTGTCATACAACCATAATTAATTTTAATGGCCCTCTGGTAGTATATGTTAGTTAATTACAATTTTAATCTAATAGGTGTGACTATATCTTAGTGAGTTCATTATACTATATCGTACATATCAGAAAGGTTAGTTAATTTATATGATTTAATTAACTTAAGTTGTCATATTTTATTTTCCTTAATATAAATTTTGTGAAATTAACTTCAATTAATTTATTTAAGGTACATCAAAATTGGGTCTATTCATTTAATCCATTATAGGTTTAATGAGTTCATATGGAAACTATTAAATTAAAAGTGTAGCAAATATAATGTAAGACATTAAGTTAATTAAAATTTAATTAGTTCATAAACTGGATGTCTTTCCATATACTAGGAAGGTCGACCGATGTTCAAACCACTTGTAACCCTCAGCCCCTTTGTCTTCTACTCCATTCTTCTTCATCCTCGCGCAAGACCTGAACCCGTCCGTCTTCCACTTCAGTCTTCTTCATCCTCACGCAATAC
This sequence comes from Vitis amurensis, assembly GCA_037355405.1. Lineage (NCBI taxonomy): Eukaryota > Viridiplantae > Streptophyta > Magnoliopsida > Vitales > Vitaceae > Vitis > Vitis amurensis. The sequence continues at coordinate 40,975,480 of CM074693.1, read as the reverse complement.
CTGAAGGCCACTTGGAATATTCATGGCTCCAAAACGAGCACCGGTCGAAGCATCCTCCACCGGTAGGAAAGGGAAGAGAACGGCGGTATCAAGGATGCGCGGGACCAACAAAAAGACCTCCGACCGACAACAAGCCATCGACAGCAACCAGAACACCTCGGATGGAGCAAAACGCACCACCAACAAAGAAAAACGACCGACCGTCGAAGCAAGTCCGGAGGTTTGTAAGAAGGCCACCTTTGATCGATCTACGTTCGCAACCCCTGACCTAGCCCAACGATTTCATCTTCACTTTACGAATCGAACCATAATCCCGGGTAGGAACATTGATTTTGCAAAGCTCAGTTATTTCCATTTCGATGTGCTTTTCGCGAGAATGGGTTGGCTTCCTATTGTCTCCGTCAAAGAGTTCGTTTATCCCAAGGTTGTCAAATGTTTCTACTCCAATATGACATTCAAAGATGAAGGACCCATTACTACCACGATTAACGGTGTACAGATCGTTTTTGATGTTGCTGAACTTTGTCAGATTTTAGAGATTCCAAATGAAGGGTTTGCTTGTATGAAGCTAAGAAGTGGCCAAGGGTGGAAGGTTTCAAACCTGCAGAAGCTATACATAGGCTATGTGGTTACCCGAGATCTAGTAGACCAACTTCCCATTTGTTGACTGTGTTGAGTCGTATCCTACATCACATGATATCGTATATTTTCATCCCTAAAGGAGGGCACCGAGATGATGTATCTTTCTTGGAGGCTTTTTTGGTTGACAGCATTCTCATAGAAAGAAAGGTTAATATTGGTTACATAATTTTCCAACATATGAAAGCATGTTCAATCAGCGAAGATTCAGTTCTCCCCTATGGCATGTTTATCACAAAGATTGTCAAATACTTCAATGTCAATTTGCGCAATGAGACAGACGGGAAAAAACTCAAATCATTTGATACATATGATCGGGCTTCACTTCGGCGCATGCATTTTGTTCGGAAGAAAGATGGTTCATGGGCAAGGAAGTCTTCCGTTCCTCCCTCAGAGGTTGATGTGTCTTCAGACAATGGGTCCTCCGAGGATGAAGAATATGAAGATCATGATGTACAAGGAAGAACTTCTGCAAAAGCAAATGTCACATGAATACCGTCAACAGGTGGTGTAAGAGTTAGGGCGTTAACAAATCATCCTTCACTAATTGGACCGGACGACTCTAAGGCATCAGGTAACCTCAATGCCCAGATTAGCTCCCTTGGTACCCGCTTGGAGGAGATTGTATTAGCCAATGACCGACGTTTGACATCTCTGGAGAATCGCATTGATGGTTTACACGAGAAAGTCAAAGAGGGTATGCAAGTTATACGAGGCCAGCATGATGAGATGATGGTCTTCTTGCGATCCCACTTCCCGCTTCATGGACCATACCATATATGACCCCTTCTACATTTTGTACTAGTTTTATAGTTATTAAACTTTCATTCTGTTTTTGGACATTTGGCTAACATAAATGACCTTTTGTAATTATGACTTCTCGTATTACTTATGGATGTAGTGATCGACCATTCACATAAATGGCGTAAATGTATTCGCTCAATGCTGATGATGGTATATGGATGATGTATTTTCTTCTACATGTATATATTATATCTAGCTTATTTTGTTTATAGCTCTTGATATATAGGTTATTTTCATCTCTTTAAACCTTCTTCTGTAGATTTAAAATTGTTGGTGGACATCGCATAATTTAGGTTCCCATTTGGGTGCCATGAATATTTTTGTGTTTTAAATATTGAGTCTGTAATCCCTGGTTTCGGATGGCAAAAGGAAGGTTATGACTATTTCCATCAAAAGCATAGAAGAATCATGTCTACTATATTGAGTCTAGGAAGGTTATATTGAGTATTGGTTCCTCGTAAAACGTATGTATTCTCCTCCCTTGGTCTAATCTACTATAATGTCTTCGAATATGGTCATCCTACTATATTTTTTTTTCATAAAACTTTGCCAGTTTCAACCGATTGAGGCAATGCATCAACCGGTAGTAGTTTGTTTTGCTACCGGTAGCAAGTGCCCATTTTGGTTTTGCAAAAAAAATTGGCAGTGTCAATCGGTCGAGAAATAGCCTCAACCAGTCGCAACTTGGTTTGCAACCGGTAGCCACTGGCCATTTTGGGACGTGCATCAAGAAATGACCAGTGTCTACCGGTCGAGTGCACAGGTCTACCGGTTGCATATAACCGGTCGACCGGTTCAGCATTAATATAATAGGTTGCGATATCCTTACCTGCTTGCATAAATTATTGTCCTACGTTTTAGCCCTTTTTTTTCCTTATTAAAACCATTATTGATTTACTATTTTTAATAGATTTTTGGCACAATTAGATCATCTCAAATTAATTTGTGTAACTTGTGAATTTAGGTAATGGAAGTTCCTTAAAAGAGACTTCAAATCGTGGACAAATTTGTGGTGTTTTTGGGTCTGTAGTATAAATTCTCTGAATGGAGGTTGGTCCAGGACATAACCTCAATGAATGTCCTCAAACTTGAGGGAGGGGGAGATATTCCTATATTACATGAGCAATTTATAGAGGTTGTAAACCTTAAGAATTTGGATAATAGCTGAAGTGTGTACTGTAGAGAGAGCCTTTGTTGATTGTTTAGAGTGCTGCAAATAGAATTTTGCTGAAGATAATTATGATGGTTCTTACCCAAATGAATCCTTCTTTCTTCAATAAGCCCTGCAATAAAATAGAACCAGAACAGACTGGTGGTTGCTGGATCCGAGTTAGTGGGAATTGGGAAATGCTCCAATCATTGTACTTGAAGGCATTTTTTTAAGAGAATGGGGCTAAATATGACTGAAGACATTATTATTATTCTATTGCAATCTCTCCAACTCAACCCCAACACACCTTCCACTTGTTGGTTTGTTGTGCATGACAACGATAAAAACAAAGCTGATGGAAAAATCAATGACAATCACTTTCTCACTCTCTTAAGATATGGTTTCCATTTGAAATTTTGCTTTTCTTTCTTAATATTGGCATACACAGAAAGCCTCCTTCCTTGTAAGTGCTGAAACTGGTTTTCCATCATATAATTTTGTTAACTTACTTTGTAATAATGGTGGGATTTTTCCCTGATTATGGATACATGTTTTCCCATACCTCCTCTCCATATTTAAAGTTAAAAAATGCAAGAGTTTTCTCTTTTAGTTTGAACTGCATGATTTTAACATTGATGTGAGGAGATTCTGAGTGATGTTCTACTTAGAAATCAAAGAGTTGTTGATGTTTTCCTTTTTCTTTTAACAGGCAATGGACTCATTGGTTCTTGAATCAAGGACTTCTCCAGTACAGGGTCAACAATCTCTGTCACTGCAATGGTCTTTATTGGCTTGTTTGCATCTTCTTTCCAAAACTTGTGAACCGATGTGTTGTTTCATCATAATAAAATTGTCACTGACGTGATTAATCTTTGTGCTCAACCCTTGCATTTTACCATGTGTTTGCTCATTACTTGTCAATCATCTTTGTAGAAATGTTCTTGCTGATTACAGATGTCTTCTTTGTTTTTCCACGAACCGTTCAATATGTGATCTGATAGCAATGCTAATACTTTGCTTTTGGAGAGCATTGCTTTCTACTGTAGAAGTCCCAATGCCACTTAGACAACAAGTTTTTCTCAAATCTTTTCCTTCCTGCTGTATTATGTTGTTAAAGCCTAGACTCACTACAAGGAAAAAGATATATGGTGACATTTATAAGAAGTCATTATAAACATAGGGTGTCACTACAACATAGTGTCACCTTATCCACTGACACCATAGAGGGTATCAATTGGTGACGTATTTGGAAGCGACACCAAAGCAGATATATGGTGACACATTTAGAAGAGACACCATATATTTTTAGTGATGCTTAATTTGATATAGAGTTGTATGAGATATATAAGGTGTCATATTAAATGCATCATCTTTGAGTTATGGTGTCACGTTAAATGTATCACCTTTAATTTATGGTGTCACATCATTGTAAATGATTATGGAAGATATGGTTGTTTTTTGTTGATTAGTTTGTAGATTTTTGTAATGCTTATTAATAAATAAGACTAACCTGTGTAAATTATCCATAAATATAATAATCATATTACATTTAACTTATATTTTCATAATGCTTATGAATTAATTTGTAACATATTACATCATCCAATAATATTTGTAAATCAAATGTTCACAAAATGATAGTACATCAAACCCACCAAAACTAAAAAAGAAAAGTGAATGCACATTAAAACATGATTTAGAAATGTTAAGCTTCCCAACATTCATGTATACTTGCATTTCATATGCATAAAACCGGCTAACCATAAAATGACATAAGAGTTGCATCCAAAAATCCAAAATTCTCAATTCCAAATAAAGTAACATTTATGTCCTATAATGTATGACATAAGAGTCATATCTAAAAACCTAAATCTTGTTGCCTCTTTCTCCTTTCTTTTTATTCTTCATATTGTCCTCCCAAGAGTGTATACCTGCATTTCATAGTTTAATGAGTTTTAGAGTTCTTATTGAAAATAAAAATGTGATGTTATAAACAATAAACAAATCTAAGTACTAATGTTTTCTTTTTCTTTTTCCTTTTTCTCATTTTGGTATAAAAATAGTTCGTAAAGAATAAGTAATGTTATACAATATCAATGGAAAATTCAATCATATAACAACTAAGGGACTTACCATGAATGATCACAATACATCAATATGATTCATGATTAGTTATAACACAAAAGTAATCCATTCTTCTCTAATTTCATCAAATTCTACTTGAGAATATGTTTTATTTGTCATCAAACTGAAATCAAATGAGAATAACATTAATATCACAATAATTGAAAGTATGAAATTATATACAATTCATTAAATGAGTAAAACCTTTGATGCAATAACTGTAAAATCAACAATTATTTCCTTAATGAATCTCATAACAAAGTAGTCATATTTGAACTCAGCATTATTTTTTTACTCTTAAATTATTTTTAAACAAAATAACAATTATTAATATATTGGTTCATTTTTAAATACTTTCACAAGAATATATTTTAACTACAAGTTATTTTAATTTATCAAAAGATTTTTAGGAAATAAGCTATTATCCATTTATTATTTTCTTATTTTTCAAAAAATATTTTCAGTCATTTCATACATGTTTTCAACTACTAAAATTATTGTTTTTATAGAATAAACAAAGAAGCATACACTTCTCCTCCACTCACTAAGTCAACTATTACAATCACCATAATATTTTATTCACCTACCAATATCTCATTCCATTTAGATAACTCTCTCAACAAAATCATTTGTACAATACTTTTTACTCTCCTATGATATTGAATATTTTATTCCATTTAGGTGACTCTCAACACAAAGAAAAGTAGGAATGTCTTCTTAGGTTAACTAAACAAAACTTTTTTTTTTTACTTTACAATATGTATAAAAAACAATTATTTATTACAAGGAATATGGTAGAAAGGTCATTTTATTTTAAAGAATTTTTTAGAATTTCTTAAACATTTACAAAAAATAGAATCTAACAATTTTATTTCTAAAAAAATTGATCAATTCAAAAAAGAAAGAAGAATGTTATTTTTTTAAGAAAAGTCAATAAACCACTTTATTCTTGAATTATCTAAACAAAACTTACTAAAAAATATTTTATCCCAAATTTATTTTCAAAACTTTCTTATTGAAAACTATCTCATATATAAATTATTTTATTATATAGAGAAATTCTTATTTTATTCTTTTTTTAGAGAAAAATTCACTTGTTTTTTAAATATTAAAGAAGTCTATTTTTATGTCTATTATATATATATAAATTCTCTTATTTTCATACAAGAAATTTTCATTTATGCCTAAAATACTTTTAGAAAAATCATTGCCAACAAAATTTTATTTTTAAAATTATTTTCAACATTCTTATTTAAAAAATTTATCATTGGATTATTTTCAAAAAAGACAGTCCTAAAAAAATTAACCATTTATAACCCAATTTAAACTCACCCCAATATTATTTTATATTCCTAAATTATTTTCAAACAAAATAACAATTATTAATATTTTGATTCATTTTTAAATACTTTCACAAAAATATATTTAAACCACATATTATTTTAATTTATCAAAATATTTTTAGGAAATGAGCTATTTTCCATTTATTACTATCCTATTTTTCAAAACATATTTTCAGGCATTTCATTCACATTTTAAATTTCAAATACTAAAATTATTGTTTTTATAAAACAACAAAGCATGTAAATTTCAACTACTAAAATTATTGTTTTTATAGAATAAACAAAGCAACATACACTTATCTTCCATTTACTAATTCAACTATTACAATCACTCCAATATTTTGTTCACCTACCAATAATTCATTCCATGTAGGTGACTAAAAAAAAAAGGCATATTTATAATACCCTTTACCACTCTGATACTCAATATTCTATTCCATTTAGGTGACTCAATACAAAGAAAGTGGGAATGTTTTCTTAGGTTAACCGAAGAAAACCCTAAATAACTTAAGTGCTTTTGGATTAATTGAGCATCATCTTGTAGTAGATGTCAATCTCTATTGTTAGACTTCACCAAAAAGCTCCTAGCACGGTGGAAAAAAGTATCAAATATAGTCAAGTCTTCAATAAAATATTTTCACATGTGAAAAATTACAACCAATACACTATATAGTCAAGTCTTCAATAAAATATTATTTTATGCGAAAAATTACTACAAACTAGCTAGTGTATTTCTCATTCTCAACTAGACAAAATTTTTAAAAAATAATTCATTTTTTTTTGTTTTCATTTGTTTTGGGGCTTATTAGCAATGAAACAAAAAATATGTTAGAATGTTAAACCTAGTTTTTACTTCCTTGGAACTCGATAAAAAACACCATTTACAAAACCCACATCATAGATATACTAAATCAAGAGATATAAAACAATTATACTAACAAAGTTTTTTGCATTAATAAAAAAAATGAAGATGATAGATAAGAGATTTTGACTTACCCGAGATTTTACGAAGCAAAGAATATCAATTATGGGTGTGCCGACCATGGGTGTGAGAAGAAGGAGAAGAAAACGATGGTTAGGGTTAAGCAATAAGATATTTTATATTAGTTAATGTATATATGGAAACAATGGACTTTTCATAAATTGTTCCTACTCACTATTTTTAAAAAGGGCCCATTGAGTTATAGAATTTAGAACTTTTTATTTCATATGGTGTCACTTCCAAAAAATAACACCGTAAATCTGAAATTAGCATCATCTAACTATCCTAATTGAAGATTTTTTATATGATGTGTCACCTTTATAAATTTTAAGTTCAATAGTGTCATTATTTTAAATGTGACACCATAAATAGTGACATCATAAATTATTTTTGTAGTAGTGACTTCTCCCCATGGCATTTTTTTTTCAGTTTTCTTACTGAGGTCTTAGATACCAGAACTTTTTATCCATGTTGATAAATAAGGAGACCATAACATATATAATTTGATTGTATCTTAAAGAGTATTCAGCTTCTGGAAGTTGGATTTTGATGGTTTGTTGCTTAAACAATCTGGCTTAGCTTCAGTAGGTAAGGGAGGAACAGTTCAGATGCTTGTTGCTAGCTAGAGGTTTGTGGGTACTGCCTGTTAAAGTTTATATGCTCATAGAAGGTTAAAATATGGTTGAGAGCGGTTTGTTATTATTTTATTTGCATTGTTGTTGTGCTGTGCATGCAACCATAAAAGAGAAGGCTGATGGAAAAATCGATGTTGGTCATTTTTTTACTCCTCCAAGGAGCAATTTTCATCTTGTATTTTTCTGGTTTTTCATATTGAGGGAGGAAGGCCGATGATCCTATTTCTGCACATGCAAGCTTCAGCTACCACCTTTCTTCTTCAGGAAAACACTTGAAATTCACTCCAAGCTTTGATCTCAACCTCTTCTTGAGTTCACATAAGAAGAATCTTGGGTTTGACCCCAATAAGTTTAATATGAGACCACTATGAGAGCTAAGATGAAGAATTAAGTGAACTCATTTGGAATATAAATTTTTCACTCAAAAATGGATTTTCAATTTAAAAGCAACAATTTTTCACAAAGCAAACACTTTCCGATATGGTAAGAGAAACTTGAAGCTAAAAAACCGAGAGTTTTCTATCTTATAGCAGCCCTGACCACTTCTGGAAAGAGGGCTTAACTATTAAGGTTTTGAAACTCATCTAATGACTAAAATTTGTTTGAAAAATCATGAAAATTCGCAAATGTGATTAAAATTTGGATTCAACATAAATTGTTACCCTTTAATTTGATTGATCATAAATCAACTCAAATATTTAAAACACAATGTTTTATACTCTTAAGCTTTAATTTTATTTTTCATAAAAGGATAAAAATTTAAAATACTATTGATCAATGTTTGTATCATCCATCACCACAAATGCAGTTACCAACTCTTCTAACCATCTTTAAATACGAACAATTTGAAAAAAACAAGTGTTCAATGAAGGATTTGAAGAGTATAAATTAAGAGACGCAATGAGAATTTTGACCCAAAATTACCAAATATGCTTATAAAAGTAATAAAGTCCATTACAACAACTTCTAGCTCCAATTGATTCCAACTACATGGAAAGCTGAGTTGTGATAGAGGATTAATTGAAGGAGTAAATGTGGACTCTTGTTGACAATTTTCTTAAGTAGATTGATATTTCCTATTTATGAAGCTTGGTATGGTCTTGGCAGGATCGAGTTGTAGCAAGCCTAGTGGAACTGAGTTTAAGATGGGGGCTTCGTTTGAATTTGTCCTCTATTCTTTTAGGCTTATTAATATCATTGACATAAATATCAATTTGTTTAATAAAACAGCCCCTACATACATATTACTTTTTTTTCTATCATTTTTTTTAAAGTTCTGATTAATTATGTCTCACCAATATTTTATGTCCAAATAACGAGTTATTTGTGTATCCATAAAAACTTATTTTTTTAATTAATAAATATAGTTCGAAAATGAGTTAACACTTTTGAAATTCAATAATAATAATAATAATAATAATAATAATAATAATAATAATAATAATAGTAATAATAATAATAATAATAATAATAATAATAATAATAATAATTTTAGTTCTTTTCATATATTAATTTGTCTTTTATGATTTTTTTAATAAATAATTTTTTTTTGGCTTTTCTTCATTTTTTGTTTATTTTTTCATAAGGTCTATAACTTTAAACTAAACAAGCTTGAATATATATGTTTGTAATAATCTTATATTATATTAGTAGTTAAACACAATTGTATGTCATTTTTTTATGTTTAATAATAAATTTTCAATATTAAAGTTAGAATCTATAAGAAAATCAACAAAAACAATATATCAATTTAGAAATTATGAAATCTAAAATTTATATAAAAAGGTTAAAAGAAAAAATTATTTATAAATATTAAAAAAATGAGAGTTAAAATAAGATAGTGGTTCTATGAAAATTTTAAAAATAACTAAGATATGAAAAAAAAAAAAACAAGTTAAGTGTAAATTGGTGATAAGTTTTAATAAATAGAGATCAAATTTAGAAAAATTTAGTTTATATCTTTTTTATTTAGATTTTATTTTTAATTTAATTTTATTTTGATTGGGTCTTGCTTAAATTCTAATACCATAATATTTGAAAATTTTTGTGATCATTGATTCAACTTTCAACCAAGGTCCATAAAAGGAAAATAGAAGAAAAAAAGAAAAAAAAAACTCTTTCATTTTATTTTTTATTTTTAAAATATAAAGGTAAATTGTATCTAAAATCATATTCACCCTTCACTTGACCTGAAGGGTCATAAATGAATCCGAACAGGTGATGAAGATATTGAGGTCTCTCCCCTCAAAGTGGCATACAAAGGTCACCGCTATTAAAGAAGCTAAAGATTTGACCAAGCTACCTATGGAAGAGAACTCTTAGGGTCATTAATGACTTATGAAATTAGTTTGACAAAGCAACTACAAGAGAGTGAGTGAAGACAAAAATTGGGGATTTCAACTGAAAATGGCAGGGGGAGGATCACAAGACAAGGAAATCGACAAAAATCGATGCGTTGACCGGTGACCAGGCGGTCGACCGGGTTACTAACCAATCGACCGGTTCGTCGGGGGTGAGAATTTAAAGCGCCCCAGCGCCTCAGTTTCTCACCCATTTCTTCTGGTTCTTCAACCCTTGTGCTGTTCCAACTGCCCTCAAGGGATTTTTTTACGCCATTATAGCCTTCTGAGAGGTACAGATTGGATTGTGGAGGCTAGGGTTTTGGATTTTGGGACTCAGGGCTTCGCATTTGGGCGATTTCCTCCTCAGTTGGCGAGTCAAAGCCTGCGTCAGTGTCTTCCCGCGCTTGAGGGCTTTCAAGTGTGTGTGCATCCCTCTCTTCAGCCTCATCTCCTTCATCTCAGCCTTTCGGATGGTGCCTAGGAAAGAGTCAGCCGCTTCCAAGGCTCAGGGCAAGTGCCTTACTAAGCCATCTCAGCTAGATCAGTCCGAGGCTCGCCGAAAGGCGAGGTACGACACCGCTCTTTTCGACTCTGTCGAAAACTACCAGAGATATAAAAAAAAATTCGCCCAGAGGAAAGTTGTTCCAGGGAGAAGCATCAATTTCTCCCAGCTTAAGTACTTTGGATTTGAGGAGATATTTGGACGGATGAGATGGCTGCCAGTGGTGACTATTTCGGAGCCTATCTTTCCGACTCTGATTCGCACTTTTTACTCACGGGTGACCTATGGGGTTGGAGGACCGATCACTTCCACTGTCAGAGGAGTTGAGATCACCTTGAGTCCGGAGAGCATTTGCCGGATTTTCGATATACCATCAGTTGGACTCAGGGTGTATGAGTCCAAGGTGTGGCCCACGGTGCCGGGATTTGAGCCTAGAGAGGCTATTCAGAGGCTGTGTGGACTTGCCGATGCCCAGGGGATGGGCAAACCCTCTGCACATAGCCTGACAGTGATCATCCGTATCCTGCATCACATGGTCTGCTCCATTCTGTTGTCACGTGGCGGACATCGAGACGAGGTATCCTACCTCGAGGCTTTCATAGTGGATTCCATTTTGATAGGGAGACGGATTCATGTCGGGTACCTAATGATGATGCATATGATATCTTGCTGTGAGAGCAAGACCCGTGTGTTCCCCTATGGTCGCTTCCTCACTAGAGTATTCAAGGATGCCGGGGTTGATTTGAGCCGCGAGACAGATTTCGAGGCCCCAACCACGTATGACACATATGACGAGCAGTCTCTGGGGCGGATGAAGTTTGAGAAGGCCCCTGATGGCTCTTGGATCAGGAAAGCTGAGCGACCACCGGCACAGGACCAGAGACAGGGACAGATGCATCCTAGAGATGAGGAGGAGGCCCAGATTCGAGAGATGGAGAGTGGGCTAGACCCTTAGAGGGACTTTGAGCAGAGCATGCCTGAGTGTGACATTCCTCCTCCTGAGCCGATGATATCTGAGTCGGCATACACAGTTGGACCATCTGAGCCTTCTCACGCAGAGATACCATTTCAGGCACCTCACACACCTGATCATGCGCCTTGGATGGATTTATCCGCTCAAATCAGTTCTCTCGGGACTCATATGGAGGAGCTTGCAGTCGTCAATGATACTCGTTTCCACTCTATGGAGGATCGCATAGATGAGTATCAGACCGGCTTCACCTCTCAGTTTGAGCATCTCGATCAGAGACTTGGGCGTCTTGAGGAGTGTATGGATCAGCAGCATGAGGAGATGATGGCCTACCTTCGCTCAGTGTTTCCTCCACCTCCGCCTTGATATCTTCGAGACCCCACCCCCCCTCGTTTCTTTATGATGTTGCTAAAGGGGGAGAAATTTTAGGATCTAGGGGGCACACACATGCATGACATTTCCATATCATTAGCCTTGTGTTGTGTATATGCGACATTATTATATCTGATATGATATTTTCAGAATTCACATTGTCTCCTATTGAAATTTTGCATGTCATTTAAAATTTTCGCTTTAATTGATCCATGTTTGGATTGAGGGGGAGATTTCTTCTCTCCTAGATAGCCAAGGTTTGTCATCATCAAAAAGGGGGAGATTGTTAGCCCAATGGTGCCCCTAATTGGGTTTTGATGATAATAAACCATGGTTAAGTGACTAATTGATTTAAATGTTTAAGAATCTTAGCTATAAAATCGAAAATTCATCAAAAGACCAAATGGATACATGATCGAGACGCTTGGAAGCATTGAGATCATAGGAAATGAATGTAAGATGATAGCATGAGTGCACTTAGGATGTTCAAACTTTTTCATGCATCTTAGAAAACTCGGTTTATTCTTTAAAACTTGATTTTCTTTAAAACCCGATTTTTATCAAACATACCTTAGGCAAATTGATTCAAAAGTGGCATATTAATTCACCTAAAGGCCTTGCCTAAGTAGTAGAAAAGAAAGGAATTTCAAAAGGAAGGTTTTCGGGGCCAAAAAGCTCAACCGGTCGATCGGTTGACCCTGTCCGGTCATGAACCGATCGAGGAGTGTCAAGAACACTCTCTCCCATCCAATAGCCTTCTCTTCCAGGTTGAGGTTCACACCCTTCCCCGTCGATGTACGATCGAGGTCCGGTCGAGGCAACGGTAACATGTCATGCATTAAATGCTCCAACGGCTAGTGAACCGGTCAACCCCTATATCGACCGGACGAGGTTGCCTTTTGTTGTTTTTGACTCCCGAGCTTAGAAACCTATAAATTGAGAGTTCCACTTCATTTATGACTAAACATAACAATTTTTTTGTAATTAAAAAAAAAAAACAAATTTGAACACGTATTCCTGAACTTCGAAACTCCTCAGGGCAGTCCCTTCAAGGGAAAAATCTCAACCCAATAAAATTCTACACTTCAATTCTAGTTGAGTCGAGCCACCTAAATGGTGCCTTGTGTGTGCATACCCATGTGCTACCACCCTTATGTCACAATTGAGCCACTACCTGACACCCCTTGCATTGACAAGCTGCTTAGCATCATAGGCATCCCTACTTGCCATCTTATTTTGAATATGGCATGTCAACCTGCATGTGATAGGTAGTCATGGGTGTAAGCTGGCATCACATGAGGCCTTGACACCACATCAACTTAATCAAGGTGGTGATGCTTGGCCATTATGTGAGAGGTTTTGGAAATTGACCCTAAGCCAGCCAGCCAGCTAGCCAGGGACATGGTTGAACTTAGTCTTTCTTGGCTGCTTTTTCATTTTTCTCCAGCTTAGGTTTTCTTTATAGGATGTGAAAAATGGTGAATCAGTGCTTCCCTCATTTGGTTCTATTGAAATGCTATGACATGGCAAGTCCATATTGTATGTGCCATCTTGTGGATATATAATATATATATATATATATATTAGTTTTGACAGTTGCATGGGGTTTTAGAAACTTTAATGAAGATGAATTATTACGGTCGTGTGTGAACCAAATCTACATTAGGGCTCATTTTTTAAAAATAATGGAAGGTGCATTGCTAGTAGATTTGTCTCCAAATTTGTTGGATAAACTGTGCAGGAATGCAACATTGAAGAAATTGCTGATGAAGATGAACCCCCACCAAAAAGTTCCAAGGATTATATAGACCAACACATGCATTCTCTTTTGCTGGTGGTGCAAATTTGATCAGGAGTTGAACAAATTTGACCATAATATGTTACAAGATTAAATTATACCAAGCATTCGCACTAATTTGAAGTCAATGAGTAATGATGAGAGGCACCATGAAATGTGTTCAAGATGCAGGAAACAAATATCCTTGTGTTTTCTAACATTATTGATAAATCCTTGCTACATGGAGTATACTTCTACGAACAGTTTGTAATCCCTCTATACCCTGATTCTCCATGGCAGAATATACATAATGTTATCTTGATGTCAGCAACCCTATATTGGCTGCTCTATGCACTATTTGATGCACTGTGCACCTATATCAACAGCTTCTAAATACCATGGAAAGCCACACTTACTACATGGCAAGGAAAAAATTGCCTTCCCTTGGAACCCAACAAGTCACACAAGAAACAGTGTTGTTTCATGTCCTAGTGTGCCCAGGTGAAAGGGAAAAAAAACAAAGCAAAACAAGAGATGCTTACCGTAATTCAAAAAATGACAGTCATGTACAGTTAAAAGTAATGTCCTAAGCTGAAGGGAACATGGGGAATGTTATTAAATTATGAAGAGTCATATTAGGGTGCGAGGCATAAGCAAAAGTTAACGTGGAGACGTTGGTTGTTAAGGGTTTGGTTTGTGATTATGCAACTCTTTTGAGATCTATACATGATAAGGTTGGGTTTTTTAAGGATCACAAGATCCGTTTGGTGTTTGATGTGAGCTTGTCTGTGGGTAAGCCTATGTCTTGATCTATGTTGGGAATAGTAACTAAGAGAAGTCATTTGTCTTGATCTAATCACCATATCACATACCTAAATGAAAACAAAATGAAGTATATTAACGTCGACCGGTTATCTTCTGCGGTTTTCATACTTATCTCAACCGGTAGCCACTGCCCCTTTTGGTTGCTGCATTCTCAAAGGCGAGTGGCTACCGGTTGAGATAAGTAGGCAACTTGAAGAAGATAACCGGCCTAACCGGTTAACATTTCCTTGTATAAGTTGTAATTTGTTTGGATTCCTCCATAGATTCGTGTATTGATAGGCCATTTGGTATTTTGCTACATGTAATTGCTCTTTCTCTGAAGAGACATCATTGTGGTAAACGAACATCCATATAAACCAACTTTTAGTTGCGTGCAAGCGGTTATATATTTTATGAGAAGGTGTGTTAATAATAAAGGTCGAATTGAAGGCCTTAAGGTTGAATTTGTGTCCTCCTAACACAAAAGTTCAAAAACAGTAGCACACAAGGTAGGGATAATCCAATGGGAATAATGTTAAAGACGATGGTCAATGCAATGACACTCGACTAACATGGTGGTCAACTCTATCAGGTAGTATATGCATAGGGAATAATTTGTTTGGAGTAAGTGATATGAATTTTATAATTGAAAATGTATGATAGGGATGAGTATAGCTGAATGTTTACTCATCCATATTTAAAATACATTTACACAAACTAAATATTATAAGCATTAGAAACCTCTTAATCCAACTTCAAGTCTTCAAATTGTGATCTTGTAATGCTCGAACAATCATCTATTGAGTAATCATGACATCCTCGTACATTGTGATGAATAAGAAGTCAAGGTCTATACAATTTGGGTTTCAATTCTCATAGGTTATCCATACAAACTAAATAAATGAGTCACAATGATTATAAGTATTTAAAACCTCTTAATCCAACTTCAAGTCTTCAAATTTTGATCTTGTAATGCACGAACATTTATGTATTTAGTAATTATGACATCCTTGTACATTATGATGAATAAGTAGTCAAGCTCCGTAGAATTTTGATTTTATTTCTCGTAAGTTTAAAACACACTTGGACATATCAAATGAGCCACGCGGCCTCCATTGGTTGGGTGCAAAATAATTATTTAAAAATTCATTGATATAATTCTTGGTATATATGGAATATCATGTCCCTTTCATGGCATTCCATGATATTTACTCTATTTAGGAGACTAACATGACAATATGAGAAATTTCACTTACTTTGAATAAAATGAGAGCGGAATGAAATTAATAAATGATAAAAGGAAGAGGAAATATTTGATAAAATATTAAATTAATAGTAATTAATTATATTTATATTAAATTTAAGTGAGGTGAATAAAATTAATCTTAAAAAATAATGATGTTCAAATTTCCAGGGTTGGATTGAGTTTGGGTTCTTTGTATTAGACTTGAGCAAATTGGGTCTATATGATTCAACATGTAGTTATATTTTGTGTAAAATACATTTTTTTTTTGCATATCTATACTAAATTTAAAAATAGTTTGGGATGATAATTAAAATGGCAAAAAAAAATTATGTATCTTTGTAAAAAAGGAATATGTATGTTAAATCGATGCAAAAGAATATGCACACAAAAATATTTTAATGAAAACATTCATATTGCATATTATAGCTGTGCTAATTCTTATGAGAAGATGAGATCGTACAAGATGAGTATTAAATTGCTTGAGACACAATGGTTCAGACCAATCGATGCTTCATCATACATGTTTGTAGTCACACTAATATATTTGAAAGGTGCTTTGTAATAATTTTTTTTTTGTGATTTTTTATTTGTAATGATAAAATATATTGCCCTATAAAGTTCGAAAAACCCGCTTAATCTTTGGCATACACAAGCCTTCCTCCACTGTCTCGTATCCACTTTGGCATACACAACTAGTATCTATCTGCAACTTAAATGAAAATACAGGACACCAAAAGAAACAGGGCTACAACAAAAAAATTAAACTAGGCTAATTTTTTTTTTTAAAAGATAAACTTAGATTATGAATAAATAAAGAAAGAATGAGAATTAGTGAAGTGAAAGAAACGTTACCAACTTGTGATGAAAATCACAAGTGCTCAAAAAATGGTATCACTATAAACTTGACACATTCCCCGGCAGCAGCGCCATTTGATTCATGCCCAGTTGGTGTGCCAGCTGATTCGTGTCCAGCTGGTGCTCCTTGATTGAGGGAGTAATCAACAAAATTTATAACCTATAACACCATACACTAGGGTAGCAAAGAAAAAGCTACTATAGTATAGCGGCTCTAGGATCGTTCATGGGAAAGATTAACAAGCTATCAATGATACCAATTCCAAGTGAATTGGTCTTGTTTCATTTCAAGGTTAGCTTAAGAAATAAAACACAAACTTTGATTGGCAACGGTTTAGACTTAAACTAACTAACACAACAAGTAATAGGAATAACTTAGGAAGAAAAACATTCCTTGGAGAGTTAGGTTCACTGGGGTGGTTCCTCATGCAAAAGACATAGCTCCGGTCAGATGGTTCATTTCCTCGCGTTAGAGATTCAACATATAGTCAATTCTCTAACCGGTGTTGTACAGATACATCCTTCATTTAGATTTCACTTTAATTCTCTCATTGATGCAACTTGTAATGGTTTAAGCCTCTCACTAAGCCTTAACCATTCAAGGTGATCTTTAACCTTGGATTACCCGTCAAAAGCTCGCAAGAGATAACTAATGGATGTCTCCTTGGAGTCCAAAAGCTTACCAAGTGTTGGCTATTCTAGAAAATCCTACCCTAAAGTCACCTCCCAGAGGCTCGCAAGGGGTAAACTAGTGCATTTCCATGGTTGGAAATCACTTGCCTTACCAAGTGTTGGCCCAGGTGACTCTAAGGTGTTTTAAGTTAACTAAAAACATAGAAATCACTAAAGGGTTTCACTTCCTCTTCATTATTAACTAAAACCACAAAGCTTTGCATTCTTGCACTTGGAACCTTCCCCGGCAACCTTAGCTCCAAGGAACTAGAGGTTTAGTTACTCATTCTCTGGGGAAAACTCCTCAGAGAGTTCATAACTTCGTAATAAATAAAAATACGACGTGAGAAGGTAAGGCAATACAAAGAACTGAACTTTACTTGCTTACCCAAAACTTTACAAAAGGATCTCCTCCCTGAGAACAGGCTCCCGAGAGGTATATATATGAACATAATATAAAACTAATTATTACATAGATATTTTCTCTTTTTTACCAACTTAAAAGCTAAGGAATCTTGTAATTGGTGGCTTACAAGGAGTATTTTGGGATTTAGACAACAAAAATCTAATGGAAAATATCTCCAAATGTCGGTAGCAAATATCGGGAGGCTCCAGGAACCATTTCGCAAGAGAAAATGGTGTCTGCGAGATTTCGCAGACACTCAAGAGGGCTACGAAATCATTTCGCAACAAACGGCTCTTCTCGCAGGGCTGCGAAGTTGGCTTCCACCTTGAGGTTCCCAGCTTCTATCACGTGGCATATATCGAGTAACTTCAGGAGGAGATACACCCTACTGTACAAAAAGGCTGCGGAATCACTTCGCAGCAAAAGGGTGATTTCGCAACACTTTGGAAAATGCTTCCTTCAGCTGGGAGTGATTGGCTTGCAATGGCTGCAACTTCTTCGTTTCAACTCCGAATTGCGCACCGTTTAAAGCATTGGATTGTTGACTTCCTGAGCTTTGAAATGGTATATAGCATGCATCAATTGGACTTCAGAAAGTGCTCCAAAAGTGGCTGCTACGACTGTCATCAAGAATATGCTTCATGGCAGATTCTCTTTATTTTTTCTCCTTGCATTCCGGATATACTCTTGGCAAAAGACTTCTAAGCTTTACCCAAGATTCCTCATAACTCTCCTCAATCTTGACTTTCTTTGATGATCAAATTACTAACAAAAACACCAAAACTTACACAAAGTGATTAAAAATGCTTTCAAGGGTCCTTAACATGCCAATTGAGTTAAAAGACCAAAACTACTACTCAAAAGTGTTTAAAACGATTAATTATAGGCTATCAAATAGCACTTTTTGAGTAGTAATCACTCCCCCCAACCGACATATTGCTAGTCCCTTAGCAAAATAGGAGAGAAAAATGAAAATAAAAAGCAAACTAATCTAAAATTTACAACATCATGCTGATCAAAAACAATTCTCAAGTGACATGATGATCTAATTCTCTCATGAAACATTAAAGAAATACAAATCCAAATTTCAACAAGAGTTATAACCAACTATGCTAAACATTGTCAATTAAGGGAGTGCATTATGCAAACTGAAGTTTTAAAATCATTTCCACTTTCAAAGAACCAAACTTTAATCTTCCACAAAAATCTATGTGTATTGGTTCCTTAGCTTCCGAGAATAATATGCTAAACTAATTTCTCCCCCCAACCTATCTCTTTTCAATACTTAGCAAACTGACCATAATCAATAAAGAAAGAACACACCTTCTCTTTTTTTTTTTTTTTTTTTTTTTTTAAGGAGGCTTAATGGGGTACTCTTTCTGAATTGTCCATGTAATGGGGGTCCATCGATAACTCCCAACCAATTAAGGTTTAGGGAATCAAGCTTTAAGGATCTTTCAACCACTAACTCCTCGGATTTTTCCCCGGACTTTTAAGAATGAATTTCTAATACCCAAACACCTACCATATGCTAACTCTACCTATTCACCCTTATAACGAGCATTGAGGTCGGTGACTCCCAACCAATTAAGGCTTAGGGCACCAGGCTTTAAAGATTTTCACCATATACCCCTCAGACCTTGCTCGGGTTTCAAGGCAAGCAAACAACTTTCTTTATTTCAAAGGCTCATTGGCCTTTTGCAGGGTGTTTCAATTTTTATCAAATGAGGTCAAATATACCAAGTCCCAAAATTATCCTAAGTCAAGAGGGAAATAACTTTTCATCTTATAATCGGAATCTAATGTGCACAGTGTGTGAATAGCTTAAAGTGGAAGAACTAAATTCAATTTCAATAGAAGTTTCAACAATTGAACCACTTTAGTGAGCATAATTCATACTCTAAGTCAAGTGAAAAACAACAGTTCAATTTCTCCTGTTTTAATTTGAAAATTTTTCCTCAAAATCCATGGAGATTAGAGTAAAAAAAGTAAAAAGCAAAAACTACAACTAATTTACCAAAATAATTGCATTACCAAAAAGACTTAGCATACTTCCTTCCTCATTCCCCCCAACCGAACTGAGCATTGTCCTCAATATGATATGAGTGACTGTAATTAAAGGGAGGAAGTGGTACCTCCTGAGTGATATCAAATTCGCATATTGATTGGAGAAACCACATGTTTCAAAAAGAATAGAATATGTGAGAAAAGGAAATAAGGATAACTTAATGCTAACTGTTAACAAGAAATATTAAACTTGTACTACTTTGAATCCATTTAAGTACAATGCAAAAGAAAAGTAATACAAGCAATCCCAAATATAGTACTAAAATAATGGGATTTCTTTCCAACTAAAAAAACGAAATACATAAAACAAAAATAGTAGATATATAATAGTCTGATGAGTGGGTGGTGCTGGGGCTAGGCAAATGGGTCTGCCTCTTCAGTAGGTGCATCAGCTGGGGCTTGGGGCTCTGGGTGATGAGAGTGTGGTACTGCTGGAGTAGAAGTGGAGGGCTCTACAGCTGGTGGCAGGTCGAAATGAAGCTGAAGCTGCCTTAAGATGGTAGTGTGTTGAGCCTGAGTGGCCAACATTTGCTCTTGGCATGCTCGGATGGCTGCCATCTCTTGAGCAAAACTGCTTTGAGATGCTGTGAGAGTCTCCAATGATCAGCACAACTCTCTATATTCAGATATAGGAATGACCATCCTCGGTTCAGCTGAAGTGGATGGCTGAGATGAAGTTGGAGCAGCTGGTGGAGCTCTGGGAATGGCAAGAGCAGCAACTGTTATACCCTCAGGTATGTGTCATGGGGATGCTCTCCTTGCAGCTGGCTGAGGATGCTCAGGCTGATCAACTCTATAAGCTGTCATGTTGTTCCATTTGTCGAGTGTAAAAAGCTCACGGCAAATGCGCTTGCGTTCCAGCTGAGGCTCAGAAGGATATCCCAAGTGCTCCAGAATTTGGCATAACAGCCTTGGAAAGAGGAGGGGAATGCAATCAGCTCTCTGAAGCTTCTTTTTGTGTACCTTCTCTTCGAAATAGAGAAGGGCTGCCAGAATCAGATGATGAGGCCCAAAGAAAAATCCCTCAAACATCTTGTACAGAGCTTCTAAGAGGACTACTCTTCTTTGAGTCCAATGCTGCAATGGGTAGAGATTATGATGTAAAAATGCATCAATTTGAAACATGATTGGAGAAAGCTCCCCCCTCAACAGATGTGATCGATTGGCAGCTCCTTTGGAAAGGGTGCGCACCATCTCCAGCTCAGTATGACTGGTCCAAGCTCTAAAATCATCGAATTGGGTTGGCTCATAGGGAATTTGCAAGGCTTCAGCTATATGGCGTGCTCCCAATATGCCATGCCTCCCATCAATAGTGAAATGAATTAAAGTTGGATCCCTGACCTGGTTAGTTGTCATGGATTGATAGAAATCCATGGCCACCCTGGGGTAGAAAAAGTCTCTCGGAGTCAGCAGGTGCTCCATGTGGTATCTTCTCAGCAGGTTGAATGACTATGTAAGCTCCGACCTCACTTGGAATGCCGCTATGTCGAAGCACAGCTCGGAGTGGAATGACCGAGCTCTACAATCCAAATTTCCCTCAATTGGGGGCTGAGTTAACATCGGCCTCCTAATTACTTCTTCCGGAGCTATTTCAGCTGGAATTTGGGGCTTAGGAAGTGGCGACTGAGGCTCCTGAGGTTCTGCTTGCGGTGCCGGAGATGGCACCGGAGATGGAACTGGCGAGGATACTGGTGAGGATACTGGAGATGGAACTAGCGAAGGCTCTGGAGATTGCTCAGTCAAGTCGATGGGTTCTGAGCTCTCAACCCTGGGTCTCTTCTGCAGCGGCCGACCCCCTGACCTGGTAAGGTAACGTCTCGTCGGAGGCTTTGGCGATGCGGGCTTCACTGGAGGCGAAGGCTACGAAGGCTCAGAAACTGGATCTGGAACTGGCTCCTTTCGCAGGCTTTTCTTGCGGTTTGAAGGGGAGGAAAACTTGGCTCCTCTTGTTCGCGCCATTTCGGGTTGCCGAAATTTGACCGAAGCTGCTGATCGGAGAAGATGACCAGAGACTTGCACGGTGAGGCTCAAGGAAGAAGATAAACAGCCTGCGAGAATGGCGCGCTCTGATTTTGAAACCCTTTTCGCAGCTCAAATGACCGGTATATATAGTAATAATGGAAGACTAAGGGTCAAATTGAGTTTCGCAGCAAAATGCCAATTTCGCAGCCACTTCGCAATGCGTTTCGCAGCTTCGAAATTAATGTTACTGTGCTGTGAAGTGGCACACGTGTGCCAAAATCACTTTCGCAATTGAGAATACCCTGCGGAATGGGACTTTTGTTGCGAAATCAGGTTTTTCCTCTTCGCAATGCGTTTCGCAGCTGCCAAATGAGGGCTCCTGTGTTGCGAAGTGGCACTCGTGTGCCAAACTCGCCTTCGCAGCTGCGAAAATTCTCGCAGAGCATTTCAAAGTGCTGCGGAATGGTTTGGCAACAAAATGCTCATTTCGCAGAAGTTTTCTTCAGCCTGCGAAATCTCGCAAAGCTCTGTTTTTCCTCTGTTTTCACTCTGTTTTTGCTCCGATTTCAATCCGATTTTTTTCCTTTCAATTTCCTCTAAATTTCTTCCACATGGGATAATTCAAAAAAGATTAAAACACACATAAAAACATGATTTAAGATCGAAAATTAAGATCAAAAGTATGGAAAAAAAACTTAAAAATTTACAAAATTTACAAAAATTTTGGACTGTGGTAAAACCACGTCCAGCAAACCCTTTTTTGCTTAGGCTTTTTGAGGCTCAAGGAGGTTGATTTCCTCCTTTTCTAGTTTGAATGGCTTCATGAATGGCTTGAGACGATACCCATTGACTCTAAAGCTGTCCTTGCCATTGGAATTCAATAATTCCACCACTCCATTGGGATATACTCGGTGAATAATGAACGGGCCTATCCACCTTGACTTGAGCTTCCCAGGAAAGATATGGAGTCTTGTGTCATACAGTAAAACTCTTTGCCCTTCCTGAAATTCCTTGTTGGAGATGAGTTGATCATGCCACTTCTTCATGCTCTGTTTTGCAACTTTGGAATTGATATAAGCATTATTTCTTAATTCCTCCATCTCATTTAGGTCTAGATATCTCTTTTCTCCGGCTCTGATCAAGTCCATGTTCAGCTTCTTTATTGTCCACCAAGCTTTGTATTCAACTTCCACAGGGAGATGGCACGCTTTGCCATAGACAAGACGATAGGGAGACATGCTCAGAATAGTCTTATAAGTTGTTCTATATGCCCACAATGAATCATGAAGCCTAATAGACCAATCTTTTCTGTTGGAATTCACCACTTTCATCAATATGTTCTTTATTTCCCTGTTAGCTAGCTCAACTTGCCCGAAAGTCTGAGGATGATAAAGTGTAGCCACCTTATGCTTCACTCCATACTTGGATAACAAAGCTTCAAAAGGTTTGTTTCAAAAATGAGCACCTCCATCACTGATTATGGCTTTGGGCACCCCAAATCTCGAGAAAATGTTCTCTTTAAGAAACTTGAGAACTACCTTGTGATCATTTTGTTTACAGGGGATTGCCTCGACCCACTTAGAAACATAATCTACCCCCACCAAGATGTAAGAATTACCAAAAGACATTGGGAAAGGTCCCATGAAGTCAATGCCCCATACATCAAATAACTCAACTATCAGAATGGGGTTCATAGGCATTTGATTTCTTTTTGTTAGCTTTCCAAGCCTTTGGCATCTATCACAACTCTTACACATGATGTGGGCATCTTTGAAAAGAGATGGCCAAGTAAACCCTGATTGCAATACCTTCATAGCTGTTTTCTGAGAGGCAAAGTGGCCTCCACATGCATTCTCATGACAATGAGATAGAATCCCTTGCTGCTCATCTTCAGGGACACACTTCCTAATGATCTGATCTGCACAATACTTAAAAAGAAAGGGCTCTTCCCAATAATAAGCATGAATTTTGGCAAAGAAGTGCTTCCTGTCCTATGCATTCCACTCACTTGGAATTTCACCGTTACTAAATAATTAGCAATATGAGCATACCAATGAGTTTTCACTAGGAACATGAGTGATTCTTCAGGAAAATCATCATTAATAGGCAAAGTATGGGAATTATGTGCTATAACTAACCTCGAAAGGTGGTCAGCTACCACATTCTCCACTCCTTTCTTATCTTTGATTTGGAGATCGAATTCTTGTAACAAAAGAATCCATCTAATCAACCTTGCTTTTACATCTTGCTTTGTTAATAAATACTTCAAGGCTGAATGGTCAGTAAAGACAATGATGAAAGACCCCACTAAATAAGCACGAAATTTGTCCAAAGCAAATACCACAACTAACAATTCTTTCTCTGTAGTTGTGTAGTTCCTTTGAGCTTCATTTAGTGTTTTACTTGCATAGTAAATCACATAGGGCTTCCCATCTTCCCTTTGGCCAAGCACAGCTCCTATAGCAAAGTCACTGGCATTACACATCAGTTCAAAAGGTAATTGCCAATTAGGGGCTCTCACTATTGGAGTTGTTGTTAAAAAATTTTTCAGTTGATCAAAGCTATCTTGACACCTTTCATCCCATATAAATTTAGCATCCTTAGCTAACAGCTCACAAAGAGGTTTTGAAAGACTTGAAAAACCTTTTATAAACCGCCTATAGAAACCTGCATGGCCAAGGAATTGCCTTACTCCTTTTACAGTTGTTGGGGATGGTAATTTGACAATAAGCTCCACCTTTGCTTTATCAACTTCAATGCCTTTTTCAGAGATGATATGGCCAAGGACAATTCCTTGACGTACCATAAAATGACATTTCTCCCAGTTGAGCACCAGGTCTTTTTCAATGCATCTGTGAAGAATTGCTTCCAAATTAACTAAGCATTCCTCAAATGTACCTCCATATACGGTGATGTCATCCATGAAAACCTCCATAATTCGCTCCACCATATCACCGAAAATACTCAACATACATCTTTGAAATGTAGCGAGTGCATTGCATAAACCAAAAAGGCATTCTCTCAGTAAGCATATGTTCCAAATGGACATGTAAAAGTGGTCTTTTCCCGATCTCGCCAAATCAATTTCAATCTGAAAATACCCTGAATACCCATCCAAGAAACAATAAAATGGATGTCCAGAGACTCTCTCCAGCACTTGGTCAATAAATGGCAATGGAAAATGATATTTCCTAGTTACAGCATTCAACTTTCTATAATCAATACACATCCTCCAACCTGAAGTGAGGCGTGTAGTAATTTCTTCTCCTTTTTCATTTCGAACCACTGTGATCCCTGACTTCTTTGGTACCACTTGAGTAGGACTCACCCAAGGGCTATCAGATATAGGGTAAATGATTCCTGCTTGAAGTAGCTTCAGCACCTCAGCTCGCACCACCTCTTGTAGATGAGGATTCAACCTTCTTTGAAATTGACGAATTAGCTTTGCTTCCTCCTCCATATATATATGATGAGTACAAACTAAAGGACTAATGCCTTTCAAGTCGAATATTTGCCATCCTATTGCCTTCTTACACCTCTTGAGAACTTCCATTAAACAATTCTCTTGATGATTGGTCAGAGATGAAGATATCACAACAGGACATTGATTATTTTCTTCAAGATATGTATATTTCAGCTCCACAGGTAAAGGCTTCAGATTGAGTTTTGGAATTTCTTTTTCAGCAGCTGTCTCTTTTTCTTCATTAAACAAAGGTAGAATCTCTTCTATCTTTCTCCAACTTTGTAGAGTAGCAAGCCCAATAGGAGATTCAGACAAACCTTCTTCAAAATCCACAAGACTTTTATTCAACTTGTTTTGCATATTTTGATTACAGTGCTCCTCAACCAAAGTATCAATAATGCACAGCTCTTCTGGACCTTCTTCTTCTTCCGGAGTGGTTTGCTTTTTAGACATATAGAAAATATTGAGATCTAGTGTCATGTTGCTAAAAGTGAGTTGCTTAGCCCATTCCTGCAGTTGATGATTGCATTTGAGGTAGCAAGAAATGGCCTTCCAAGGATGATAGGAACTAAATTAGCTTCCTTTACAGTAGGATCTGTATCAAGAACAATAAAATCTACTGGATAGTAGAAATTATCCACTTGACCCAATACATCCTCAATTACCCCTCTTGGAATTTTCACTGATCTATCTGCTAGAGATAGAGTGATTGTTGTTGGCTTCAACTCTCCAAGTCCCAATTGCTTGTAGACGGAATATGGAAGCAAATTCACACTTGCTCCCAAATCTAGCAAGGCTTTTTCCACTATCTTTCCTCCAATCATAACTGAAATGGTAGGACTTCCCGGGTCTTTGTACTTCAAAGGAGACTTACATTGTAAGATTGCACTTACTTGCTCAGTCAAGAAGGTTTTCTTGTTTACAGTCAACCCTCTTTTGATAGTACATAAGTCCTTTAGGAATTTTGCATACGTTGGAACTTGTTTAATCATATCCAGCAGTGGAATATTGACTTTCACTTGCCTCAATACTTCAAGGATTTCAGCTGCATTTCTAATCCCCTTTTTCCCATGTAATGCTTGAGGAAAAGGCGGAGAAGTTGATTTCTTCAGCATTTCTTCCTTCAGAAGTTCCTTCTCTGGAATTGCTTTCATTGTTGAATCAGAGTCCTTCTTTTCTTCACTGATCTCACTCTCTTTATCTTCCATTTCCTTCCCTTTCTTTATCTCTTCTTCTTTCTCAACATGTGGCTCGGGTATTGGCATCTCAATTTTCTTACCACTCCTTAGAGTGATCAAGGCTTTGACATCTTTCACCTGTGATGATTCTCCCTCTTGGCTTTCCACTTCATGGACACT
Source organism: Vitis amurensis (assembly GCA_037355405.1). Classification (NCBI taxonomy): domain Eukaryota; kingdom Viridiplantae; phylum Streptophyta; class Magnoliopsida; order Vitales; family Vitaceae; genus Vitis; species Vitis amurensis. The sequence goes on along the minus strand of CM074693.1, from coordinate 40,949,007 downwards.
TTTGGGATTTTGGTGAGGTTGAGAAGGAAATCTTCCCTTTTCATGCAGTGTATTCAAATTTGTAAGCCTTGAAATTGAATATTGGATGTTATCAAACTTTTAGTTCATATCATTTTGCATTCCATCCATCCTTTTATTCAACATACTCTCCACTCTATCAATTCTTTGATTGATTTGAGCATTGGTGGCTTCTTGGTTTCCAACAAAATCTCCCACTACCTTGCTGAGATTAGCCATTGCTTGTTCAAGACTTGAAGATTGTTGAGATGGTGGATCCGGCTATTGGTACTGAGTTGCTCTGGCCTTCCATGAGAAATTTGGATGATTCCTCCAACTTGAGTTGTAGGTATTTCCATAAGGCGCATTGTTATTGGGCTTGAATTGTCCAACAACATTTGCTTGATCTCTAAACATTTCCCTTTCAGCTGAAATTGCAGGGCATTCCTCCACCAAATGTTCATATGATTGACAATTGGGACACAGCTTCACTTGCACTGGTGCTTCAGCAACAGCTTGCACTTCATGTATTTTTTTCAGCTCCAGCTCCTCCAATCTTCTTGTCATAGCTGCCAACTTTGCTTTCATATCATCATCTTCTTTCAAGGTATACATCCCAGCCTTGGCATTGAAAGCATTCAGTTGAGACTTCATCTTTCCCACTTCTCCTTTAGTTGGTTCATCCCATCCCCTTGAAACTTCAGCTACATAGCTCAAGAAATCCATAGTTTCCTCTGGATTTTTGCTCATGAAATCTCCTCCACACATTGTCTTGAGGAGTTGCTTCATTGAGGAGGACATACCATCATAGAAATAACTCACCAATAGCCAAGTATCAAAACCATGGTGAGGACAAGCATTTATAGCTTCCATGTATCTTTCCCAACACTCATAGAATTTCTCATTCTCTTTAGCTGAGAAGTTTAAAATTTGCCTTTTCAAGCCATTTGTTCTATGAGTGGGAAAAAATTTCTTGAGGAATTCAGCTTGTAAATCAGTCCAAGAACGGATACTCCTTGGCCTTAAAGAATTAAGCCAAATTTTGGCCTTATCCTTTAAAGTAAAAGGAAATAACTTAAGCCTCATCAAATCAATTAAAGCTCCTCCCTCTTGGAATGTATTACAAACATCTTTAAATTCCTTGATGTGTGCATACGGATTCTCACTCTCCATTCCATGGAAAGTTGGTAGAAGTGGAACAAGATACGGTCTGATCACTAGCTGCTCTGTAGGGGGTACTATACATGATGGTGCACTCATACGAGGTGGATGCATGCGGTCCCTCATTGATCTGAATTCATTGAGATTGTCTTGACGACCTTGGTGACTATGCTGATCTTCAGGTGTAGCTTCCATGATATTCAAGCTCAATTCGAATTCTTTTTTCTGAGGTGTATCACACTTAACAAGCCTTCCTCCACTGTCTCGTATCCACTTTGGCATACACAACTAGTATCTATCTGCAACTTAAATGAAAATACAGGACACAAAAAGAAACAGGGCTACAACAACAAAATTAAACTAGGCTAAATTTTTTTTTAAAAGATAAACTTAGATTATGAATAAATAAATAAAGAATGAGAATTAGTGAAGTGAAAGAAACGTTACCAACTTGTGATGAAAATCACAAGTGCTCAAAAAATGGTATCACTATAAACTTGACACATTCCCCGGCAGCGGCGCCATTTGATTCATGCCCAGTTGGTGTGCCAGCTGATTCGTGTCCAGCTGGTGCTCCTTGATTGAGGGAGTAATCAACAAAATTTATAACCTATAACACCATACACTAGGGTAGCAAAGAAAAAGCTACTATAGTATAGCGGCTCTAGGATCGTTCACTGGGAAAGATTAACAAGCTATCAATGATACCAATTCCAAGTGAATTGGTCTTGTTTCATTTCAAAGTTAGCTTAAGAAATAAAACACAAACTTTGATTGGCAACGGTTTAGACTTAAACTAACTAACACAACAAGTAATAGGAATAACTTAGGAAGAAAAACATTCCTTGGAGAGTTAGGTTCACTGGGGTGGTTCCTTATGCAAAAGACATAGCTCCGGTCAGATGGTTCATTTCCTCGCGTTAGAGATTCAACATATAGTCAATTCTCTAACCGGTGTTGTACAGATACATCCTTCAATTAGATTTCACTTTAATTCTCTCACTGATGCAACTTGCAATGGTTTAATCCTCTCACTAAGCCTTAACCATTAAAGGTGATCTTTAACCTTGGATTACCCGTCAAAAGCTCGCAAGAGATAACTAATGGATGTCTCCTTGGAGTCCAAAAGATTACCAAGTGTTGGCTATTATAGAAAATCCTACCCTAAAGTCACCTCCCAGAGGCTCGCAAGGGGTAAACTAATGCATTTCCATGGTTGGAAATCACTTGCCTTACCAAGTGTTGGCCCAGGTGACTCTAAGGTGTTTTAAGTTAACTAAAAACATAGAAATCACTAAAGAATTTCACTTCCTCTTCATTATTAACTAAAACCACAAAGCTTTGCATTCTTGCACTTGGAACCTTCCCCAGCAACCTTAGCTCCAAGGAACTAGAGGTTTAGTTACTCATTCTCTGGGGAAAACTCCTCAGAGAGTTCATAACTTCGTAATAAATAAAAATACGAAGTGAGAAGGTAAGGCAATACAAAGAACTGAACTTTACTTGCTTACCCAAAAATCTATAAAAGGATCTCCTCCCTGAGAACAGGCTCCCGAGAGGTATATATATGAACATAATATAAAACTAATTATTACATAGATATTTTCTCTTTTTTTACCAACTTAAAAGCTAAGGAATCTTGTAATTGGTGGCTTACAAGGAGTATTTTGGGATTTAGACAACAAAAATCTAATGGAAAATATCTCCAAATGTCGGTAGCAAATATCGGGAGGCTCCAGGAACCATTTCGCATGAGAAAATGGTGTCTGCGAGATTTCGCAGACACTCAAGAGGGCTGCGAAATCATTTCGCAACAAACGGCTCTTCTTGCAGGGCTGCGAAGTTGGCTTCCACCTTGAGGTTCCCAGCTTCCATCACGCGGCATATATCAGGTAACTTCAGGAGGAGATACACCCTATTGTACAAAAAGGCTGCGGAATCACTTCGCAGCAAAAGGGTGATTTCGCAACACTTTGGAAAATGCTTCCTTCAGCTGGGAGTGATTGGCTTGCAATGGCTGCAACTTCTTCGTTTCAACTCCGAATTGCACACCGTTTGAAGCATTGGATTGTTGACTTCCTGAGCTTTGAAATGGTATATAGCATGCATCAATTGGACTTCAAAAAGTGCTCCAAAAGTGGCTGCTACGACTGTCATCAAGAATATGCTTCATGGAAGATTCTCTTTACTTTTTCTCCTTGCATTCCGGATATACTCTTGGCAAAAGACTTCTAAGCTTTACCCAAGATTCCTCATAACTCTCCTCAATCTTTACTTGCTTTGGTGATCAAATTACTAACAAAAACACCAAAACTTACACAAAGTGATTAAAAATGCTTTCAAGGGTCCTTAACATGCCAATTGAGTTAAAAGACCAAAACTACTACTCAAAAGTGTTTAAAAGGATTAATTATAGGCTATCAAATAGCACTTTTTGAGTAGTAATCAGCTAGGACATATGAAAAGCCAACGCATTGGTGGTAAGAAAAATGTTTTTTTTTTCTTTAATTTTGTTTCCTCTTATATTCAAAACTCGCAGCTTCATTCCCTACGAATAATTGGCCAATCTATGTCATTATTGGGTAATACAATTTGAGTGTATGAATGACCAATTCAATAACATAAATGACATGTGAAAGATATTCGTGTACCGGTCGACCACCATATGAAGTGGTTGAAATTATTTTTATGATCGGTACACACTGCCCCTTTTGGTGCTTCAACATAAGAATTGGCAGTGGCTACCGAATGAGACTATAGGAAACCGGTAGCACTGTACCGGTCGACCGCTTATTAGTTAATGAAGTATGGTGGTAAAATGTTGGATTCATGCATAGATTGTTCTCGACAAATTCGAAAACTTTTTGGGACATCATATGGATTGGATATTGTTTAAGTAGGTTCGTTCCACTTAGGAGGTGGTGAAATGATTTCCGGAAAAATCCAAATCCAAAAATACTAAAAAACTCACAAGGGTAGTGATTCGCGTGTAACTCCAAATGGGTCATTTAATCAAAATCATTTATAAAACCTATGACCTCATACTAACGTAGCAAAGCTACTATAGTATAGTGGCTCTAGGGTCGAACTCTGGGATGGGTTTTCATTCTACCAGTGATATACTTAAAATTAGAAATTGTATTTAATGATTTCCTTAATCAAAAACTTAAAGTTTAAAAGAAAATAAAATTTGTTTTGAAAGTGTTTGAAACTAAACTAACATAAACTAATTAAAAATGGAAGAAAGAAAGTTTCCCGGAGCTAAGGGTTGCTAGGATCAAGTTCAGAATAGAAAATGGAAAATTCGGATTTTTCTCCTCGCATTGGGGATTTAACCTATAGTTATTTCCCGAACCGGTATAGGTTTGACAATGAAGATTTAATCCATAAAAGGTCAATAGAAATGGTAGTCAAGGTCCATTAATGGCTTAAGACACTATAGGTCTTCACCTTGAATCACTTTCCAATGACTCGTACATGATAACTAATGGACTAATATGGATCTAGCAATAAGCATCCATAAAGACCTGAAGCTTACCATGTATTGGTCATTCAAAGTGATTCTAAGGGATTTAAAGCAAAACTTTGGATTTAGAAGCCATTTATGAATTCCAACTACCTGAATTTAATGCATGGAAGCTTTCCACCTTTTCATCTGGACTTTTCACCTAGCTTCCTTTACTCCAAGAAACCGAAAGTTTAGCCTCTCATCCTCCGGGCAAACATCCTCAGAGGTTGTTTGGCTTCCAAGAAAAAGAAAATAATAAAGAGAAAAGAGAAACGAGAGAGCTCTGTAAAAAATTCTTAGTGTCAAACGTAATACGTATTCTACATATTCCAAGAGGTGATTTCCACCCCTTATATAGTCTTTACAAAAAGAAAAGCTTGTGATTGGTTAGTTACAAGGATAAGAAAGGAAATTACATCACAAAATACAAAGGAAAATATCTAAAGTGGAGTCGGCTAGAACAGAGCAAAATTCGCAACACGCATGGGTTATGCGAATGTTATGCGAAATTCGCATAACCTCTTGTGGAATGTGAAATTTTCGCATAACCTGGAGCAGTTTGCTTCCGAAGGCCATATCTTCCTCATTTCAGCTCCAAATCGTGCACGGTTTGAAGAGTTGGATTCTTGACTTCAAGAGCTTTAAAATGGTATATAGCATGTAAAAATTGGACTTCAGGAAGTGCTCCAAAAGTGCGAAAGAAGACTGCAACTGCTACATTTTGATTTTTCTTCACTTTGCTTCTCTTTGGTTTTCTCCTTTGCTTGACTTGTCTTAATGATCCAAAAAGCTGTCAAAACATTAAAACTAGCCACAAATATGATTAGAAGACATTGCTAGGTCCTTAACATGCCAATTGGACTAAAGATGGAGAACTACTACACAAAAGTGCTTAAAACATAATGCATTAAAGGTGTAAAATAACACTTTTTGGGTAGTAATCAGGTAGGTAGAATGTGAGGAATCCTTACATTGTTTGTACCTTCCATATTCTCCACTTCTTTGGAGTTTTAGAAATTTTTAGGGACAACAAATGGTTTTGATATTGTTTAAATAGATTCGTTACACTTAGGAGGTGGTGAAATGATTTTCGGAAAAATCCAAATCCAAAAATACTAAAAAATTCACAAGGGTACGTAGAATGTGAGGACTCTCACATTATTCGTACCTTCCATATTCTCCACTTCTTTGGAGTTTTAAAAATTTTTAGGGACATCAAATGGTTTTGATGTTGTTTAAATAGGTTCGTTACACTTAGAAGGTGGTCAAATGATATCCGGAAAAATCCAAATCCAAAAATACTAGGAAATTCACAAAGGTACGAAAAATGTGAGGAATCCTCACATTGTTCGTACCTTCCATATTCTCCACTTCCTTGGAACTGTTTAAAATTTTTGGGACATCATATGGCTTGGATATTGTTTAAATAGGTTCGGTACACTTGGAAGCTGGTGAAATGATTTTCAGAAAAATCCAAATCCAAAAATACTAAAAAATTCACAAAGGTACGAATAATGTGAAGAATCCTCACATTCTTCGTACCCTCCAAATTCTCCACTTGTTTGGAGTTTTTAAAATTTTCTGGGACATCATATGACTTGGATGTTGTTTAAATAGGTTCGTTACACTTAGAAGGTGCTCAAATGATATCCAGAAAAATCCAAATCCAAATCCAAAAATACTACAAAATTCACAAGGGTACGAAGAATGTGAGGAATGCTCACATTGTTCGTACCCTCCCAAATCTCAACTTCTTTGAAGTTTTTAAAATTTTTTGGGACATCATATGGCTTGGATATTGTTTAAACAGGTTCGTTATACTTGGAAGATGGTGAAATGATTTCCGGACAAATCCAAATCCAAAAATACTAAAAAATTCACAAAGGTACGAAGAATGTGAAGAATCCTCACATTCTTCGTACCCTCCAAATTCTGCACTTGTTTGGAGTTTTTAAAATTTTTTGGGACATCATATGGCTTGGATGTTGTTTAAATAGGTTCGTTACACTTAGAAGGTGGTCAAATGATATCCTGAAAAATCCAAATCCAAAAATACTACAAAATTCACAAGGGTACGAAGAATGTGAGGAATGCTCACATTCTTCATACCCTCCCAATTCTCCACTTCTTTGGAGTTTTTAAAATTTTTTGGGGACATCATATGCCTTGGATATTGTTTAAATAGGTTTGTTACACTTGGAAGGTGGTGAAATGATTTCCAGAAAAATTCAAATCCAAAAATACTAAAAAATTCATAAAGGTACGAAGAATGTGAAGAATCCTCACATTCTTCGTACCTTCCAAATTCTCTACTTCTTTAGAGTTTTAAAAATTTTTTGGGACATCATATGACTTGGATATTATTTAAATATGTTCGTTACACTTGGTAGGTGGTGAAATGATTTCCGAAAAAATCCAAATCCAAAAATACTAAAAAATTCACAAAGGTACGAAGAATGTAAAGAATCCACACATTCTTCGTACCCTCCCAATCCTCCACTTCTTTGGACTTTTTAAAATTTTTAGGGGCATTATATGGCTTGGATGTTGTTTAAATAGGTCCGTTACACTTAAGAGGTGGTCAAATGATATCCGGAAAAATCCAAATCCAAAAATACTAGAATATTCACAAGGGTACGAAGAATGTGAGAAATGCTCACATTGTTCGTACCCTCCCAAATCTCCACTTCTTTTGAGTTTTTAAAATTTTTTGGGACATCATATGGCTTCGATATTGTTTAAATAGGTTCGTTACACTTATGAGGTGGTGAAATGATTTCTGGAAAAATCAAAATCCAAAAATACTAGAAAATTCACAAGGGTACAAAGAATGTAAGGAATCCTCAAACTCTTCGTACCCTCCCAATTCTCCATTTGTTTGGAGTTTTTAAAATTTTTTGGGACATCATATGGCTTGGATGTTGTTTAAATAGGTTCGTTACACATAAAAGGTGGTGAAATGATTCTCGGAAAAATTAAAATCCAAAAATACTAAAAAATTCATAAGGGTACGAAGAATGTGAGGAATCCTCACATTCTGCGTACCCCCCAATTCTCCACTTCTTTGGAGTTTTAAAAATTTTTTGGGACAACATATGGCTTGGATATTGTTCAAATAGGTTCGTTACACTTGGATGGTGGTGAAATGATATCCGAAAAAATCCAAATCCAAAAATACTAAAAAACTCACAAAGGTACGAAGAATGTAAAGAATCCTCACATTCTTCGTACCCTCCTAATGCTCCACTTCTTTGGACTTTTTAAAATTTTTTTGGGCATCATATAGCTTGGATGTTGTTTGAATAGGTTCGTTACTTTTACGAGGTGGTCAAATGATATCCCGAAAAATCCAAATCCAAAAATACTAGAAAATTCATAAGGGTACGAAGAATGTGAGAAATGCTCACATTGTTCGTACCTACCCAAATCTCCACTTCTTTATAGTTTTTAAAATTTTTTGGGACATCATATGGCTTGGATATTGTTTAAATAGGTTCGTTACACTTATGAGATGGTGAAATGATTTCTGGAAAAATCCAAATCCAAAAATACTAGAAAATTCACGAGGGTACAAAGAATGTAAGGAATCCTCACACTCTTCGTACCCACCCAATTCTCCACTTGTTTGGAGTTTTTAAAATTTTTTGGGACATCATATGGCTTCGATGTTGTTTAAATAGGTTCGTTACACATAGAAGGTGGTGAAATGATTTTCAAAAAAATCAAAATAAAAAATACTAAAAAATTCATAAGGGTACGAAGAATGTGAGGAATCCTTACATTCTTCGTACCCTCCCAATTCTCCACTTCTTTTGAGTTTTTAAAATTTTTTGGGACATCATATGGCTTGGATATTGTTTAAATAGGTTTGCTACACTTGGAAGGTGGTGAAATGATTTCCGGAAAAATCCAAATCCAAAAATACTAAAAAATTCACAAAGCTACGAAGAATGTGAAGAATCCTCACATTCTTCGTACCCTCCAAATTCTCCACTTGTTTGGAGTTTTTAAAATTTTTTGGCACATCATATGGCTTGGATGTTGTTTAAATAGGTTCGTTACACTTAGAAGGTGGTCAAATGATATACAAAAAAATCCAAATCCAAAAATACTACAAAATTCACAAGGGTACGAAGAATGTGAGGAATGATCACATTCTTCATACCCTACCAATTCTCCACTTCTTTGGAGTTTTTAAAATTTTTTGCGGACATCATATGCCTTGGATATTGTTTAAATAGGTTCGTTACACTTGGAAGGTGGTGAAATGATTTCCAAAAAAATCCAAATCCAAAAATACTAAAAAATTCACAAAGGTACGAAGAATGTGAAGAATCCTCACATTCTTCATACCCTCCAAATTCTCCACTTCTTTCGTGTTTTTAAAATTTTCTGGGACATCATATGGCTTGGATATAATTTAAATATGTTCGTTAGACTTGGAAGGTGGTGAAATGATTTCCGGAAAAATCCAAATCCAAAAATACTAAAAAATTCACAAAGGTACGAAGAATGTAAAGAATCCTCACATTCTTCGTACCCTCCCAATACTCCACTTCTTTGGACTTCTTGAAATTTTTTTGGGCATCATATGGCTTGGATGTTGTTTAAATAGGTTTGTTACACTTAAGAGGTGGTCAAATGATATCCGAAAAAATCCAAATCCAAAAATACTAGAAAATTCACAAGGGTACGAAGAATGGGAGAAATACTCACATTGTTCGTACCCTCCCAAATCTCCACTTCTTTGGAGTTTTTAAAATTTTTTGGGACATCATATGGCTTCGATATTGTTCAAATAGGTTCGTTACACTTATGAGGTGGTGAAATGATTTCTGGAAAAATCCAAATCCGAAAATACTAAAAAATTCACAAGGCTACGAAGAATGTAAGGAATCCTCACACGCTTCGTACCCTCCCAATTCTCCACTTGTTTGGAGTTTTAAAAAATTTTTGGGACATCATATGGTTTGGATGTTTTTTAAATAGGTTCGTTACACATAGAAGGTGGTGAGGAATCCTCACATTCTAAAAAAATATGAGGAATCCTCACATTCTTCGTACCCTCCCAATTCTCCACTTCTTTGGAGTTTTTAACATTTTTTGGGACATCATATGGCTTGGATATTGTTTAAATAGGTTTGTTACACCTCGATGGTGGTGAAATAATATCCAGAAAAATCGAAATCCAAAAATACTACAAAATCAGAAGGGTACGAAGAATGTGAGGAATGGCCACATTCTTCGTACCCTCCATATTCTCCACTTATTTGGAGTTTTTAAAATTTTTTGGGACATCATATGGCTTGGATATTGTTTAAATATGTTCGTTACACTTGGAAGGTGGTGAAATCGTTTTCGGAAAAATCCAAATCCAAAAATACTAGAAAATTCACAAGGGTACAAAGAAAGTGAGGAATGCTCACATTCTTCGTACCCTCCCAATTCTCCACTTCTTTGGAGTTTTAAAAATTTTTTGGGACATCATATGGCTTGAATCTTGTTTAAATAGGTTCGTTACACTTAGAAGGTGGTCAAATGATATCCGGAAAAATCCAAATCCAAAAATACTACAAAATTCACAAGGATACGAAGAATGTGAGGAATGCCCACATTCTTCGTACCATCCCAATTCTCCACCTATTTGGAGTTTTTAAAATTTTTTGGCACATCATATGGCTTCGATATAGTTTAAATAGGTTCGTTACACTTGGAAGATGGTAAAATGATTTCCGGAAAAATCCAAATCCAAAAATACTAGAAAATTCACAAGGGTACGAAGAATGTGAGAAATGCTCACATTCTTCGTACCCTCCCAATTCTCCACTTCTTTGGAGTTTCTAAAATTTTTTGGCACATCATATGGCTTGGATATTGTTGAAATAGGTTCGTTACACTTCGGAGGTGGTGAAATGATTTCCGGAAATATCCATATCTAAAAACACTAGAAAATTCACAAGGGTGCGAAGAATGTAAGGAATCCTCACATTCTTCGTACCCTCCAAATTCTCCACTTCTTTGGAGTTTTTAAAATTTTTTGGGAGATCATATGGCTTGGATATTGTTTAAATAGGTTCGATACACATAGAAGGGGGTGAAATGATTTCCGGAAAAATCCAAATAAAAAAATACTAGAAAATTCACAAGGGTACGAAGAATGTAAGGAATTCTCACATTCTTCGTACCCTCCCAATTCTCTACTTGTTTGGAGTTTTTAAAATTTTTTGGGACATCATATGGCTTGGATATTGTTTAAATAGGTTCGTTACCTATATAAGGTGGTCAAATGATTTCCGAAAAAATCCAAATCCAAAAATACTAAAAATTTCAAAAGGATACGAAGATTGTGAGGAATCTCACATTCTTCGTAACCCTCCCAAATCTCCACTTCTTTGGAGTTTTTAAAATTTTTTGGGACGTCATATGGCTTGGATATTGTTTAAATAGGTTCGTTACACTTAGGAGGTAGTGAAATGATTTCCGGAAAAATCCAAATCCAAAAATACTAGAAAATTCACAAGGGTACGAAGACTATAAGAAATCCCCACATTCTTCGTACCCTCCCAATTCTCCACTTCTTTGGAGTTTTTAAAATTTTTTGGGAGATCATATGGCTTGGATATTGTTTAAATAGGTTCGATACACATAGAAGGTGGTCAAATGATTTTGGGAAAAATCCAAATCTAAAAATACTAGAAAATTCACAAGGGTACGTAGAATGTGAGGAATGCTCACATTCTTCGTACCCTCCCAATTCTCCACTACCTTGGAGTTTTTAAAAATTTTTGGGACATCATATGGCTTGGATATTGTTTAAATAGGTTCGTTACACTTAGGAGGTGGTGAAATTATTTTCGGAAAAAACCAAATCCAAAAATACTAGAAAATTCACAAGGGCACGTAGAATGTAAGGAATCCTCCCATTCTTCGTACCCTCCCAATTCTCCACTTGTTTGGAGTTTTTAAAATTTTTTGGGACATCATATGGCTTGGATATTGTTTAAATAGGTTCGTTACACTTAGGAGGTGGTGAAATGACTTCCGAAAAAATCCAAATCCAAAAATACTAGAAAATTCACAAAGGTGTGAAGAACGCATGGAATCCTCACATTCATCGTGCCCTCCCAATTCTCCACTTGTTTGGAGTTTTTAAAATTTTTTGGAACATCATATGGTTTGGATGTTGTTTAAATAGGTTCGTTACACTTAGAAGGTGGTCAAATGATATCTGGAAAAATCCAAATGCAAAAATACTAGAAAATTTCAAAGGGGTAGGAAGGATGTGAGGAATGCTCACATTCTTCGTACCCTCTCAATTCCCCGCTTTTTTGGAGTTTTAAAAATTTTTTGGGACATCATATGGCTTGGATATTGTTTAAATAGGTTCATTACACTTAGGAGGTGGTGAAATGATTTCCGGAAAAATCCAAATCCAAAAATACTAGAAAATTCACAAGGGTACGTAGAATGTAAGGAATCCTCCCATTCTTCGTACCCTCCAAATTCTCCACTTGTCTGGAGTTTTTAAAATTTTTTGGGACATCATATGGCTTGGATATTGTTTAAATAGGTTCATTACACTTAGGAGGTGGTGAAACGACTTCCAAAAAAATCCCAATCCAAAAATACTAGAAAATTCACAAAGGTGCGAAGAACGTATCGAATACTCACATTCATCGTACCCTCCCAATTCTCCACTTGTTTGGAGTTTTTAAAATTTTTTGGGACATCATATGGTTTGGATGTTGTTTAAATAGGTTCGTTACACTTAGAAGGTGGTCAAATGATATCTGGAAAAATCCAAATGCAAAAATACTAGAAAATTTCAAAGGGGTAGGAAGAATGTGAGGAATGCTCACATTTTTCGTACCCTCCCAATTCTCCACTTCTTTGGAGTTTTTAAAATTTTTGGAACATCATATGGCTTGGATATTGTTTAAATAGTTTCGTTACACTTTGGAGGTGGAGAAATGATTTCTGGAAAAATCGAAATCCAAAAATACTAGAAAATTCACGAGGGTGCGAAGAATGTAAGGAATCCTCAGATTCTTCGTACCCTCCCAATTCTCCACTTGTTTGGAGTTTTTAAAATTTTTTGGGACATCATATGGCTTGGATATTGTTTAAATAGGTTCGTTACCTATAGAAGGTGGTCATATGATTTCCGGAAAAATCCAAATCCAAAAATACTAAAAATTTCAAAAGGGTACGAAGATTGTGAGGAATCCTCACATTCTTCGTAACCTTCCCAAATCTCCACTTCTTTGGAGTTTTTAACATTTTTTGGTACGTCATATGGCTTGGATATTGTTTAAATAAGTTCGTTACACTTAGGAAGTTGTGAAATGATTTCCAGAAAAATCCAAATCCAAAAACACTAGAAAATTCAGAAAGGTGCGAAGAATGTATGGAATCCTCACATTCTTCGTACCCTCCCAATTCCCCAATTTTTTGGAGTTTTGAAAATTTTTTGGGAGATCATATGGCTTGGATATTGTTTAAATAGGTTCGATACACATAGAAGGTGGTCAAATGATTTAGGGAAAAATCCAAATCCCAAAATAGTAAAAATTTCAAAAGGGTACGAAGAATGTGAGGAATCCTCACATTCTTCGTACCTTCCCAAATCTCCACTTCTTTGGAGTTTTTAAAATTTTTTGGGACATCATATGGCTTGGATATTGTTTAAATAGGTTCGTTACACTAAGGAGGTAGTGAAATGGTTTCCGGAAAAATCCAAATCCAAAAATACTAGAAAATTCACAAGGGTGAGAAGAATGTAAGGAATGCTCACATTCTTCGTACCCTCCTAATTCTCAACTTGTTTGGAGTTTTAAAAATTTTTTGGGACATCACATGGCTTGGATATTACTTAAATAGGTTCGTTACACTTAGGAGGTGGTGAAATGATTTCCTGAAAAATCTAAATCCAAAAATAGTAGAAAATTCACAAGGGTACGAAGAATGTAAGGAATCCTCACATTCTTCGTGCCCTCCTAATTCTCCACTTGTTTGGAGTTTTTAATATTTTTTGGCGCATCATATGGCTTGGATATTGTTTAAATAGGCTCGTTAAACAGAGAAGGTTGTGAAATGATTTCCGGAAAAATACTAATCCAAAAATACTAGAAAATTCACAAGGGTACGTAGAATGTAAGGAATGCTCACATTCTCTGTACCCTCCCAATTCTCCACTTGTTTGCAGTTTTTAAAATTTTTTGAGACATCATATGGCTTGGATGTTATTTAAATAGGTCCGTTACACTTAGAAAGTGGTCAAATGATTTCCGGAAAAATCCAAATCCAAAAATACTAGAAAATTCACAAGCGTACGAAGAATGTCAGGAATCCTCACATTCTTCGTACCCTCCCAATTCTCCACTTGTTTGGAGTTTTTATAATTTTTTGGGACATCATATGGCATGGATGTTGTTTATATAGGTCCGTTACACTTAGAAGGTCGTCAAAAGATTTCCGAAAAAATCCAAATCCAAAAATACTAGAAATTTCACAAGGGTATGAAGAATGTAAAGAATCCTCACATTCTTCGTGCCCTCCTAATTCTCCACTTGTTTGGAGTTGTTAATATTTTTTGGCACATCATATGGCTTGGATATTGTTTAAATAGGCTCGTTACACATAGAAGGTGGTGAAATGATTTCCGAAAAAATCCAAATCCAAAAATACTAGAAAATTCACAAGGGTACGTAGAATGTAAGGAATGCTCGCATTCTTCGTACCCTCCCAATTCTCCACTTCTTTGGAGTTTTTAAAATTTTTTGGGACATTATATGGCTTGGATATTGTTTAAATAGGTTCGTTACACTTAGGAGGTGGTGAAATGATTTTCAAAAAAATCCAAATCCAAAAATACTAGAAAATTCACAAGGGCACGTAGAATGTAAGGAATCCTCCCATTCTTCGTACCCTCCCAATTCTCCACTTGTTTGGAGTTTTTAAAATTTTTTGGGACATTATATGGCTTGGATATTGTTTAAATAGGTTCGTTACACTTAGGAGGTGGTGAAATGACTTCCGAAAAAATCTAAATCCAAAAATACTAGAAAATTCACAAAGGTGCGAAGAACGCATGGAATCCTCACATTCATCGTACCCTCCCAATTCTCCACTTGTTTGGAGTTTTTAAAATTTTTTGGGACATCATATGGTTTGGATGTTGTTTAAATAGGTTCGTTACACTTAGAAGGTGGTCAAATGATATCTGGAAAAATCCAAATGCAAAAATACTAGAAAATTTCAAAGGGGTAGGAAGAATGTGAGGAATGCTCACATTCTTCCTACCCTCCCAATTCCTCGCTTTTTTGGAGTTTTTAAAATTTTTTGGGACATCATGTGGCTTGGATATTGTTTAAATAGGTTCGTTACACTTAGGAGGTGGTGAAATGATTTCCGGAAAAATCCAAATCCAAAAATACTAGAAAATTCACAAGGGTACGTAGAATGTAAGGAATCCTCACATTCATCGTACCCTCCCAATTCTCCACTTGTTTGGAGTTTTTAAAATTTTTCGGGACATCATATGGCTTGGATGTTGTTTAAATAGGTTCGTTACACTTAGAAGGTGGTCAAATGATATCTGGAAAAATCCAAATGCAAAAATACTAGAAAATTTCAAAGGGGTAGGAACAATGTGAGGAATGCTCACATTCTTCGTACCCTCCCAATTCTCCACTTCATTGGAGTTTTTTAAATTTTTTGGGACATCATATGGCTTGGATATTGTTTAAATAGTTTCGTTACACTTTGGAGGTGGTGAAATGATTTCTGGAAAAATCGAAATCCAAAAATACTAGAAAATTCACGAGGGTGCGAAGAATGTAAGGAATCCTCACATTCTTCGTACCCTCCCAATTCTCCACTTGTTTGGAGTTTTTAAAATTTTTTGGGACATCATATGGCTTGGATACTGTTTAAATAGGTTCGTTACCTATAGAAGGTGGTCATATGATTTCCAGAAAAATCCAAATCCAAAAATACTAAAAATTTCAAAAGGGTACGAAGATTGTGAGGAATCCTCACATTCTTCGTAACCCTCCCAAATCTCCACTTCTTTGGAGTTTTTAACATTTTTTGGTACGTCATATGGCTTGGATATTGTTTAAATAGGTTCGTTACACTTAGGAAGTGGTGAAATGATTTCCAGAAAAATCCAAATCCAAAAACACAAGAAAATTCACAAAGGTGCGAAGAATGTATGGAATCCTCACATTCTTCGTACCCTCCCAATTCCCCAATTTTTTGGAGTTTTGAAAATTTTTTGGGACATCATATGGCTTGGATATTGTTTAAATAGGTTCGTTACACTTAAGAGGTAGTGAAATGATTTTCGGAAAATCCAAATCCAAAAATACTAGAAAATTCACAAGGGTACGAAGACTGTAAGAAATCCCCACATTCTTCGTACCCTCCCAATTCTCCACTTCTTTGGAGTTTTTAAAATTTTTTGGGAGATCATATGGCTTGGATATTGTTTAAATAGGTTCGATACACATAGAAGGTGGTCAAACGATTTTGGGAAAAATCCACATCCAAAAATACTAAAAATTTCAAAAGGGTACGAAGAATGTGAGGAATCCTCACATTCTTCGTAACCTCCCAAATCTCCACTTCTTTGGAGTTTTTAAAATTTTTTGGGACATCATATGGCTTGGATATTGTTTAAATAGGTTCGTTAAACATAGAAGGTGGTGAAATGATTTCCGAAAAAATCCAAATCCAAAAATACTAGAAAATTCACAAGGGTACGAAGAATGTGTGGAATGCTCACATTCTTCGTACCCTCCCAATTCTCCACTTCTTTAGAGTTCTTAAAATTTTTCAGGACATTATATGGTTTGGATGTTGTTTAAATAGGTTCGTTACACTTAGAAGGTGGTCAAATGATATACGGAAAAATCCCAATAAAAAAATAGTAGAGAATTTCAAAAGGTTACGAAGAATGTGAGGAATCCTCACATTCTTCGTACCCTCCCAAATCTATACTTCTTTGGAGTTTTTGAAATTTTTTGGGACATTATGTGCCTTGGATATTGTTTAAACAATTTCGTTACACAAAGGAGGTGGTCAAATGATGTCCGAAAAAATCCAAATCGAAAAATACTAGACAATTCAGAAGAGAACGAAGAATGTAAGGAACCCTCACATTCTCCGTACCCTCCCAATTCTCCACTTGCTTGGAGTTTTTAAAATTTTTTGGGTCATCATATGGCTTGGATGTTGTTTAAATAGGTCCGTTACACTTAGAAGGTGGTGAAATGATTTCCGGAAAATCCAAATCCAAAAATACTAGAAAATTCACAAGGGTACAAAGAATGTCAGGAATCCTCACATTCTTCGTACCCTCCCAAATCTCCACTTCTTTGAAGTTTCTAAAATTTTTTGGGACATCATATGACTTGAATATTGTTTATATATGTTCGTTACACTTAGAAGGTGGTCAAATGATATCTGGAAAAATCCAAAAACAAAAATACTAGAAAATTTCAAAGGGGTAGGAAGAATGTGAGGAATGCTCACATTCTTCGTTCCCTCCCAATTCTCCACTCATTTGGAGTTTTTGAAATTTTTTGTGACATCATGTGGCTTGGATATGGTTTAAATAGTTTCGTTACACTTAGGAGGTGGTGAAATGATTTCCGAGAAAAATCCAAGTCACAAAATACTAGAAAATTGAGAGGGGTACGAAGAATGTAAGGAATCCTCACATTCTCCGTACCGTCCCAATTCTCCACTTGTTTGCAGTTTTTAATATTTTTTGAGACATCATATGGCTTGGATGTTGTTTAAATAGGTCCGTTACACTTAGAAGATGGTCAAATGATTTCCGAAAAAATCCAAATCCAAAAATACTAGAAAATTCACAAGGGTACGAAGAATGTCAAGAATCCTCACACTCTTCGTACCCTCCCAATTCTCCACTGGTTTTGAGTTTTTAAAATTTTTTGGGACATCATATGGCATGGATGTTGTTTATATAGGTCCGTTACACTTAGAAGGTGGTCAAATGATATCTGGAAAAATCCAAATGCAAAAATACTAGAAAATTTCAAAGGGGTAGGAAGAATGTGAGGAATGCTCACATTCTTCGTACCCTCCCAATTCTCCACTTCTTTGGAGTTTTTAAAATTTTTTTGGACATCATATGGCTTGGATATTGTTTAAATAGGTTCATTACACTTAGGAGGTGGTGAAATGATTTCCGGAAAATCCAAATCCAAAAATACTAGAAAATTCACAAGGGTACAAAGAATGTCAGGAATCCTCACATTCTTCGTACCCTCCCAAATCTCCACTTCTTTGAAGTTTCTAAAATTTTTGGGACATCATATGACTTGAATATTGTTTATATATGTTCGTTACACTTAGAAGGTGGTCAAATGATATCCGGAAAAATCCAAAAACAAAAATACTAGAAAATTTCAAAGGGGTAGGAAGAATGTGAGGAATGCTCACATTCTTCGTTCCTCCCCCATTCTCCACTCATTTGGAGTTTTTGAAATTTTTTGTGACATCATGTGGCTTGGATATGGTTTAAATAGTTTCGTTACACTTAGGAGGTGGTGAAATGATTTCCAGAAAAATCCAAGTCACAAAATACTAGAAAATTCAGAGGGGTACGAAGAATGTAAGGAATCCTCACATTCTCCGTACCGTCCCAATTCTCCACTTGTTTGCAGTTTTTAATATTTTTTGAGACATCATATGGCTTGGATGTTGTTTAAATAGGTCCGTTACACTTAGAAGATGGTCAAATGATTTCCGAAAAAATCCAAATCCAAAAATACTAGAAAATTCACAAGGGTACGAAGAATGTCAAGAATCCTCACACTCTTCGTACCCTCCCAATTCTCCACTGGTTTTGAGTTTTTAAAATTTTTTGGGACATCATATGGCATGGATGTTGTTTATATAGGTCCGTTACACTTAGAAGGTGGTCAAATGATATCTGGAAAAATCCAAATGCAAAAATACTAGAAAATTTCAAAGGGGTAGGAAGAATGTGAGGAATGCTCACATTCTTCGTACCCTCCCAATTCTCCACTTCTTTGGAGTTTTTAAAATTTTTTTGGACATCATATGGCTTGGATATTGTTTAAATAGGTTCATTACACTTAGGAGGTGGTGAAATGATTTCCGGAAAATCCAAATCCAAAAATACTAGAAAATTCACAAGGGTACAAAGAATGTCAGGAATCCTCACATTCTTCGTACCCTCCCAAATCTCCACTTCTTTGAAGTTTCTAAAATTTTTTGGGACATCATATGACTTGAATATTGTTTATATATGTTCGTTACACTTAGAAGGTGGTCAAATGATATCTGGAAAAATCCAAAAACAAAAATACTAGAAAATTTCAAAGGGGTAGGAAGAATGTGAGGAATGCTCACATTCTTCGTTCCCTCCCAATTCTCCACTCATTTGGAGTTTTTGAAATTTTTTGTGACATCATGTGGCTTGGATATGGTTTAAATAGTTTCGTTACACTTAGGAGGTGGTGAAATGATTTCCAGAAAAATCCAAGTCACAAAATACTAGAAAATTCAGAGGGGTACGAAGAATGTAAGGAATCCTCACATTCTCCGTACCGTCCCAATTCTCCACTTGTTTGCAGTTTTTAATATTTTTTGAGACATCATATGGCTTGGATGTTGTTTAAATAGGTCCGTTACACTTAGAAGATGGTCAAATGATTTCCGAAAAAATCCAAATCCAAAAATACTAGAAAATTCACAAGGGTACGAAGAATGTCAAGAATCCTCACATTCTTCGTACCCTCCCAATTCTCCACTGGTTTTGAGTTTTTAAAATTTTTTGGGACATCATATGGCATGGATGTTGTTTATATAGGTCCGTTACACTTAGAAGGTGGTCAAATGATATCTGGAAAAATCCAAATGCAAAAATACTAGAAAATTTCAAAGGGGTAGGAAGAATGTGAGGAATGCTCACATTCTTCGTACCCTCCCAATTCTCCACTTCTTTGGAGTTTTTAAAATTTTTTGGACATCATATGGCTTGGATATTGTTTAAATAGGTTCATTACACTTAGGAGGTGGTGAAATGATTTCCGGAAAATCCAAATCCAAAAATACTAGAAAATTCACAAGGGTACAAAGAATGTCAGGAATCCTCACATTCTTCGTACCCTCCCAAATCTCCACTTCTTTGAAGTTTCTAAAATTTTTTGGGACATCATATGACTTGAATATTGTTTATATATGTTCGTTACACTTAGAAGGTGGTCAAATGATATCTGGAAAAATCCAAAAACAAAAATACTAGAAAATTTCAAAGGGGTAGGAAGAATGTGAGGAATGCTCACATTCTTCGTACCCTCCCAATTCTCCACTCATTTGGAGTTTTTGAAATTTTTTGTGACATCATGTGGCTTGGATATGGTTTAAATAGTTTCGTTACACTTAGGAGGTGGTGAAATGATTTCCTGAAAAATCCAAGTCACAAAATACTAGAAAATTCGAAGAGTGCGAAGAATGTAAGGAATCCTCACATTCTCCGTACCGTCCCAATTCTCCACTTGTTTGCAGTTTTTAATATTTTTTGAGACATCATATGGCTTGGATGTTGTTTAAATAGGTCTGTTACACTTAGAAGATGGTCAAATGATTTCCGAAAAAATCCAAATCCAAAAATACTAGAAAATTCACAAGGGTACGAAGAATGTCAAGAATCCTCACATTCTTCGTACCCTCCCAATTCTCCACTGGTTTTGAGTTTTTAAAATTTTTTGAGACATCATATGGCATGGATGTTGTTTATATAGGTCCGTTACACTTAGAAGGTGGTCAAATGATATCTGGAAAAATCCAAATGCAAAAATACTAGAAAATTTCAAAGGGGTAGGAAGAATGTGAGGAATGCTCACATTCTTCGTACCCTCCCAATTCTCCACTTCTTTGGAGTTTTTAAAATTTTTTTGGACATCATATGGCTTGGATATTGTTTAAATAGGTTCGTTACACTTAGGAGGTGGTGAAATGATTTCCGAAAAATCCAAATCCAAAAATACTAGAAAATTCACAAGGGTACAAAGAATGTCAGGAATCCTCACATTCTTCGTACCCTCCCAAATCTCCACTTCTTTGAAGTTTCTAAAATTTTTTGGGACATCATATGACTTGAATAGTGTTTATATATGTTCGTTACACTTAGAAGGTGGTCAAATGATATCTGGAAAAATCCAAAAACAAAAATACTAGAAAATTTCAAAGGGGTAGGAAGAATGTGAGGAATGCTCACATTCTTCGTAGCCTCCCAATTCTCCACTCATTTGGAGTTTTTGAAATTTTTTGTGACATCATGTGGCTTGGATATGGTTTAAATAGTTTCGTTACACTTAGGAGGTGGTGAAATGATTTCCGGAAAAATCCAAGTCACAAAATACTAGAAAATTCAGAAGGGTACGAAGAATGTAAGGAATCCTCACATTCTCCGTACCGTCCCAATTCTCCACTTGTTTGCAGTTTTTAATATTTTTTGAGACATCATATGGCTTGGATGTTGTTTAAATAGGTCCGTTACACTTAGAAGGTGGTCAAATGATTTCCGGAAAAATCCAAATCCAAAAATACTACAAAATTCACAAGGGTACGAAGAATGTCAAGAATCCTCACATTCTTCGTACCCTCCCAATTCTCCACTGGTTTTGAGTTTTTAAAATTTTTTGGGACATCATATGGCATGGATGTTGTTTATATAGGTCCGTTACACTTAGAAGGTGGTCAAATGATATCTGGAAAAATTTAAATGCAAAAATACTAGAAAATTTCAAAGGGGTAGAAAGAATGTGAGGAATTCTCACATTCTTCGTACCCTCCCAATTCTCCACTTCTTTGGAGTTTTTAAAATTTTTTTGGACATCATATGGCTTGGATATTGTTTAAATAGGTTCGTTACACTTAGGAGGTGGTGAAAAGATTTCCGGAAAATCCAAATCCAAAAATACTAGAAAATTCACAAGGGTACAAAGAATGTCAGGAATCCTCACATTCTTCGTACCCTCTCAAATCTCCACTTCTTTGAAGTTTCTAAAATTTTTTGGGATATCATATGACTTGGATAATGTTTATATATGTTTGTTACACTGAGGAGGTGGTCGAATGATTTCCGGCAAAATCCAAATCACAAAATACTAGAAAATTCACAAGGGTACGAAGAATGTAAGGAATCATCGCATTCTTCGTACCCTCCCAATTCTCCACTTGTTTGGAGTTTTTAAAATTTTTGGGACATCATATGGCTTGAATGTTGTTTATATAGGTCCGTTACACTTAGAAGGTGGTCAAAAGATTTCCTAAAAAATCCAAATCCAAAAATACTTGGAAATCTCACAAGGGTATGAAGAATGTAACGAATCCTCACATTCTTCGTACCATCCCAATTCTCCACTTGTTTGGAGTTTTTAAAATTTTTTGGGACATCATATGACTTGGATTTTGTTTAAATAGGCTCGTTACACATAGAAGGTGGTGGAATGATTTTCGGAAAAATCCAAATCCAAAAATACTACAAAATTCAGGAGGGTACGAAGAATGTGAGGAATGCTCACATTCTTCATACCCTCCAAATTCTCCACTTCTTTGGAGTTTTTCAAAATTTTTGGGACATCATATGCTTTGCTTGTTGTTTAAATAAGTTCGTTACACTTAGAAGGTGGTCAAATGATATCCGGAAAAATCCAAATAAAAAAATAGTAGAAAATTTCAAAAGGGTACGAAGAATGTGAGGATTCCTCACATTCTTCGTACCCTCCCAATTCTCTACTTATTTGTAGTTTTTGAAATTTTTTGGGACATCATGTGCCTTGGATATTGTTTAAATAGTTTCGTTACACTTAGGAGGTGGTGAAATGATTTCCGGAAAAATCCAAGTCACAAAATACTAAAGAATTCAGAAGGGTACGAAGAATGTAAGGAATCCTCACATTCTCCGTACCCTCCCAATTCTCCACTTGTTTGCAGTTTTTAAAATTTTTTGAGACATCATATGGCTTGGATGCTGTTTAAATAGGTCCGTTACACTTAGAAGGTGGTCAAATGATTTCCGGAAAAATCCAAATCCAAAAATACTAGAAAATTCACAAGGGTACGAAGAATGTCAGGAATCCTCACATTCTTCGTACCCTCCCAATTCTCCAATTGTTTGGACTTTTAAAAATTTTTTGGGACATCATATGACATGGATGTTGTTTATATAGGTCCGTTACACATAGAAGGTGGTCATAAGATTTCCAAAAAAATCCAAATCCAAAAATACTAGAAATTTCACAAGGGTATGAAGAATGTAACGAATCCTCACATTCTTCGTACCATCGCAATTGTCCACTTGTTTGAAGTTTTTAAATTTTTTTGGGATATCATATGACTTGGATATTGTTTAAATAGGCTCGTTACACATAGAAGGTGGTGAAATGATTTCTTGGAAAAATCCAAATCCAAAAATAATAGAAAATTCACAAGGGTACGAAGAATGTGAGGAATGCTCACATTCTTCATACCCTCCCAATTCTCCACTTCTTTGGAGTTTTTCAAATTTTTTGGGACATCATATGGTTTGGATGTTGTTTAAATAAGTTCGTTACACTTAGAAGGTGGCCAAATGATATCCGGAAAAATCCAAATAAAAAAATACTAGAGAATTTCAAAAGGATACGAAGAATGTGAGGGTTCCTCACATTCTTCGTACCCTCCCAAATCTCTACTTCTTTGGAGTTTTTGAAATTTTTTGGGACATCATGTGCCTTGGATATTGTTTAAATTGTTTCGTTACACTTCGGAGGTGGGGAAATGATTTCCGAAAAAATCCAAGTCACAAAATACTAGAAAATTCAGAAGGCTACGAAGAATGTAAGGAATCCTCACATTCTCCGTACCGTCCCAATTCTCCACTTGTTTGCAGTTTTTAATATTTTTTGAGACATCATATGGCTTGGATGTTGTTTAAATAGGTCCGTTACACTTAGAAGGTGGTCAAATGATTTCCGGAAAAATCCAAATCCAAAAATACTACAAAATTCACAAGGGTACGAAGAATGTCAAGAATCCTCACATTCTTCGTACCCTCCCAATTCTCCACTTGTTTTTAGTTTTTAAAATTTTTTGGGACATCATATGGCATGGATTTTGCTTATATAGGTCTGTTAGACTTAGAAGGTGGTCAAATGATATCTGGAAAAATCCAAATGCAAAAATACTAGAAAATTTCAAAGGGGTAGGAAGAATGTGAGGAATGCTCACATTCTTCGTACCCTCCCAATTCTCCACTCATTTGGAGTTTTTGAAATTTTTTGTGACATCATGTGGCTTGGATATGGTTTAAATAGTTTCGTTACACTTAGGAGGTGGTGAAATGATTTCCGGAAAAATCCAAGTCACAAAATACTAGAAAATTCAGAAGGGTACGAAGAATGTAAGGAATCCTCACATTCTCCGTACCGTCCCAATTCTCCACTTGTTTGCAGTTTTTAATATTTTTTGAGACATCATATGGCTTGGATGTTGTTTAAATAGGTCCGTTACACTTAGAAGGTGGTCAAATGATTTCCGGAAAAATCCAAATCCGAAACTACTAGAAAATTCACAAGGGTACGAAGAATGTCAGGAATCCTCACATTCTTCGTACCCTCCCAATTCTCCACTTGTTTGGACTTTTAAAATTTTTTTGGGACATCATATGGCATGGATGTTGTTTATATAGGTCCGTTACACATAGAAGGTGGTCAAAAGATTTCGGAAAAAATCCAAATCCAAAAATACTAGAAATTTCACAAGGGTATGAAGAATGTAACGAATCCTCACATTCTTCGTACCATCCCAATTGTCCACTTGTTTGATGTTTTTAAAATTTTTTGGGATATCATATGACTTGGATATTGTTTAAATAGGCTCGTTACACATAGAAGGTGGTGAAATGATTTCTGGAAAAATCCAAATCCAAAAATAATAGAAAATTCACAAGGGTACGAAGAATGTGAGGAATGCTCACATTCTTCATACCCTCCCAATTCTCCACTTCTTTGGAGTTTTTCAAATTTTTTGGGACATCATATGGTTTGGATGTTGTTTAAATAAGTTCGTTACACTTAGAAGGTGGCCAAATGATATCCGGAAAAATCCAAATAAAAAAATACTAGAGAATTTCAAAAGGATACGAAGAATGTGAGGGTTCCTCACATTCTTCGTACCCTCCCAAATCTCTACTTCTTTGGAGTTTTTGAAATTTTTTGGGACATCATGTGCCTTGGATATTATTTAAATCGTTTCGTTACACTTAGGAGGTGGTGAAATGATTTCGGAAAAATCCATGTCACAAAAATACTAAAAGAATTCGGAAAGGTGCACGAAGAATGTAAGGAATCCTCACATTCTCCGTACCCTCCCAATTCTCCACTTGTTTGCGCTTTTAAAATTTTTTGAGACATCATATGGCTTGGATGCTGTTTAAATAGGTCCGTTACACTTAGAAGGTGGTCAAATGATTTCCGGAAAAATCCAAATCCAAAAATACTAGAAAATTCACAAGGGTACGAAGAATGTCAGGAATCCTCACATTCTTCGTACCCTCCCAATTCTCCACTTGTTTGGAGTTTTTAAAATTTTTTGGGACATCATATGGCAAGGATGTTGTTTATATAGGTCCGTTACACTTAGAAGGTGGTCAAAAGATTTCCGAAAAAATCCAAATCCAAAAATACTAGAAATTTCACAAGGGTATGAAGAATGTAACGAATCCTCACATTCTTCGTACCATCCCAATTCTCCACTTGTTTGAAGTTTTTAAAATTTTTTGGGACATCATATGGCTTGGATATTGTTTAAACAGACCCGTTACAAATAGAAGGTGGTGAAATGATTTCTGGAAAAATCCAAATCCAAAAATACTAGAAAATTCACAAGGCTACGAAGAATGTTAGGAATGCTCACACTCTTCATACCCTCCCAATTCTCCACTTCTTTGGAGTTTTTAAAATTTTTTGAGACATCATATGGTTTGGATGTTGTTTAAATAAGCTCGTTACACTTAGAAGGTGGTCAAATGATATCCGGAAAAATCCAAATAAAAAAATACTAGAAAATTTCAAAAGGGTACGAAGAATGTGAGGAATCCTCACATTCTTCGTACCCTCCCAAATCACTACTTCTTTGGAGTTTTTGAAATTTTTTGGGACATCATGTGCCTTGGATATTGTTTAAATTGTTTCGTTACACTTCGGAGGTGGGGAAATGATTTCCGAAAAAATCCAAGTCACAAAATACTAGAAAATTCAGAAGGCTACGAAGAATGTAAGGAATCCTCACATTCTCCGTACCGTCCCAATTCTCCACTTGTTTGCAGTTTTTATAATTTTTTGGGACATCATATGGCTTGGATGTTGCTTAAATAGGTCCGTTACAATTAGAAGGTGCTCAAATGATTTCCGGAAAAATCCAAATCCAAAAATACTAGAAAATTCACAAGGGTACGAAGAATGTCAAGAATCCTCACATTCTTCGTACCCTCCCAATTCTCCACTTGTTTTTAGTTTTTAAAATTTTTTGGGACATCATATGGCATGGATTTTGCTTATATAGGTCTGTTAGACTTAGAAGGTGGTCAAATGATATCTGGAAAAATCCAAATGCAAAAATACTAGAAAATTTCAATGGGGTAGGAAGAATGTGAGGAATGCTCACATTCTTCGTACCCTCCCAATTCTCCACTTTCTTGGAGTTTTTAAAATTTTTTGGGACATCATATGGCTCGGATATTGTTTAAATAGTTTCGTTATACTTAGGAGGTAGTGAAATGATTTCCGAAAAAATCCAAATCCAAAAATACTAGAAAATTCACAAGGGTGCGAAGAATGTATGGAATCCTCACATTCTTCGTAGCCTCCCAATTCTCCACTTGTTTGGAGTTTTTAAAATTTTTTGGGACATCATATGACTTGGATGTAGTTTAAATAGGTCCGTTACACTTAGAAGGTGGTCAAATGATTTCCGAAAAAATACCAATCAAAAAATACTAGAAAATTCACAAGGGTACGAAGAATGTCAGGAATCCTCACATTCTTCGTACCCTTCCAAATCTCTACTTCTTTGGAGTTTCTAAAATTTTTTGGGACATCATATGCATTGGATATTGTTTAAATAGGTTCGTTACACTTAGGAGGTGGTGAAATGATTTCCGGAAAAATCCAAATCCAAAAATACTAGAAAATTCACATGGGTACGAAGAATGTGAGGAATGCTCACATTTTTCGTACCTCCCAATTCTTTACTTATTTGGAGTTTTTAAAATTTTTGGGACATCATATGGCTTGGATATTGTTTAAATAGGTTCGTTACACTTGGAAGGTGGTGAAATGATTTCCAAAAATGCTAGAAAATTCACAAGGGTACGAAGAATGCGAGGAATGCTCACATTTTTCGTACCCTCCCAATTCTCCACTTATTTGGAGTTTTTAAAATTTTTTGGGACATCATATGGCTTGGATATTGTTTAAATAGGTTTGTTACACTTGGAAGGTGGTGAAATGATTTTCGGTAAAATCCAAATCCAAAAATACTAGAAAATTCACAAAGGGTACGAAGAATGTGAGGAATGCTCACATTCTTCGTACGCCTCCCAATTCTCCACTTCTTTGGAGTTTTTAAAATTTTTTGGGACATCATATGGTTTGGATGTTGTTTAAATAGGTCCGCTACACTTAGAAGGTGGTCAAATGATATCTGGGAAAATCAAAATGTAAAAATACTAGAAAATTTCAAAGGGTTAGGAAGAATGTGAGGAAATGCTCACATTCTTCGTACCCTCCCAATTCTCCACTTCTTTGGAGTTTTTTAAATTTTTTGGGACATCATATGGCTTGGATATTGTTTAAATAGTTTTGTTACACTTAGGAGGTGGCAAAATGATTTCCGGAAAAATCCAAATAAAAAATACTAGAAAATTCACAGGTGTGAGAGGAATGTGAGGATTCCTTACATTCTTCGTACCCTCCCAATTCTCCACTTGTTTGGAGTTTTTGGACATCATATGGATTGATGTTGTTTAAAATAGGTACGTTACACTTAGAAGGTGGTCAGATGATTTCCGGAAAAATCCAAATCCAAAAATACTAGAACATTTACAAGGGTACGAAGAATGTAAGGAATCCTCACATTCTTCGTACCCTCCCAATTCTCCACTCATTTGGAGTTTTTGAAATTTTTTGTGACATCATGTGGCTTGGATATGGTTTAAATAGTTTCGTTACACTTAGGAGGTGGTGAAATGATTTCCGGAAAAATCCAAGTCACAAAATACTAGAAAATTCAGAAGGGTACGAAGAATGTAAGGAATCCTCACATTCTCCGTACCCTCCCAATTCTCCACTTGTTTGCGAGTTTTTAATATTTTTTGAGACATCATATGGCTTGGATGTTGTTTAAATAGGTCCGTTACACTTAGAAGGTGGTCAAATGATTTCCGGAAAAATCCAAATCCAAAAATACTACAAAATTCACAAGGGTACGAAGAATGTCAAGAATCCTCAC
The DNA here is from genome assembly GCA_037355405.1 of Vitis amurensis. Taxonomy (NCBI): domain Eukaryota; kingdom Viridiplantae; phylum Streptophyta; class Magnoliopsida; order Vitales; family Vitaceae; genus Vitis; species Vitis amurensis. Next base: position 40,920,785 of record CM074693.1, on the reverse strand, counting down.
ATTCTTCGTACCCTCCCAATTCTCCACTGGTTTTGAGTTTTTAAAATTTTTTGGGACATCATATGGCATGGATGTTGTTTATATAGGTCCGTTACACTTAGAAGGTGGTCAAATGATATCTGGAAAAATCTAAATGCAAAAATACTAGAAAATTTCAAAGGGGTAGAAAGAATGTGAGGAATTCTCACATTCTTCGTACCCTCCCAATTCTCCACTTCTTTGGAGTTTTTAAAATTTTTTTGGACATCATATGGCTTGGATATTGTTTAAATAGGTTCGTTACACTTAGGAGGTGGTGAAATGATTTCCGGAAAATCCAAATCCAAAAATACTAGAAAATTCACAAGGGTACAAAGAATGTCAGGAATCCTCACATTCTTCGTACCCTCTCAAATCTCCACTTCTTTGAAGTTTCTAAAATTTTTTGGGATATCATATGACTTGGATAATGTTTATATATGTTTGTTACACTGAGGAGGTGGTCAAATGATTTCCGGCAAAATCCAAATCACAAAATACTAGAAAATTCACAAGGGTACGAAGAATGTAAGGAATCATCGCATTCTTCGTACCCTCCCAATTCTCCACTTGTTTGGAGTTTTTAAAATTTTTTGGGACATCATATGGCTTGAATGTTGTTTATATAGGTCCGTTACACTTAGAAGGTGGTCAAAAGATTTCCTAAAAAATCCAAATCCAAAAATACTGGAAATCTCACAAGGGTATGAAGAATGTAACGAATCCTCACATTCTTCGTACCATCCCAATTCTCCACTTGTTTGGAGTTTTTAAATTTTTTGGGACATCATATGACTTGGATTTTGTTTAAATAGGCTCGTTACACATAGAAGGTGGTGGAATGATTTTCGGAAAAATCCAAATCCAAAAATACTACAAAATTCAGGAGGGTACGAAGAATGTGAGGAATGCTCACATTCTTCATACCCTCCAAATTCTCCACTTCTTTGGAGTTTTTCAAAATTTTTGGGACATCATATGCTTTGCTTGTTGTTTAAATAAGTTCGTTACACTTAGAAGGTGGTCAAATGATATCCGGAAAAATCCAAATAAAAAAATAGTAGAAAATTTCAAAAGGGTACGAAGAATGTGAGGATTCCTCACATTCTTCGTACCCTCCCAATTCTCTACTTATTTGGAGTTTTTGAAATTTTTTGGGACATCATGTGCCTTGGATATTGTTTAAATAGTTTCGTTACACTTAGGAGGTGGTGAAATGATTTCCGGAAAATCCAAATCCAAAAATACTAGAAAATTCACAAGGGTACAAAGAATGTCAGGAATCCTCACATTCTTCGTACCCTCTCAAATCTCCACTTCTTTGAAGTTTCTAAAATTTTTTGGGATATCATATGACTTGGATAATGTTTATATATGTTTGTTACACTGAGGAGGTGGTCAAATGATTTCCGGCAAAATCCAAATCACAAAATACTAGAAAATTCACAAGGGTACGAAGAATGTAAGGAATCATCGCATTCTTCGTACCCTCCCAATTCTCCACTTGTTTGGAGTTTTTAAAATTTTTTGGGACATCATATGGCTTGAATGTTGTTTATATAGGTCCGTTACACTTAGAAGGTGGTCAAAAGATTTCCTAAAAAATCCAAATCCAAAAATACTGGAAATCTCACAAGGGTATGAAGAATGTAACGAATCCTCACATTCTTCGTACCATCCCAATTCTCCACTTGTTTGGAGTTTTTAAAATTTTTTGGGACATCATATGACTTGGATTTTGTTTAAATAGGCTCGTTACACATAGAAGGTGGTGGAATGATTTTCGGAAAAATCCAAATCCAAAAATACTACAAAATTCAGGAGGGTACGAAGAATGTGAGGAATGCTCACATTCTTCATACCCTCCAAATTCTCCACTTCTTTGGAGTTTTTCAAAATTTTTGGGACATCATATGCTTTGCTTGTTGTTTAAATAAGTTCGTTACACTTAGAAGGTGGTCAAATGATATCCGGAAAAATCCAAATAAAAAAATAGTAGAAAATTTCAAAAGGGTACGAAGAATGTGAGGATTCCTCACATTCTTCGTACCTCCCAATTCTCTACTTATTTGGAGTTTTTGAAATTTTTTGGGACATCATGTGCCTTGGATATTGTTTAAATAGTTTCGTTACACTTAGGAGGTGGTGAAATGATTTCCGGAAAAATCCAAGTCACAAAATACTAAAAAAATTCGAAGGGTACGAAGAATGTAAGGAATCCTCACATTCTCCGTACCCTCCCAATTCTCCACTTGTTTGCAGTTTTAAAATTTTTTGAGACATCATATGGCTTGGATGCTGTTTAAATAGGTCCGTTACACTTAGAAGGTGGTCAAATGATTTCCGAAAAATCCAAATCCAAAAATACTAGAAAATTCACAAGGGTACGAAGAATGTCGGAATCCTCACATTCTTCGTACCTCTCCCAATTCTCCAATTGTTTGGACTTTTAAAATTTTTTGGGACATCATATGACATGGATGTTGTTTATATAGGTCCGTTACACATAGAAGGTGGTCAAAAGATTTCCAAAAAAATCCAAATCCAAAAATACTAGAAATTTCACAAGGGTATGAAGAATGTAACGAATCCTCACATTCTTCGTACCATCGCAATTGTCCACTTGTTTGAAGTTTTTAAAATTTTTGGGATATCATATGACTTGGATATTGTTTAAATAGGCTCGTTACACATAGAAGGTGGTGAAATGATTTCCGGAAAAAATCCAAATCCAAAAATAATAGAAAATTCACAAGGTACGAAGAATGTGAGGAATGCTCCCATTCTTCATACCCTCCCAATTCTCCACTTCTTTGGAGTTTTTCAAATTTTTTGGGACATCATATGGTTTGGATGTTGTTTAAATAAGTTCGTTACACTTAGAAGGTGGCCAAATGATATCCGGAAAAATCCAAATAAAAAAATACTAGAGAATTTCAAAAGGATACGAAGAATGTGAGGGTTCCTCACATTCTTCGTACCCTCCCAAATCTCTACTTCTTTGGAGTTTTTGAAATTTTTTGGGACATCATGTGCCTTGGATATTATTTAAATCGTTTCGTTATACTTAGGAGGTGGTGAAATGATTTCCGGAAAAATCCAAGTCACAAAATACTAAAGAATTCAGAAGGGTACGAAGAATGTAAGGAATCCTCACATTCTCCGTAACCCTCCCAATTCTCCAATTGTTTGCAGTTTTTAAAATTTTTTGAGACATCATATGGCTTGGATGTTGTTTAAATAGGTTCGTTACACTTAGAAGGTGGTCAAATGATTTCCGGAAAAATCCAAATCCGAAACTACTAGAAAATTCACAAGGGTACGAAGAATGTCAGAATCCTCACATTCTTCGTACCCTCCCAATTCTCCACTTGTTTGGACTTTTAAAATTTTTTTGGGACATCATATGGCATGGATGTTGTTTATATAGGTCCGTTACACATAGAAGGTGGTCAAAAGATTTCGGAAAAAATCCAAATCCAAAAATACTAGAAATTTCACAAGGGTATGAAGAATGTAACGAATCCTCACATTCTTCGTACCATCCCAATTGTCCACTTGTTTGAAGTTTTTAAAATTTTTTGGGATATCATATGACTTGGATATTGTTTAAATAGGCTCGTTACACATAGAAGGTGGTGAAATGATTTCCGGAAAAAATCCAAATCCAAAAATAATAGAAAATTCACAAGGGTACGAAGAATGTGAGGAATGCTCACATTCTTCATACCCTCCCAATTCTCCACTTCTTTGGAGTTTTTCAAATTTTTTGGGGCATCATATGGTTTGGATGTTGTTTAAATAAGTTCGTTACACTTAGAAGGTGGCCAAATGATATCCGGAAAAATCCAAATAAAAAAATACTAGAGAATTTCAAAAGGATACGAAGAATGTGAGGGTTCCTCACATTCTTCGTACCCTCCCAAATCTCTACTTCTTTGGAGTTTTTGAAATTTTTTGGGACATCATGTGCCTTGGATATTATTTAAATCGTTTCGTTACACTTAGGAGGTGGTGAAATGATTTCCGGAAAAATCCATGTCACAAAATACTAAAGAATTCAGAAGGGTACGAAGAATGTAAGGAATCCTCACATTCTCCGTACCCTCCCAATTCTCCACTTGTTTGCAGTTTTTAAAATTTTTTGAGACATCATATGGCTTGGATGCTGTTTAAATAGGTCCGTTACACTTAGAAGGTGGTCAAATGATTTCCGGAAAAATCCAAATCCAAAAATACTAGAAAATTCACAAGGGTACGAAGAATGTCAGGAATCCTCACATTCTTCGTACCCTCCCAATTCTCCACTTGTTTGGAGTTTTTAAAATTTTTTGGGACATCATATGGCAAGGATGTTGTTTATATAGGTCCGTTACACTTAGAAGGTGGTCAAAAGATTTCCGAAAAAATCCAAATCCAAAAATACTAGAAATTTCACAAGGGTATGAAGAATGTAACGAATCCTCACATTCTTCGTACCATCCCAATTCTCCACTTGTTTGAAGTTTTTAAAATTTTTTGGGACATCATATGGCTTGGATATTGTTTAAACAGACCCGTTACAAATAGAAGGTGGTGAAATGATTTCTGGAAAAATCCAAATCCAAAAATACTAGAAAATTCACAAGGCTACGAAGAATATTAGGAATGCTCACACTCTTCATACCCTCCCAATTCTCCACTTCTTTGGAGTTTTTAAAATTTTTTGGGACATCATATGGTTTGGATGTTGTTTAAATAAGCTCGTTACACTTAGAAGGTGGTCAAATGATATCCGGAAAAATCCAAATAAAAAAATACTAGAAAATTTCAAAAGGGTACGAAGAATGTGAGGAATCCTCACATTCTTCGTACCCTCCCAAATCACTACTTCTTTGGAGTTTTTTGAAATTTTTTGGGACATCATGTGCCTTGGATATTGTTTAAATTGTTTCGTTACACTTCGGAGGTGGGGAAATGATTTCCGAAAAAATCCAAGTCACAAAATACTAGAAAATTCAGAAGGCTACGAAGAATGTAAGGAATCCTCACATTCTCCGTACCGTCCCAATTCTCCACTTGTTTGCAGTTTTTATAATTTTTTGGGACATCATATGGCTTGGATGTTGCTTAAATAGGTCCGTTACAATTAGAAGGTGCTCAAATGATTTCCGGAAAAATCCAAATCCAAAAATACTAGAAAATTCACAAGGGTACGAAGAATGTCAAGAATTCTCACATTCTTCGTACCCTCCCAATTCTCCACTTGTTTTTAGTTTTTAAAATTTTTTGGGACATCATATGGCATGGATTTTGCTTATATAGGTCTGTTAGACTTAGAAGGTGGTCAAATGATATCTGGAAAAATCCAAATGCAAAAATACTAGAAAATTTCAATGGGGTAGGAAGAATGTGAGGAATGCTCACATTCTTCGTACCCTCCCAATTCTCCACTTTCTTGGAGTTTTTAAAATTTTTTGGGACATCATATGGCTCGGATATTGTTTAAATAGTTTCGTTATACTTAGGAGGTAGTGAAATGATTTCCGAAAAAATCCAAATCCAAAAATACTAGAAAATTCACAAGGGTGCGAAGAATGTATGGAATCCTCACATTCTTCGTAGCCTCCCAATTCTCCACTTGTTTGGAGTTTTAAAAATTTTTGGGACATCATATGACTTGGATGTAGTTTAAATAGGTCCGTTACACTTAGAAGGTGGTCAAATGATTTCCGAAAAAATACCAATCAAAAAATACTAGAAAATTCACAAGGGTACGAAGAATGTCAGGAATCCTCACATTCTTCGTACCCTTCCAAATCTCTACTTCTTTGGAGTTTCTAAAATTTTTTGGGACATCATATGCATTGGATATTGTTTAAATAGGTTCGTTACACTTAGGAGGTGGTGAAATGATTTCCGGAAAAATCCAAATCCAAAAATACTAGAAAATTCACATGGGTACGAAGAATGTGAGGAATGCTCACATTTTTCGTACCCTCCCAATTCTTTACTTATTTGGAGTTTTTAAAATTTTTTGGGACATCATATGGCTTGGATATTGTTTAAATAGGTTCGTTACACTTGGAAGGTGGTGAAATGATTTCCAAAAATGCTAGAAAAATTAACAAGGGTACGAAGAATGCGAGGAATGCTCACATTTTTCGTACCCTCCCAATTCTCCACTTATTTGGAGTTTTTAAAATTTTTTGGGACATCATATGGCTTGGATATTGTTTAAATAGGTTTGTTACACTTGGAAGGTGGTGAAATGATTTTCGGTAAAATCCAAATCCAAAAATACTAGAAAATTCACAAGGGTACGAAGAATGTGAGGAATGCTCACATTCTTCGTACGCTCCCAATTCTCCAGTTCTTTGGAGTTTTTAAAATTTTTTGGGACATCATATGGTTTGGATGTTGTTTAAATAGGTCCGCTACACTTAGAAGGTGGTCAAATGATATCTGGGAAAATCAAAATGTAAAAATACTAGAAAATTTCAAAGGGTTAGGAAGAATGTGAGGAAATGCTCACATTCTTCGTACCCTCCCAATTCTCCACTTCTTTGGAGTTTTTTAAATTTTTTGGGACATCATATGGCTTGGATATTGTTTAAATAGTTTTGTTACACTTAGGAGGTGGCAAAATGATTTCCGGAAAAATCCAAATAAAAATACTAGAAAATTCACAGGTGTGAGAGGAATGTGAGGATTCCTTACATTCTTCGTACCCTCCCAATTCTCCACTTGTTTGGAGTTTTTGGACATCATATGGATTGATGTTGTTTAAAATAGGTACGTTACACTTAGAAGGTGGTCAGATGATTTCCGGAAAAATCCAAATCCAAAAATACTAGAACATTTACAAGGGTACGAAGAATGTAAGGAATCCTCACATTCTTCGTACCCTCCCAATTCTCCACTCATTTGGAGTTTTTGAAATTTTTTGTGACATCATGTGGCTTGGATATGGTTTAAATAGTTTCGTTACACTTAGGAGGTGGTGAAATGATTTCCGGAAAAATCCAAGTCACAAAATACTAGAAAATTCAGAAGGGTACGAAGAATGTAAGGAATCCTCACATTCTCCGTACCGTCCCAATTCTCCACTTGTTTGCAGTTTTTAATATTTTTTGAGACATCATATGGCTTGGATGTTGTTTAAATAGGTCCGTTACACTTAGAAGGTGGTCAAATGATTTCCGAAAAATCCAAATCCAAAAATACTACAAAATTCACAAGGGTACGAAGAATGTCAAGAATCCTCACATTCTTCGTACCCTCCCAATTCTCCACTTGGTTTTGAGTTTTAAAAATTTTTGGGACATCATATGGCATGGATGTTGTTTATATAGGTCCGTTACACTTAGAAGGTGGTCAAATGATATCCGGAAAAATCTAAATGCAAAAATACTAGAAAATTTCAAAGGGGTAGAAAGAATGTGAGGAATTCTCACATTCTTCGTACCCTCCCAATTCTCCACTTCTTTGGAGTTTTTAAAATTTTTGGGACATCATATGGCTTGGATATTGTTTAAATAGGTTCGTTACACTTAGGAGGTGGTGAAATGATTTCGGAAAATCCAAATCCAAAAATACTAGAAAATTCACAAGGGTACAAAGAATGTCAGGAATCCTCACATTCTTCGTACCCTCTCAAATCTCCACTTCTTTGAAGTTTCTAAAATTTTTGGGATATCATATGACTTGGATAATGTTTATATATGTTTGTTACACTGAGGAGGTGGTCAAATGATTTCAGAAAAATCCAAATCACAAAATACTAGAAAATTCACAAGGGTACGAAGAATGTAAGGAATCATCGCATTCTTCGTACCCTCCCAATCTCCACTTGTTTGGAGTTTTTAAAATTTTTTGGGACATCATATGGCTTGAATGTTGTTTATATAGGTCCGTTACACTTAGAAGGTGGTCAAATGATTTCCTAAAAAATCCAAATCCAAAAATACTAGAAAATCTCACAAGGGTATGAAGAATGTAACGAATCGTCACATTCTTCGTACCATCCCAATTCTCCACTTGTTTGGAGTTTTTAAAATTTTTTGGGACATCATATGACTTGGATTTTGTTTAAATAGGCTCGTTACACATAGAAGGTGGTGGAATGATTTTCGGAAAAATCCAAATCCAAAAATACTACAAAATTCAGAAGAGGTACGAAGAATGTGAGGAATGCTCACATTCTTCATACCCTCCAAATTCTCCACTTCTTTGGAGTTTTTCAAAATTTTTGGGACATCATATGCTTTGCTTGTTGTTTAAATAAGTTCGTTACACTTAGAAGGTGGTCAAATGATATCCGGAAAAATCCAAATAAAAAAATAGTAGAAAATTTCAAAGGGTGCGAAGAATGTGAGGATTCCTCACATTCTTCGTACCTCCCAATTCTCTACTTATTTGGAGTTTTTGAAATTTTTTTGGGACATCATGTGCCTTGGATATTGTTTAAATAGTTTCGTTACACTTAGGAGGTGGTGAAATGATTTCCGGAAAAATCCAAGTCACAAAATACTAAAAAGAATTCAGAAGGGTACGAAGAATGTAAGGAATCCTCACATTCTCCAGTACCCTCCCAATCTCTCCACTTGTTTGCAGTTTTAAAATTTTTGAGACATCATATGGCTTGGATGCTGTTTAAATAGGTCCGTTACACTTAGAAGGTGGTCAAATGATTTCCGGAAAAATCCAAATCCAAAAATACTAGAAAATTCACAAGGGTACGAAGAATGTCAGGAATCCTCACATTCTTCGTACCCTCCCAATTCTCTAATTGTTTGGACTTTTAAAAATTTTTTGGGACATCATATGACATGGATGTTGTTTATATAGGTCCGTTACACATAGAAGGTGGTCAAAAGATTTCCAAAAAAATCCAAATCCAAAAATACTAGAAATTTCACAAGGGTATGAAGAATGTAACGAATCCTCACATTCTTCGTACCATCGCAATTGTCCACTTGTTTGAAGTTTTTAAAATTTTTTGGGATATCATATGACTTGGATATTGTTTAAATAGGCTCGTTACACATAGAAGGTGGTGAAATGATTTCTGGAAAAATCCAAATCCAAAAATAATAGAAAATTCACAAGGGTACGAAGAATGTGAGGAATGCTCCCATTCTTCATACCCTCCCAATTCTCCACTTCCTTGGAGTTTTTCAAATTTTTTGGGACATCATATGGTTTGGATGTTGTTTAAATAAGTTCGTTACACTTAGAAGGTGGCCAAATGATATCCGGAAAAATCCAAATAAAAAAATACTAGAGAATTTCAAAAGGATACGAAGAATGTGAGGGTTCCTCACATTCTTCGTACCCTCCCAAATCTCTACTTCTTTGGAGTTTTTGAAATTTTTTGGGACATCATGTGCCTTGGATATTATTTAAATCGTTTCGTTACACTTAGGAGGTGGTGAAATGATTTCCGGAAAAATCCAAGTCACAAAATACTAAAAGAATTCGGAAAGTACGAAGAATGTAAGGAATCCTCACATTCTCCGTAACCCTCCCAATTCTCCAATTGTTTGCGAGTTTTTAAAATTTTTTGAGACATCATATGGCTTGGATGTTGTTTAAATAGGTTCGTTACACTTAGAAGGTGGTCAAATGATTTCCGGAAAAATCCAAATCCAAAAATACTAGAAAATTCACAAGGGTACGAAGAATGTGAGAATCCTCACATTCTTCGTACCCTCCCAATCTCCACTTGTTTGGACTTTTAAAATTTTTTTGGGACATCATATGGCATGGATGTTGTTTATATAGGTCCGTTACACATAGAAGGTGGTAAAAGATTTGGAAAAAATCCAAATCCAAAAATACTAGAAATTTCACAAGGGTATGAAGAATGTAACGAATCCTCACATTCTTCGTACCATCCCAATTGTCCACTTGTTTGAAGTTTTTAAAATTTTTTGGGATATCATATGACTTGGATATTGTTTAAATAGGCTCGTTACACATAGAAGGTGGTGAAATGATTTCCGGAAAAATCCAAATCCAAAAATACTAGAAAATTCACAAGGGTACGAAGAATGTGAGGAATGCTCACATTCTTCGTACCCTCCCAATTCTCCACTTCTTTGGAGTTTTTAAAATTTTTTGGGACATCATATGGTTTGGATGTTGTTTAAATAGGTTCGTTACACTTAGAAGGTGGTCAAATGATATCAGGAAAAATCCAAATAAAAAAATAGTGGAAAATTTCAAAAGGATACGGAGAATGTGAGGAATCCTCACATTCTTCGTACCCTCCCAAATCTCTACTTCTTTGGAGTTTTTGAAATTTTTGGGACATCATGTGCCTTGGATATTATTTAAATGGGTTTCGTTACACTTAGGAGGTGGTGAAATGATTTCGGAAAAATCCATGTCACAAAATACTAAAGAATTCGTAAAGTGTACGAAGAATGTAAGGAATCCTCACATTCTCCGTACCCTCCCAATTCTCCACTTGTTTGGAGTTTTTATAATTTTTTGGGACATCATATGGCTTGGATGTTGCTTAAATAGGTCCGTTACAATTAGAAGGTGCTCAAATGATTTCCGGAAAAATCCAAATCCAAAAATACTAGAAAATTCACAAGGGTACGAAGAATGTCAAGAATCCTCACATTCTTCGTACCCTCCCAATTCTCCACTTGTTTTTAGTTTTTAAAATTTTTGGGACATCATATGGCATGGATTTTGCTTATATAGGTCTGTTAGACTTAGAAGGTGGTCAAATGATATCTGGAAAAATCCAAATGCAAAAATACTAGAAAATTTCAATGGGGTAGGAAGAATGTGAGGAATGCTCACATTCTTCCGTACCCTCCCAATTCTCCACTTTCTTGGAGTTTTTAAAATTTTTGGGACATCATATGGCTCGGATATTGTTTAAATAGTTTCGTTATACTTAGGAGGTAGTGAAATGATTTCCGAAAAATCCAAATCCAAAAATACTAGAAAATTCACAAGGGTGCGAAGAATGTATGGAATCCTCACATTCTTCGTAGCCTCCCAATTCTCCACTTGTTTGGAGTTTTTAAAATTTTTTGGGACATCATATGACTTGGATGTAGTTTAAATAGGTCCGTTACACTTAGAAGGTGGTCAAATGATTTCCGAAAAAATACCAATCAAAAAATACTAGAAAATTCACAAGGTGCAAGAAGAATGTCGGGAATCCTCACATTCTTCGTACCCTCCAAATCTCTACTTCTTTGGAGTTTCTAAAATTTTTTGGGACATCATATGCATTGGATATTGTTTAAATAGGTTCGTTACACTTAGGAGGTGGTGAAATGATTTCCGGAAAAATCCAAATCCAAAAATACTAGAAAATTCACATGGGTACGAAGAATGTGAGGAATGCTCACATTTTTCGTACCCTCCCAATTCTTTACTTATTTGGAGTTTTTAAAATTTTTTGGGACATCATATGGCTTGGATATTGTTTAAATAGGTTCGTTACACTTGGAAGGTGGTGAAATGATTTCCAAAAATGCTAGAAAATTCACAAGGGTACGAAGAATGCGAGGAATGCTCACATTTTTCGTACCCTCCCAATTCTCCACTTATTTGGAGTTTTTAAAATTTTTGGGACATCATATGGCTTGGATATTGTTTAAATAGGTTTGTTACACTTGGAAGGTGGTGAAATGATTTTCGGTAAAATCCAAATCCAAAAATACTAGAAAATTCACAAGGGTACGAAGAATGTGAGGAATGCTCACATTCTTCGTACGCCTCCCAATTCTCCCACTTCTTTGGAGTTTTTAAAATTTTTGGGACATCATATGGTTTGGATGTTGTTTAAATAGGTCCGCTACACTTAGAAGGTGGTCAAATGATATCTGGGAAAATCAAAATGTAAAAATACTAGAAAATTTCATAGGGTTAGGAAGAATGTGAGGAAATGCTCACATTCTTCGTACCCTCCCAATTCTCCACTTCTTTGGAGTTTTTAAATTTTTGGGACATCATATGGCTTGGATATTGTTTAAATAGTTTTGTTACACTTAGGAGGTGGCAAAATGATTTCCGGAAAAATCCAAATAAAAAATACTAGAAAATTCACAGGTGTGAGAGGAATGTGAGGATTCCTTACATTCTTCGTACCCTCCCAATTCTCCACTTGTTTGGAGTTTTTGGACATCATATGGATTGATGTTGTTTAAAATAGGTACGTTACACTTAGAAGGTGGTCAGATGATTTCCGGAAAAATCCAAATCCAAAAATACTAGAACATTTACAAGGGTACGAAGAATGTAAGGAATCCTCACATTCTTCATACCCTCCCAATTCTCCACTTCTTTGGAGTTTCTAAAATTTTTTGGCACATCATATGGCTTGGATATTGTTGAAATAGGTTCTTTACACTTCGGAGGTGGTGAAATGATTTCCGAAAAAATCCATATCTAAAAACACTAGAAAATTCACAAGGGTGCGAAGAATGTAAGGAATCCTTATATTCTTCGTACCCTTTCAATTCTCCACTTGTTTGGAGTTTCTAAAATTTTTTGGGACATCATATGGCTTGGATATTGTTGAAATAGGTTCGTTACACTTCGGAGGTGGTGAAATGATTTCCAAAAAAATCCATATCTAAAAACACTAGAAAATTCACAAGGATGCGAAGAATGTAAGGAATCCTCACATTCTTCGTACCCTCCCAATTCTCCACTTGTTTGGAGTTTTTAAAATTTTTTGGGACATCATATGGCTTGTATATTGTTCAAATAGGTTCATTACACTTAGGAGGTGGTGAAATGATTTCCGAAAAAATCCAAATAAAAAAATACTAGAAAATTCACAAGGGTACGAAGAATGTAAGGAATCCTTACATTCTTAGTAGCCTCCCAATTCTCCACTTGTTTGTAGTTTTTAAAATTTTTTTGGGACATCATATGCGTTTCATATTGTTTAAATAGGTTCGTTACACTTAGGAGGTGGTGAAATGATTTCGGAAAAATCCAAATCTAAAAATACTAGAAAATTGACAAAGGGTACGAAGAATGTAGGGAATCCTCAAATTCTTCGTATCCTCCCAATTCTTCACTTGTTTGGAGTTTCTAAAATTGTTTGGGACATCATATGACTTGGATATTGTTTAAGTAGGTTCGTTACACTTAGGAGGTGGTGAAATGATTTCCATAAAAATCCAAATCTAAAATTACTAGAAAATTGACAAGGGTACGAAGAATGTAAGGAATCCTCACATTCTTCGTACCCTCCCAATTCTCCACTTGTTTGGAGTTTTTAAAATTTTTTGGGACATCATATGGCTTGGATTTAGTTTAAATAGGTCCGTTACACTAAGTAGGTGGTCAAATGCTTTCCGAAAAAATCCAAATCCAAAAATACTACAAAATTCATAAGGGTACGAAGAATGTCAGGAATCCTCACATTCTTCGTACCCTCCCAAATCTCCACTTCTTTGGAGTTTCTAAAATTTTTTGGGGCATCATATGACCTGGATATTGTTTAAATATATTCGTTACACTTAGGAGGTGGTGAAATGATTTCCGAAAAAATCCAAATCACAAAATATAAGAAAATTCACAAGGGTACGAAGAATGTAAGGAATCCTCACATTCTTTGTACCCTCTTCTACTCATCTGCATAATCCTTTGATCTCCTATCCTTTGACATCCAAGAACGATCCATTTGATGTACAAGAGATAAACACAACTCCTATATACCACCAACAACTAAAGTTATTAA